>CM035158.1:90375346-90775346 GCA_020205615.1 Panax quinquefolius
CTTGCTGATGAGGTGCCTTTTCTCCACGAGGACTGTAACTTTGATGAAAAGTTGGACTCATACTAGATGGAAATCCAAGAGGACATTGAGACACCTCAGGAGATTAAGGAATGGGTAGAAGACAAACCTAAACCCAACCTTGACCAAACAACTTCTTTCAATCTCGAAACCTTAGAAAGCCCTAAGCTAATCCAGATTGGTTTAGACCTAAACTCAAACCAACGGAATGATATGGTTGCACTACTAACCCAATTCCAAGATGTGTTTGCATGGTCTCATGAAGACATGGTGGGTTTGTCCACTGACATTGTCCTTCATCGCCTTCCCATTAAGGAAGGATTTAAGCCAGTCAGGCAGAAGCTCAGGTGATTGAAACTTGAGTGGAGTTTAAAGGTAAAAGAAGAAATTGTGAAACAATTTCAAGCTGGCATTATCATGGTGTCCACATATCCAGAATAGATATCCAACATTGTTCTCGTGCCTAAACCAGGAGGAAAGGTGGGAGTTTGCGTGGATTACCGGGATCAAAACAAAGCTTGCCTTAAAGATAGCTTTCTTGTGCCCTTTATTCACATTCTTATTGACAATACTACTTAATACGACATGTACTCCTTTGCTGATTGCTTTGTGCGGTATCATCAGATTATGGTCGTTGAGGAGGATCGTGAGTAAATTGCTTTCATCACGCCTTGGGGAACCTTCTGCTACAGACGGTTATCATTCGGCCTCATCAATGCTGGGGCAACCTATCAGTGAGCTATGATGGCTTTTTTCCATGATTTAATGCATAAAGAGATAGAGATCTACGTGGATGACATCATTGTCCAGATCCGAAGGGAAGAAGACCACTTAGACCATCTCAAAAAGCTCTTCAACAGGTTGCGTAAGTACAACTTGAAGTTGAATCCAGCCAAGTGCGCCTTTGGCGTTAAATCCGGCAAGTTGCTAGGTTTTCTAGTCAGCCACAAAGGGATTAAGCTGGATCCCACCAAAATCCAGGCCATCAAGGAAATGCCCATTCCTCAGACAGAGAAGGAAATACAGGGATTTTTGGGAAGAATCAAATTCATTAGCAGGTTTATCTCTCAACT
This sequence comes from Panax quinquefolius, assembly GCA_020205615.1. NCBI lineage: Eukaryota > Viridiplantae > Streptophyta > Magnoliopsida > Apiales > Araliaceae > Panax > Panax quinquefolius. The sequence goes on from CM035158.1 coordinate 90,376,438, forward strand.
CACACCAACCTGTGAGCCCATTTTCAAATTGTTAAGGAAGAACTCCTCCATGAAATAGAACGATGAGTGTCAAAAAGCCTTCCTTATAATCAAAGAGCAGCTGGTTAATGCTCATGTTTTGTTACCTCCCAGGGATGATGTTCTCATGTTCATGTACCTGTCCATTAATGACAATGCTATGGGCTGCATGCTGGGACAAAAAGACGATAGAGGCCAAGAATGAGCTATCTATTACCTCAGCAAAAGATTCAGCAGCAATGAACACAAGTACACTCTAATTGAGAAGACTTGTTGTGCTTTAGTATGGGATTCCATGAGGTTACAGCATTACCTCCATGGTCACACGACCCATCTCATATCCCGTGTGGATCCTTTCAAGTATGTGTTCAGTAAGCCCATACTGAATTGTCGGCTATCCAAATGGCAGTTGATCCTACAGTAATTTGACATCGTCTACGTGACACAAAAGTCTATCAAAAGTCAAGGAATTGCGGATCTACTGGCCGCCACACCTGCAGGGGATTATAAACCCTTGGAAACATATTTCCCCGATGAAGGGGTAATGGTAGTTCAGCAACACCATCATTATAATGCATGCCACACATGGAAAATGTATTTTGATGGAGCTGTTAACACAGAAGGTTCTGTAGCTGGAGAAGTTCTAGTATCCGGTACGGGGGAGCAGTATCCCGTCACCGTCAAATTGTAGTTTGTCAGCACCATAACAACAAATTGAGTATAAAGGTCAGATCATGGGGCTAAAACTTGCCCGTTCAATGGGCATCAGGCGGTTAACTGTCTTTGGGGATTCAGATTTGGTAATAAAACAATCCACAGGAATCTATCAAACCAAAGAATTACATTTGTTGCCTTACCATCAGCAAGTTTTACAAATGGCTTTAGAGTTCGAAGAAATCTCCTTTTCACACATTCCTCGTAATAGGAATGATTTTGCGGATGCACTAGCAACGTTGGCCTCCTTGATTCACATACTTGACAAGGAAAATATGTTAAGCATCACATTTTCCCTGTAAAAGGCCCCAGCTTATGGGAACTATGTTGGAGAAGTATCTGATGAGCTACCTCCCATCCACAACCCTTGGTATCAACATATCAAGGAGTATCTGCGAGATGGATCTACACCCGCTGAGGCGAGCCTAACTAAAAAGAGGCAGATCCATCGACTTGCTATGAAATTTTATCTGAGCGGAGATGCACTCTATAAAAGAGATACAGGATTAGGTCTTCTCAGATGTTAGGACAAAGACCAAGCTTAGAGGCTCATGGATGAGATCCATGGTGGAGTATGTGGCCCACACTTGAGCGTACCCCTACTTCTCAAGAAAATCCTAAGAATAGGGCATTTTTGTCTTACGCTCAAAGCTGACTATGATGATCATGTCAAGAGGTGCTATCAATGCCAAATTCATGGGAATACTATCCATGCCCCTCCAAGGGAACTCCACAATATGAGTTCGCTATGGCCCTTCTCAATGTGGGGAATGGACGTGATCGGGCCCATCGAGCCCAAAGCCAGTAATGGACATCGGTTTATCTTCACCATGATCGACTACTTCACCAAATGGGTAAAAGCAGCCTCCTTCCCTAAGGTTACCAAAGAAGTCATCATTGTTTTCATCAGAAACAATATCGTATGTCGATATGGACAACCAGAGGTCATTGTGTCAGACAATGCTAAAAACCTCAACAACAAAATGATGGAGGAGTTATGTAGTAAATTCTATATCAAACACCTTAAATCTGTCATCTACCGTCCAAAAATGAATGGTGTTGTTGAAGCGGCTAATAAAAACATCAAGAAAATCATGCAGAAAATGTCCGCCAATCACAAAGGATGGCCTGACCTCTTGCCTTTGACTTTATTAGCCTACATAACTTTAATGCATACTTCCACTGGGGCAACACCCTACTCATTAGCATATGGGATGGAAGCAGTGCTCCCCATAGAGGTGGAAATGGAATCCCTTAGAGTGTTGATGGATGCTCAGTTGGATGAAGACCAATGGGTACAAGATAGGTATCACCAGTTGTCTCTAATAGACGAAAGGCGAACTGCGGCTATCTTCCATGGTCAGTTATATCAGCAAAGAATCGCAAGATACTACAACAAGAAAGTTTGACTACGACATTTTAAACAACACGACTTGGTTTTGAAGAAGATCATTGACAACCAAGATCAATCTAAGGGAAAATTCGCTCCTAACTGGGAAGGCCCGTTTGTTGTCAAGGAGGTATTGACAAGAGACGCTCTCAGACTACAGGAAATGGATGGCGATGAATTTCCATAGCTTATCGACTCGGACACCCTGAAATGGTACTATATCTGAAGTTATCATCAAGCAAACATCTCGGTTTTTTATCATCAAATCACCAGTCATTCCGATTTTCTAACCCCTTTTACATACTCTTCTGCCCCTCAGGGATACATACACTTCAAATCAGCAGCAGACCTGATCTCCTCTTCAATAGGAGTACGTAGATAGCCATTTATGGTTCGGTCTAACCCCCTACCAGAACAAAAATACTTGTCACACGATACTGGAATCAAACTTCAGTCCACCACATTTCATCGGCTTCAGGCCAAAGGGATGGAACTACCTAACCTCTCCTCACAAATAGGAGATTCGGCAACCATCTAAGATGCGGTTGTGCCTCAAAGAGAAACACCAATCCATAAGAGATGGAATTAACTAGGCTTCTCACAAATAGGAGTACTGGCAACCATCTATGGTGCAGTCAATCTCAAAGAGGAAACGCCACACTCCTCTCCACATTTCCATACAGAAACCAGTCCCAAGACACCAAAGATGGTAGGGATACACACAGATCAATGATCTGTTCTGAGAAATTCTGTGATGTCTCAATGTCCATACATCAAGGATGAGTTCAAAATGCATCAAGATCAGAAGCCCAGAAGAAATAGGCAAATATCAAGCAAGTATCAAGGCACAACTGAAAGGGAAGTGAATCAAAATATATTTCCCTACCATATATATAATATTGTTTAATATATACAATATGTGTTGTACATGATAAAATAGCTCAGCTAGTCTATGCAGGAAAATACAAGTCTATCTACGGATCTGAGTGTATGCGGACTATCAGATCTAACATAGCATCCCTCTCTAAAGAAGGAAGTAACGCTGTAAGCTCCTACCTAATGGAATCTACACGAGCTAGCAGATCCGAGGCCAACTGCATGGTGGCATAATGCTCATCAATGTATGCACTCATATCGGCAAGGATTCCAGTTGTAAGGGATCTCACTGAAGTACTGTCTGTGACAGCCACATCCCGAGCAGATAGGGCAGCATCCCGCTCTACAATCAATGCATCTCTAGCTGATCTTGCCTAGTCTCTCTCTAATAGAGTTGTGTCTCTTCCATCAAGAGCTATCAATATCAAGGCCCTAGCCTGATCTCTCTCAAAGGTCATCAGATGTAGACTCTGCTCCAAATATTGTGTTGAATGCTGAATCACAGTAGCACTCATAGTGGGAGAATCCATCATAAATACTGGCAAGCCAGCAGTCAAATCCTCCTCAATGGGAATATCAGCCTCCTCCATAAGCTCCTCATCGTCAAAATCAGTCCCCCGCACTGTGGATACTACCGCAGCCGATGCAGTCTCTGTCTCCATCCATGTAGAATACTCTGCAGAACAACCCGGATGATTAATGGAAAACTCAGCTAGCTCTCGCTGATCCCAACAGGCATACAACCTGGATCTATCCTCTGCTGATAAGTGGCGAGAAGCGAAGCGCTGACTCGATGCCCCCTCAAAAGGATGGAAGTCCTGAAACTGGTCAAACTGACACATCACGACCAGTGGGTGGTAGGTGATCATCCCCCTCAAACCAGCTAGAGGAAGATAATCCATGCCCAGAGCATGAGTGATGAAGCTATAGGGTGAGCTAAGCCCTGTACACGGTAATATAGCAAACAGATCTCTAATCCCTGCCAGGAAAGCTGACCAAGATGCAGCATTTATACACTCCGTAGGCTGAAAGGAGTATGACATGGGTATATCATGGGTGAAACAATACCCATGCTGTCTAAAAGTGTCAATCGGTTTCAAGTGTGATATAAACCACACATACAGCATAACCGAGCTGCCTATAAACACTCCCATTGAATAAGTGCAGCAGTATGTGGCTGACCTTAGAGTCTCTGCTATAATCATCGGTATGATGGTGTGACCCTCCCTGAGAGCTCTAACTGCCATGATGGCTCCTATGTCTAACTCATCCATATACCGTGGCATGTAGACATATGACAGTACGCATAATAGCAGTATATCTACTCTGGCCAAATGCCAATGATCCTCCGGTGTGGTGAAATCCTTGGAATGTCGTACATAACTATCCTCTGAGCCAAATCTATCAAATAGAAAATGTTGGGATATAACGTGGCCAGATGTGAGCTCATCCTGCACAACCCTACGCCTCAATCCGATAAGGGTCATGAACTGCCTACTCATGTCTCTAATCGCCATATACAAGTAAGGTCTGTCTAATAGTAGCATCGTCAAACGTGCATACTTTTCCGTAGTAGGAGTCAACTCCTGGGTCCCAAATCTAAAAACTTGCCTCTCTGATACCTAGTGCTCCAGCATGCCCTCCACGAAGCCTGCGTGAACCTAAAACATCAAGAGAGTCATAGTATACAGTAAAAGCTGATCTACAGTCACCCTGTCTAAAGGTGACATACTATCATACCACAATCTCAGACGGGATGCCACCAACACTAGTGAGGTATGATCAATACGGCTAACTGTCGAAGAAGACATATGTACGGGCGGAGTCATAAGACCATCCAGGGGTTAATGCTGAATATCGCTGGACATACATACATATGCATAACATAATACATGCATAATTAAAAATAGATGGCAATATGATGTAGGGGATAATAGTATATACATTCCTAAGTACATCATCATCTAATACATCTCTGTACAGCTAAAAATACAGGGAGATAGGGCACAAATGCCCAGCAACTAATAGAGGCCTATCAAAAGATATAGCAAGAATGGGTCCCACCCCTCCAGCTCGGTCCAGTTCAAGTTGCAAAGGAGGTCCCACAAGCTGAAAAGACCAAATCAGGAATAAAAATGCTACGCGATTGAGCAGAATAGCCTGAAATCCTAGTTTTCACGGGCCAAACACTGGCTCCGCACGTCACTCATTGGTATTCGCCTAAATGCAAGGTACACTATACCAGTGACCTCAGATTTTGAAAATCATGCTCGGCAATGCCTCATACAGGTCCAATTCCGCCAAACACGGGGTCGTAACCCTAAAAGATGTGTTCCCCAGTGGGGGTTATGACGCAATTCGACCATTGATATACGCGTCAATTAAGGTCAAGCAGCCTTGACATAGTCCTCGGCAGGGGTTACAACACAGACTTTCACTCATCCACGTATCCCCGACGGGGGTTACAATGCATTATTCATCCATGAACGAATCCCTGGCGGGGGTTACAACGCAATTCAACCATTAATGTACAAATTAATGAAGGCCAAGCAGCCTTGACGTCATTTTAATCGATGGCAAGTAAACCCATCGAAGCATCAGAGGCCATTTGATGATCTAATCCATCAGTGCACTTATCCACAACCTTCCCCAGCGGGGGTCACAACGCAATACAACCATTGATACACACATCAATGAATGTCAAGCCGACAGCTTGCGGTTGCCCAAAGCAGGATCTATCTAGTAATACACACATCAAGAAAAGGTCTGGGCGATACGATAATACGTCTCTTGTTGACGATGAATCTCGACAGATCATGGTATATGTTATACACATCCTCAAACAGAAAAAGCTTTATCCCCACAGATCTCTTGCACACGAGAGGCACATCTTTGGAGTAAAGTCTGTATCAAGGATCCAGGACTTTGGTGATAACCCCAACGTCAACATTCTTGAAGAATTGGATCGCACGTCCAAGACATCACTGATTGTCATCCCCTACAGGATTAAGAGGGAATCAGCAATCATTCCATCATGTTGGAAAACAATCCAACAACATACATGCATCATGCATTTGCATCATGTTGCTGCACATAGCATCATGTTTATCTTGTTGCATTTTAAGTGTCTAGGATTCTTTATCCTATACATGCCTTGCATTGAATGAATATGATAAAGAGGGGCATCTGTAGACACTCAAAAATTTTTCCACACCTGTTACTGACATTATAAGAGGGCAGATTTGTCTTTCAGAGATAACCCTAGAGGACAACTCACATCCATTTTAGATACTACCGGAAGTTCAGTCTCAACCCCGGAACACTCATCAGGAGTATCAGTTCCAACCTCAGAGATAACCCCGAGTTTCATCCTTGGAGATAACCCCAAGGAATGTCGTTGCAGTTCCGGCGATACTCCAAAAATGCTTGTTTCAAATGCATATAATCAACTTTAATCTCAAACCTCCTGCCGAGGTACTCATTCCAAAGACCCGAAGATAACACCGGGAAGACAGGAACACTTATAGATGACCTTGCAGCATTCAAACACTTACAGCAATCTAATCTCAGCCCAAACCAGAGATAACCCTGGTGAGGGGAAAAATCATCATCTTACCATCTCAACCCCAGTGCATCGTCTCAACATTTCATACATACATTTCTACACAGCAATGTCCCACAAGAGCCAAAGAGTTCCAATCCCGAGTGACTATTGCGCGTGGCAGCACACCGGATAGAATTTGAAGCTTGAAGACCATAGACATGGCCCCTCTTCCTAACTTTATACAACCTCTAATCACATGTCATTGCTTAACTCTCGACAAAAGCGGTTCGAAGAAGGTCTTGTACACCTTATTCGGATGCTCGGATTGAAGTCCTACAAGTTCGAGCGGACATCACAGTGTACGAGTGCACGAACTTTGAGATGGCGGGACTTACGGAGCCCGGGGCACCCTGGGTAGCCGCAGGTGCATCTACGGCTCCCAGCTCTATAAATATAGAGCTTGGGGTGGACATTTGTAAGAGGAAAAGAGGAGAGGAAGCCCTATCCAATTTGTCCTGTACACACCCCATATTGAGTGCTTTCTCATTTTAAACACCTGTTAACTCGCATATAGCTATATTTTACCAGTGGCAGCCCACTGTAAGCCTTCTCACACTATATAAAGCTTTTCTCTTCATCTTTGCACACACTATTCTTCACATTGAGAGTCGTGTTGTGTGTGTATGCCCGGACTTCGCTCCGTGGTTTTCATTTTTGTCTGTATATATATATATTCTTATATGTGTATATATTTTATATATGGACTAACATTATCGAGTTATGCCTCGATTGAGCCTAGACTTATGTCTAAAGCATTTATTTTCTTTTATATATATATATATATTCTTATATATATGAATTATTGTCGGATTATATCCGATGAGCTTGGATGTTACATCCGTAGCATTTACTTGTATTTATATATATATATATATATATATATATATATATATACTTATATATATGAACTGTTGTCGAACTTTGTTCAATGAGCCTGGATTTTATATTTGGTGCGTTTACTGCTTTTATATATATATATATATATATATATATATATATATATATCGACAAATCGCTGAAATGATAAACCGAGCCAGGATTGAGAAACATCCAGTGCATTTATAACTTATATATATATATATATACATTTCTGTCAGGCCTGGAGTTTACTTCGTGGCCTTTTATTGCTTTATTTACATTTCGTCCGGCCTAGAGTTTACTTCATGGCGTTTAATCGTCTTTACTGTTTTCTTTACATTTAGTCTCACCTGAAGTTTACTTCATGGCGGTTGATCGTCTTTTACAACTTTATTTACTTTTCTGATTACCCATGGAAGTGCTTCGTGGTGGTTGATCATGTCTATATATATATATATATTTATAACTTTTATATATTTACATTTCTGATCCCCCGTGGAGGTGCTTCGTGGTGGTTGATCATATATATATATATATATATATATATATATATATATATATATATATATATTTACAGCTTTTATATATATAACTGCTTACTGTTTTTCATATAAATTACGGCATCATATGAGCCTAGGAATCATGTGATCACAGATTCAGTCCACTGAATCTAGATTCGGTTCCCGTGATGGACTTTTTCAGCTGTAAGCAGCTTGTACATTATTTACAGTGTTTGAATTTCCTTAGATGGTTGTCATGCCCATGAGGAGTTCAGGACTGCTATATATTATTTTCTCGAAGATGCTTCGCATTTCAAAAATAAAAGCAAACAAGCCTAACATTCAATAATAAAATGGAAGTATGAAAAGGTCTCAATTACTATTGAGCATAGGGTTTGAAAACCCTCTTTTACAAAACTTCACTACTATATCATGTTTAAAATTGAATTTTTCTTATAAATTCAAACCCTTTGTATATAGGTACGAACGAGGCCTCGCACTACTTCCAAATAAATTGCACATTGATCCACAAACACACACACATTCATATAACAGTTTCTTAAAAGTGGCGATCCACCGTAGCAACCTACGGATGTCGAAGGTGCCTAACACCTTCCCTCCGCATAATCAAACCCCTGAACCCAAATGAATCTCGGTTTCACGGACCCGTTTAGTAGTGTCACATCACTGGGTCAATGTGCAAACCTTTTCTCGGTTGCATTAGTGCAACCAGTTAAAAACACCAACTAGCGACTCTTACAGTCAAATCTTCAACATGATACATGTCAGACCTTTTTCACTTGTTTTTTCAAACAAATCTCACATAACATGAGAACACCAAAGAATAAGAAACGAAAAGGGACATATAAAAATCCCGACGTCGACAATGACATGAGAACTACACATCCATGCTTTTAGATTACTCAGATCATGACCAGAATGACAATTAATCACGGTTAAACATAGGTTGACCAACTACCTGGGTTCCATTTCTTTAAAACCTAGATTCGTGAAGAACATGATTCTGACAGTGCTTTGACTGGCTTATATTTCTCTCATAAAATTTTGTTAGACTGTTATAATGTATGTTATTTGTAGCTTAACATATGGACTACCGGATTGAACCTTTACATCACATAAACAAGACATGGAAATCAAAGATTCAAGGCTACAAAATAGGTACCTTGGTTGTTCTTCATTTTTGGGTAACCTAGAAAATGAAGAATAGGCCTGATAATGTTTTTGAGAGCCCAGATCTCTCTGATTTGATATAGTATGGCTATGATGTTTGTTTAAAGTTGTAGTATTGCATCAATACTATAACCTTAACACATAATCGAACCCAGATAACAACAAGATCTAAGTTTTATTCCTGGTCAAACGTAGCACCTTGTTCATTAGTAATGTGTTTAAGTTATTTTATACTGTGATGATATTATTCTAACTCGTAGATCAATATTATTAATATTAAGTTTTCAGACAAAGCTAAATAAATTATGTAATGGAAATCAACGGTGCAGGCAAGTTTTCTTAACTCGACCTCTGTTTCATTCAAATATACTTGTGGTTAATCATTACTGATTGTCATGTCTATGAATTGTTGAATTGTACTCTGTGCATATTACATGTATTCATCAGGTATGAAAGGCTGATCACCATCATTACCATTCGGTCCAGATATAATTGCTATGTTCATGTTCAATGTTTGTTCAGCTATGAAAGTTTGTGCATGCTAGTTCTCAATTATATTATAGAATTATAGCCAACTTATTGTTCAATTCTTTCCATGATGATATATCCTTAAATAAACTTATACTTGTTGGGAAAACTTATGTTCACCCTTGCTATATTATGATAAAAATTACAGATTAAGATGAATGTGTCAGATACAAGGGAAAGTCAAAGCCAAGTTCAGCTTGGGACTATGTGTGCAGCTAGATTTGTAACAGTATTGTATGTTAATAACTTTGTATGTTAGATAGGATTTTGATTCAGGTATTATGTGAAGGTTCTCGACCTTGGGGTTTGTGTGTAAAGTTTAATGTATAAATAATTTATGTTTATATCTTCCACAATAGTTATAGAATTAGTATACCAGATCCGTGGTGATATGGAGATATTATAGTCAGGTTGCCTTCGATGCTAGTAGTAGAGGTTACTTCCTTATCTCGAACATTTTCAGTCACCACCATAACTTAATCACCTTCTGATTTGGCACATCCCTCATGGATGCTCAAACTAGACCCATTGTAAAAAGGGATGAGCTCTTGATTCCTTTATGAGTAAACTTTCTCGACACCCTAGCCTCTTGTTTCTTGATTTGTTCCTTCATCTTTTCCATGGGCCTGGGAGGATTTGACTTTGAAAGTTCTCTTGAACTGTTATTGCATTTCTCGTGAGAGACTTTCCCTTCTGGCTTTTTCTTTATTGGAAAGGATCAGTATTTTCTCCTCATCATCCAGGATGATAAAATCAAGAATGCAGTTGCTAAATTTGGGCAACATAATGTTTTATGGTGGCGGATGAATTTTCTTCGGGGACTCTCTTGTCTCCTCTGCCACTCCCAGAATTATGACCAGTCCACCTTGTGTTCCACCAAGATTGGTGCTCATAGCCATCACTTCCTTTGAACTGTCTGTCTCAAGTTGGAATCTTAAGCACTTTATTTCCCTTTCACCTTTTCTGGTCATAGGGATTTCTATCTTCAAATCTCAATTTTTAATGAGATTCTGGATTTTGTGTTTTAGGGTCCCACAATCCTGAGTGTCATGCCTCAGTGCTCCGGAATGATAAGCACACCTCTTACTGGGATCATATTTCCTTCCTTTGGGATTAGCAGGTGGAGCGAGCTCAATGATCTTTTTATGAGCAACCAACATTGCTAACACATTTTCTAACGAGTCCCCTGGAGGCGTGAATACCCTTTTTCATTTATTTTCCCCAACTCTCGCTGCCATAGGATTTCAGGCGTTTGTAGGTGTTTGGAATGTTGTTTGATCTTTCCTCTTTAAGAATTCGCATTTCTTCGGTCGATTTTTCCACTACCGAGGTCTTCTAGTAATTTTATCATTCCATATTTCATGCCCTTTCAGCCCACTTTGACCTTCTTTAGTCAATTGGATCATCTTAGAGGGATATAGGCTTTCACTCTAGCTAACCTTTTCCCTCTCTTGGTTTCTTGATAATTGAGTGAAAAGTTGCCTTGTATCTTGATGTTGGAGCACTATCAGCTTGGCTAGCAGAGTTACTTAATGTTGGATCATCTCCAATATGTGTCTTACTATCACACACTCCTCAAGATTTTCCCACCCTAGGACATTTGTTTTGCTGTATGGGGATATTTTTCCATTCTTTGTATGTACTGGCGATTTGGATCCATTTATGTGCTTTCTAACCCGATCATGTTCATTCCCTTCGTATTGTACTGCAGCAGAATTAACATTTTGTTGGTCAAGTTGGTTGACCACGATATCTCCACTTTCAATCAGATTTTGGATTTTATGCTTTAAGGACCAATAGTTTTGTGTATCATGTCCTGGAGACCCTAAGTGATAATCACACCTCTTGCTTGGATCATATCTTTTGCTTTTTATAACCAAAGGAGGAGCCAATTCAGCAATTTTCTTATGAGCCATTAATAACGCCAATATGATCTCGAGGGAATCGTTTAGTGGAGTGAACACCCGATTTTTCGTTCTTTCAAATTATCTCTATCTATCATGGCTTTGGTTGAATACGGCATGTTGTTGCTATGGAAGATCATCTTCCATTATCCAAATAGAGGGACAATTGGTGTGTTTCCTAGATTGCCCATGTGACTTTGACTTCTTTCGGCATCACTACCATAATCTCCGGATTGAAAGTGTTTAGCTACTCCTTCTAAGGCTGTGAGAATGGCTTGCATATTCCCGCTAGGACCTTCTCATAGTAAGGTGCCTCTTAGATGTCTATGAAAGTCATCACCATCTTAGCTTCGTCCATTGGCGGGCTAACTTGGGCTTCCATGTGCCTCCACCTCTACGCGTACTCCGTGAACGATTCATTGCTCAGTTTCTTAACTTTGGTCACTTGGTAACGATCAAGGTCCAATTGGGATTGGAAGCTATACTGATTAAAGAATGTGTGGGCTAAATCTTCCCAACCATGGACTTTGGAGTTATTAATCCAGGTGTACCAAGTTTGGGCTTCATCGGTAAGGCTCTTTTAGAATAATTGTATTTGGAGGTTCTCATCCTCGACATATGATCCAAGTTCACCTATGTAGACCTTCAAATGAGTGTAGGGTCACCCAATCCATTATACTTCTCAAATTCTGGGACTTGAAATTTATCTAGATACCTCGCCTTTGGGAAAATACACAAATTTGAGTAATTCATGCTCCCATGGGATCCTATTCCCTTAATGGATCGGATGACATCCTTCATCTGTCTAACTTTCTTCTGGATATCTCCAGTCTCTCTGTCCTCTCAGAGTTCTATTACTTCCCTTGTCAGATTCTTATCTAAGGCTTCTTTGGCGTAACTAATGTTGATGAGGGATACCAGGGTAGACATTGATCTAGGTATCACTATTCTTTCCCGGTACTCGTATATCTCCTTGTGCAGACGATTCGATTTGAGCTTTCAGTTTGGGTTCCTGAGTTACATTACACTGTTCTCTTAACAATATTGTCATCTTAGTAATCTATTTCTTGAATTCCTCAAACTCCTCTCAAGATACGGGAATAGGTTCTAATAAACTGCCTTCAGCCATTTTGACTAGTGGTGATCATGCCTTTTTGACTCCGAATTGAGTTCTAGGACCAATCTACACAAAACCGATATCTAGTTTAGTCTAGACAATGGTAGATGATATGGATGCACCATATGTTATGCATCAGTTTAGGGGTTTTTAATCTTTTCCTACAAGATAAGGGGTTAGTCAACTTGATAACAGGATAAGAAGAATACATAAATGACAGTTAAGATGGATAACTTATATATTCAGGAAGTAACAGGGTATGAAGAGACATCCTGCACTTTTGGTTTATTAGAGGATGACCTATCTTAGGATAACTCTAACGGGATTTTTGAAATTAGTTCCCAGATCTTCGCAATTTACTTGATGAATACATCCATCTTTCAATTGGAGCGGATCTGAGTGGTGCCTTTCCTGAGCCTCACAAGAGAACACTCTATAGAGTCCAATAATAAACAACTAAAGGGTTCACCTCCTGATGGAGGAATCACACAACATACATTCATGTCCTCACCGTATGCAAAACGATGACATTGTATGAGACACTAATATAAAGAACTTAAAGATTTGAGACATTTATCACACACAAATCATTTACACAACATGCACATGTAGAATGGAAATTAAAAAGATTGAAGGTGACTTAAGCCCTCTGTAGTCCCTAGCAAAGTTTCCACTTATCGACGCGGGGAAAAAAGATGTGTGTTTTCTTCGCGTGTGTCTTTGCGCTTTCTCTTTTCATTTTTTACTTTTTCCTATTTTTTATTTGTTTCTACCTTTTTATTTCGATGTGTCGATTAATTTAATTAAAGGGTGATGTTTTAGGAAAAGAACGACACTTAGTCTACTTATTTTACCAAGTTTGATTTTATTGATGATAATTTCGATGATTGGATCAAATTAGACAGAGCCGCCAGTTGGTATGATTTACCAACACATCCGAATTTTGAAGTTTTTCGCAATATGGTCTAATATGTAACTCCTTAGAATTGATCTGGAAACCCGAGATTCATAGAGTTCGGAGGCTTGCTTAAGCTAGGGGAAGGTGTTAGGCACCTCTCGACTTCTATGAAAACACAGTTACCGCATCTTATTGATTTCCTATACATAAAGTGTGTGTGTGTGTGTGTGTGTGTGTTTTATTGTGCTCAGTTCTTATATTTTAAAGTTTATTCTAAGCCTCATTGTGAGTTATTTTAAAGTAGTGTTTTTCCTCTTTTACACCTATGAACGAAGAATTTGATTTAGCGAAAAGTTCGTTTTTAGACAAAATATACATTGAAATGATATTTTGGAAAAATATAATTTTCAAATCTTTTGCCCGAATAGTAATCGAGGATCTTTGATACTTCCTTTTATCTTTATGTTTATTAGGTGATCTACCCAAATCGTTTTATTTATCATAAAAGCTCTTCATGGTTTTATTTGAAAATCGTTTTGGGTAATAATGTATGCAATAAAGTGCCAAAATGGATCGGATCATCATCGAACATGAAAGCCATCTCGATAGATTTGAACACCCACAATCATAATTTTCACTATCACGAGATCTTATAACCGAATTCTCAGGATGAACCCCTCGAACTCGTTTTAAGATCCAATATTACATATATAATGATTTCGCATTATTTAAACATTACATCACAAATGAAAAGTCCATCGTGGGAATCAAGTCAAGATCTGATCATTAGATCTTGACACCGGGATTCCTAAGCTAGCATTATTAGACTTAAATATGTATGTACAACATATCCTAAACTCGATAATAGATGATTTCATCGGTTGAAATCCCTATTACGAGCCATTAGGACCCCCTCACCTCTAGATATAGATTTAGGGCTCTACGGAGTGACCGGAACTGACCAAAAGCAGTAAAACATCTAGATCTACCATGGATCTAATTCAATCTAGCATATAGGTTAGAGCATCATGCTTCATAACCGTTTAAAGTTCTAAATCTAGGTAGATCTAGTCAAATAGCTTGAATTAGAACAAAATATCCACAAAATAACCGGTAAGTACTCGAGATCTACCAACTACTACACAATATATATGTAAAACAACAAATTTAAATGGTAGAAATTTCTATATCTACTTAGATCTAGTATTTATAACAACATTTATAAAGAAAGTGACCAAAATGAGTGTTTTTCACCTTGGGGGATGCGTGAACAAGCTTCTTTTGGCTCGGGATCAACTCTATATCGCTCTAGACACTCAAAGTATACAAGATCTAAGATTACACAACTCAATGATGATGAAAGATGTGAAGATCCTAGCCTTTTTCTCTCTATAACTCTCTCTTTCTCTCTAACTTCTTCTTTCTTTCCTTTTGTTGCTGCTGACTTAAGGAGATCCAGGCCAACCACAGGTATACCTGCAGCTGGCAGGGATACTCGAGGCTAGGCCCCATGGGTTCTATTGTCTTGAATTTTGTTCCTTCAGTCTCAGTTTGGTGAAAGTTGAGCTTTATACCCTGTAGACACTCGAAATTTTCTGCACACCTGTTACTAACATTGCAGGAGGGTAGATTCGTCTTTCGGAGATAACCCTGGAAGATAGCTCACATCCATTCCGGATACCACCGGAAGTTCAGTCTCAATCCCAAAAAACACACCGGGAGTATCAATTCCAACCTCGGAAATAACCCCGAGTTTCATCCTTTGAGATAACCCCAAGGAATGTCGTTGCAATTCTGGCGATAACCCCAGAAATGCTTGTTTCAAATGCATACAATCAGCTTCAGTCTCAGACCTTCTGCCGAGGCACTTATTCCGAAGACCCGAAGATAACACCGGGAAGTCAGGCACACTTAAGGATGACCCTGCGGAATTCAAACACTTGCAGCAGTCCAATCTCAGATGTAACCCTGAGAAACGTTTGCTTTGTCAGCCCAAACCGGAGATAACCCCGGTGAGGGGCAAAATTGTCATCTTGCCACCTCAAACCCCAGTGCGCCGTCACAACATTTCATACATACATTTCTACGCAGCAATGTCCCACAAGAGCCAAGGAGTTCCAATCCTGAGTGACTATTACGTGTTGTAGCACACCGGATAGAATTTGAAGCTTGAAGACCATAGGCATGGTCCCCTCTTCCTGACTTCGTACAACCTCTAATCCCATGTCATTGCGTAACTCTCGACAAAAGCGGTCCAAAAAAGGTCTTATACACTTCGTTCGGATGCTCGGATTGAAGTTTTACAAGTTTGAGCGAACATCACAGTGCACAAGTGCATGTACTTCTAGATGGCGGAGACACGCGGGCAGGGGCACCTCGGCACCTCAGTGCATCTGCTGCTACATCAGGTAGACTGCATGACCACCACTCTATAAATATAGAGCTTGGGGTGGCCATATTCAAGAGAAAAAAGAGGCGAGGAAGCCTTGTCTAATTTACTCTGTACACCCCCCATATTGAGTGCTTTCTCATTTTAAACACTTATTAGCTCACATATAGCTATATTTTTACCAAATGTGAGTCGAGTGTTTATCCAACTAGAGTCATAGAAGCTCCTTTGGCGTTATGCACCGTATGCCTTCTCACACTCTATAAAGCCTTTCTCTTCATCTTTGCACACTATTCTTCACATCGAGAGTCGTGTTTGTGTATGTAGGCCTTGACTTCTATCCCGGTGGTTTTCATTTTTGTCTGTATATATATATACTTATATATGTATATATTTATATATATAGACTAACATTATCGAAAGTTATGCCTCGATTGAGCCTGAACTTATGTCTCGAGCGTTTACTTGCTTTTATATATATATATATATATATATATATATATAATAGAACAAATCATTTGAAATGATAAACCGAGCTGTGATTGAGAAACATCCTGATAAACCGAGCCGATTGAGAAACATCCCGTATGCGTTCATGCTTATATATATATATATATATATATATATATATATATATATATATATATATATACACATTTCTCGTCAGCACGGAGTTTACTTCGTGGCCTTTTCTTTTTTATTTGCATTTAGTCCCTTTGAGTTTACTTGGACTACGGTTGATCGCTTTTTGCTTTCTTTACATTCATCCAAATTAGAGTTTACTTTGTGGCGGTTGATCGCATTTATTTCTTTATTTACATTTTTGGTCCCCCATGGAGGTGCTTCGTGGTGGTTGATCATGTCTATATATATATATGTTTACCACTTTTATATATTTACATTTCTGATCCCCCATGGAGGTGCTTTGTGGTGGTTGATTATGTCTCTATATATATATTTATCGCTTTTATATATTTACATTGCCGATCCCCGTGGAGGTGCTTCGTGGTGGTTGATCATGTTTGTATATATATATATATATATATATATATATATATATATATATATATATATATATATATATATTTGCGCTTTTATATATATATAACTCGCTATCGCTTTTCATATAAATTACGGCATCATATGAGCCTAGGAATAATGTGATCACAGATTCACCATCTGAATCTAGATTCTGATTCACACGATGGACATTTTTAGTCGTATGGCGACTTGTACATTATTCACAAAGGTTTGAATTTCCTTAGATGGATGTCATGCCGATGAGGAGTTCTAAGATCGCTATATATTATTTTCTCAAAGATGCTTCAGATCTCAAAATAAAAAGCAAACAAAGTAGAACATTTAATAATAAAATAGAAGTATGAAAAGGTCTCAATTACTATTGAGCCCAGGGTTTGAAAAACCTCTTTTACAAAACTTCACTGCTATATCATGTTTAAAATTAAATTTTTCATACAAATTCAAACCCTTTGTATATAGGTGCGAACAAGGCCTCACACTACTTCCAAATAAATTGCACATTGATCCACACGCACACGCACACACATTCATATAACAGTTTCTTGAAAAGTGGCGGTCACCGTGGAAACATGAATGTCGGGGGGTGCCTAACACCTTCCCTCCGCATAATCAAGCCTCCGAACCAAAATTAATCTCTTGTTTTCACGAGATTCGTTTAGCGTTGTCACATCATCGGGTCAATGTGCAAACCTTTTCTATTATTACGTTGGTGCAACCATTAAAAAACACCAACTGGCGACTCTTACAGTCAAATCGTCGACATGATATATGTCGGACCTTTTTCACTTATTTTTTCAAACAAATCTCACATAACATGAGAACACCAAAAAGCAAGAACAGAAAAGGGACAAATAAAAATCTTGACGTCGACAGGTGGCGACTCTGCTGGGGACACCAGTAAGAGGGCTTAAGCCGCTACTACAAGCTTTTCAAAATTATTATTTGCTTGTGTGTGAATGTTGCATTTACATTTATGATGAATGTGTACAAATGCATTTTAATTACAGCACTACAATATATCTATCTGTGATATTAGTGTTTCACACATGTCATCATTTTCATAAACGGTGAGACACGTTGTATGTGAATGTATGTTGTGTGGTTCCTCCACCAGGATGCTATCCTGTCGGTGATTGATTACTGGACTCGTAGGGAGACTAATTCCAACGAGGCTCAGGAAAGGCACCACCCAGATTCGCTCCAGTTGAAAGACCGGATTAACTTCCCATCATGTAGATTGCAATGATATGGGAACCTTCATGCCAAAAAGTCACAAGAGTAACCCTAAGATAGGTCAGCCTCTGATAAACCAAACGCGAAGGAAAGTCTCTTCATGCTTTCCATTTTCTATTACTTGTAAAAGCATTTACTTGTAATTTTTATTCCATCACTACTAGAAAATCGACCTATAGCGACGGTCGCTGACCGTCGCTATAGGCCAAAAGACCGTCGCTAAAGGTTTTAGTGATGGTCGCCGACCGTCGCTATAGAAGTCGTTGCTAAAACCTTTAGCGACGGTTTTTTTTATACCTATAGCGACGGTGGCTGCGATCGTCGCTATAGGTCATGACAAAATCGTATTTGCTCTCTTTTTACCAACAAATAAAAAGTTATTTCTACTACGTGACCATAGCTATAGATGTCTATTGTGATGCTCGGCGAGCGTCGCTATAGGCCTTTGTTTTATAAACCTCTATAGCTACAGTTGATGTCCGTCGTTATAGACTTTTTAAATTTTTAAAGAAAATTAATTGTGTACATTTATCCAATAAACACAAATATAATATAAATTAAAACATAAAAAAAAATTGTATACATGATTTAAAATCATTCACATTACAACATTACAACATTACAATATAATAGTTGAATAATTCATCCCCTAAAATACGATTATTATTATTATATCAAACTACTAAAATAATAACTTTTACCATCATCATTATAAGACAATAGTTCAGTTATATGTATGTAGAAGAGCTAATACAGAGAATAATACATACTATAGAGCTAAGTTCTTCTGTTGCACTATCATTTGTACCGGATGATATACCATCCAAGAATACTAGTACCCGACCTTGTGTTGCTTTCACAACCTGAGGTTATATCAAAAAAGAATTATGTAAGAATTTAGAATATTCTAAGATAAGGTTTCAGTTAGTTGAAATTCAGTCAAAGTAACTACTAATTAAAGAGGACTTGAATGA
The DNA here is from genome assembly GCA_020205615.1 of Panax quinquefolius. NCBI lineage: Eukaryota > Viridiplantae > Streptophyta > Magnoliopsida > Apiales > Araliaceae > Panax > Panax quinquefolius. The sequence continues at coordinate 90,395,673 of CM035158.1, forward strand.
ACGTGAGATATACCTCTTCTAGAGCCATGATAGTGGCAGGAACATAATCAAGTTGACGAGCACCATGATTAGATACGATGATACCAGCTGCTCCAGCTTGTATTCTACAGGTCATTAAAGAAGAAAAAAAGGATTTAGCAATAGCTTATCACGAATATAAAGTGACAAAGAAAATTATCAAAAGTTCTATTGTTCTTACTGTCCTTAGCATTGATTACACCCTTCACTAGGATTGGCATCGCGGTGATTGTCTGAAGCCACTTCACATCCTGTCCATATCCCAACAGATATATTATTTAGATGAGAACCATGGGGTAGTATTTCTTATGGTTACCTTTTAACAAAATCAAATACTAAATTATCCAAGTTTTCACCAGCTCCTTCTCAAGCCAAATCCATTTTTGTCTCTTCAAGTTTCAACAAAATTTGCAATGTGTTCAAGCTAGTAAAACACGTGTAGAATATTTTTCTCAAACCTTTGATTTGTAATTATTGTGAAAGCAAAAGGTAATATCAAATAGACTTCAAGGTTCTTTCTGAACTATTGGAAATCATGACAAAACAAACCAATGAATAACTAACATACTACAAAACATTCAACGACATTTGAACAAAATCCATTCGTCCCAACTAATTAGGTACCTTCCAATTCAGGTCAATTTGACCAGCAACAAATGAAGCTAACCCGGAGTCATCAGCCTGCATGCCACAATAAATGTTTGTAAAATATCTACAAGTTAAAGAAATCAATAAGATAGTTCAACTAAGTCGTAAGAGTATGTAACCTAATCTTATAAGCTAAACTGTCTCAGAAGTTTGCACCTGTTCTTGATGTCGGCTTCTCTACGCCCTAGCCTTGGGGTATCAACTGTAAGAGCTATATCCTTGAAGCCGACTCTTTCAAATTCTTCTCACAAGTTGAGCAACAACATTCTGTCCTTATAGACTCGAACATTAGTGGCAAAGTGATTATTTAGTCATGCATCATGCAAACCATAAAGAAATATACTTATAGAACCAATACAAAAGAGAACATAAAAATGCTTGCTTACATAAAGCTGGAAAAAGTGAATGCCAAGTCCTGTTGAAGCAACCTCTTCGACACTAGATGTGGCCCATGATGACAATGTCTTAATTAGCACTATAGAGCTAAGTTCTTCTCATTGCACTATCAAATTAAACTAACATGTTACAAATCAATCATTACAATAAAGAAGTTATTAATAAAAATAATAAAGAATTTAACAAAATTGCATCTTGAGTGCAATTATAGAGGAAAAAGCTAAATAAGATTTGGGACAATTTCGAGAAGTTTGCTTAAAATTTAAATGAAATAATATAAAAGCATAGCAAATGGTGAATGTAATGAAACATCAAGGAATTACTGAGAAACGTTGTTGAAAGTATACCAAAGTTGCTCACCCACATCCCCGGTACTCTACTCACCACATATTTTGTGTCAAACCAAAGAAATGCAATACCATTGAATGTTGGTTGGTTTAACCTTGTCAATTTGATCAACCTCTATTTTTTCCATTGAGCGATTGGTTGGTTTGATAGCATCTCAACCATGATATGACCCAAAGGACCGCATGTCAATTGCAATTGAATATTGTTTTGCTCCCAAAAGAAGTTCAGGTGCCCTGAAATATTTAGTTATATTAAAACTCCCAAAAGGAGCACAAGAAAGTAAATGTGAATAGAATAGAAGATACACTTGAAGAATCATTTGAGATAATTTAAATTCAATGAAGTATACAGTGTAACTGAGTCCTTGTTAATTTAGTGCCAACAACATATATGTACAAAAAATAAGAGCAACACGTTGACCACAAGAAATAGCAGTCATTGCCAATTCGCCATTGTGATTTAATTTCATAACTTTGAAACAATCAAGTGTTAGCATTAGTAGATTTCATACTTGGATACCAAATTGATCAACACAGCTAAAATTCAAGAAAGAAACATGTCTACCATGATTTAAACCAACAAAAATTAAAATAAATGATAGCAACAACAATAGCTATATATGTAACTAAGTCAAACAACTCGGCGTTAGATTACTAAATGCCATAAGCGTAACCTAATACCCAGACCTTATCCCCCCACTGCACCAACGGACAATGGTATAATAGTATAGGTCATACGGTGAGGGTCTCTCTCAGATTGAAGGAGAAACCTACCTAAATGATAGGTTACTTCGGTATTTTAGCTGAGAATGGAAATTAGTTATAACAAAAAAACAATTCATATAGTTATAAATTTGAACTATAAGCAAAGCACATAAATGTTAATCATTTGGGTAAAACACCATATAAATTAATAATGAATAATGAAATCTACAAATAATACATAGATCACCTGTAACAAAGAGTAACAACCAATCGAGTGTATGGTTTCAATGGACTATCATATTGACGAGCCAACCCAAAATCACATATCTTCAACTCACCACAATTATTTAAAAGCAAATTTGAAGTCTTCAAATCTCGGTGAAGAACCCAATTATTGTGAAGATACTTTACTCCCTCAATTAGCTGGAATGACCTTAGCAAGAGGCTAGCAACTATGAAAATGGAACACCATGTAATAGACTAACAGCTAAACAAATTATCAACTATAAATTAGACCATAATTCTTAACATAGTTTCTTGCATTAAATAACACTTGGCTAAAGTTTTTCAAAGAATGAAAGGAAAGGAAAATCCGAATGCAAGAGCAAAAATTACCATCCCTAACATGGACACATAGTGCAGAACACATGTAAGTACATAGTTTCATCAAAAGTGAAGGCTTTTTCTCAACTCCTCCCAATGAGTCCCTAAAAATCCCTGTCAGATCAGCACCAAACAAACGTGTACACAAATTCATGGTAAGCTACAATTAAAACATGTCCTCAATCTTTTGAAGTAGGAAACCTGGACCTGCAAATCTCATGTAGTCACAAGATCACTTTGGAACAAAAAATAACATGGCTAAACAGCAAAATGAAAGCACACCAGCCAGGATGTGCCCACTAATTAGGAGACAAAAATCATGAATGCATGAGTTCCACTTTTACCAGTTTATTGAAGTACGTATTAAAATTTTCACATTGCTTGTAAAAGATCTCAGATTTGTAGAAGTATTATAAACATATATATATATATATATATAATTTTAATATTTATAGGATAGAAATAAAACTTCTATTTGAATTTCCATGATATTGCATCGCTTTAATGGAAGGAGTTGCAACTTTTCAAGACCACGAACTTTAACAACTCTATGCTCAAAGAAAATCTGATAGACCCAGAGCTAGAGAATCGAAATATCAAATAACTACATACAATTATAATCACGCATCTTTTTAATAAAAATCATTCATACCACTAATTAAAAATTTCTACATCATTCATACCCAAAATCATTCATACCCAAAATTTCTATATCTTTTTGTATTGCTTTTGTACCCAAACATCTCAAGAACGCAAAACGGAGTCGAGAATTATTTCACGTTTCATAGGGTATGACTACTACTTACAAGAAAGAAAGTAAAACTAATGAACTAATAAACATTACCCCTTAAACAACAAATCAAATTTTTGTGAATAGTACAACTACATTTCCCTTGACATAATGAACTAATAAATATTACCATCAATCCATTATAACAATATCAAGCAGTATTGTAGACACTCGAAATTTTTTGCACAACTGTTACTAACATTACAAGAGGGCAGAATCATCTTTCGGAGATAACTCTGGAAGACAGCTCATATCCATTCCGGATACTACCGAAAGTTCAGTCTCAATTCTGGACCACACACCGGGAACATCATTTCCAACCTCGGAGATAACCCCGAGTTTCGTCCTTGGCGATAACCCCAAGGAATGTTATTGCAGTTCCGGCGATAACCCCAGAAATGCTTGTTTCAAATGCATGCTATCAGCTTCAAGCTCAGACCTCCTGCCGAGGCACTTATACCTCAGACCCGGAGCTAACACCGGGGCAGACAGGCATCCACAAGATGACATTGCGGCATTCAACACTTGCAGCAGTCTAATCTCAGATATAACCCTGAGCAACGTCTGCTTTAAACTCAAATCGGTGATAACACCGATGAGGAGTCAAATGTCATCTTGCTACCTCAACATCTGCGTGTCGTCTCGACACTTCAATACATACATACATACAACTATGTCCTTCAAGAACCAGGATTTCCAATCCCGAGTGACTATTACGCATGGCAGCACACCGGATAGAATTTGAAGCTTGAAGACCATGGGCATGGTCCCCTCTTCCTGACTTCGTACAACCTCTATTCCATGTCATTACGTGACTCTTGACACAAGAAGTCCGAAGAAGGTCACATATACCTCGTTCGGATTTTTGAATTGAAGTTCTGCAAGTTCGAGCGGACATTATAGTGCACGAGTGCACGTACTTCGAGATGATGGGACCAAGGCCTGCCCGACAACTCGACCAACAGCAGTGTATTATTACCGCAGCAGTACACTGCGCCCATCGATCTATAAATATAGAGCTTGGGGTCAGCCATTTGAAAATAAAAAAAGGCGAGGAAGCCATGTCCAATTTGCTTTATACACACCCTATATTGAGTGTTTGCTCTTTTTAAACATCTGTTAGCCCATATACAATCATACATTTACCGGTGGGAGCTGAGTATTTATCCATTTAGAGTCATAGAAGTCTGCATTGGCAGCCCACTGTAAGCCTTCTTACACTCTATAAAGCCTTTCTCTTCATATTGGCACACACTATTCTATACATTAAGAGTCGTGTTGTGTGCGTATGCCCGGACTTCGGTCTGTGGTTTTCATTTCTGTCTATATATATATATACTTATATATGTATATATTTTTATATCGACTAACATTATCGAGTTATGCCTCGATTGAGCCTAGACTTCGGTCTGGAGCATTTATTTGCTTTATATATATATATATATATATATATATATATATAAACTATTGTCAGACTAAGTCTGATGAGCCTGGATTTTATATTCGGTGCATTTAATTGCTTATATATATATACTTATATATATAATTGTTGTCGGACATATCCGATGAGCCTGGATTTCATATCCAGTGCATTTACTGCTTATATATATATATATATATATATATATATATATATATTAACATTTCTGTCAGGCCTAGAGTTTACTTCGTGGCTTTTACAGCTTTCTTTACATTTCGTCCTGCCTGGAGTTCACTTCGTGGCAGTTGATAGCCTTTATAGCTTTAGTTACTTTCAAGTCCGGCCTGGAGTTTACTTCGTGGCAGTTGATAGCATTTACTACTTTATTTACATTTCTGATCCCCCATGGAGTTGCTTCGTGGTGGCTGATCATGCACAGACACACACACACACACACATATATATATATATATATATATATATATTTACCGCTTTTATATATGTATAACTACTTACTACTTTCCATATAAACTGCAGTATCATGTGAGCCTAGGAATCATGTGATCACAGATTCAGTCTACTGAATCTAGATTCGGTTCCCGTGATGGACTTTTTCCAGCTGTAAGCAGCTTGTACATTATTTACAGTGTACGAGTTTCCTTGGATGGCTGTCATGCCCATAAGGTGTTCGGCACTGTTGTATATTATTTTCTCGAAGATGCTTCGCATCTCGAAAATAAAAGAAAACAAGCCGAGCATTGAATAATAAAATGGAAGTATTAAAGGCCTCAATTACTATTGAGCACAAGGTTTGGAAAACCTCTTTTTACAAAACTTCATTGCTATATCTTGGTTAAAACTAAATTTTTCTACAAATTTAAACCTTGTGTATATAGGTTAGAACGAGGCCTCGCACTACTTTCAAATAATTGCACATTGATCCACACACACACACATTCATATAATAGTTTCTTTGAGAAGTGGCGGTCACCGTGGCAACACGGATGTCGGGGGTGCCTAACACCTTCCCTCCGCATAATCAAGCCCCCGAACCCATAATGAATCTCGGTTCACGCATCTGCTTTAGCGATGTCACATCACTGGATCAATGTGCAAACCTTTTCGGTTGCATTGGTGCAACCAGTTAAAAACACCAACTGGCAACTCTTAAAGTCAAATCATCGACATTACACATGTCGGACCTTTTTCACTCATTTTTTCAAACAAATCTCACATTAACATGAGAACACCAAAGAACAAGTAACGAAAAGGGACAAATAAAAATCCCGACGTCGACAGGTGGCGACTCTGCTGGGGACTCCAGTAAGAGGGTTTAAGCCGTTATTACAAGCTTTTCAAAACTGTTATATGTTTGTGTGTGAATGTTTCATTTACATTTATGATGAATGTGTACTAATGCATCATACTTACTGCACTGCTAAATATCTATCTGTGATATTAGTGCTTCGCACATGTCATCATTTTGCATAAACGGTGAGACACGTTGGATATGAATGTATGTTGTGTGGTCCCTCCACCAGGAGGCTATCCTATCGGTGTTTGATTACTGGACTCGTAGAAAGACTAATTCCAACGAGGCTCAGGAAAGGCACCACCCAGATTCGCTCCAGTTGAACGACCGGATTAACTTCCCATCAAGTAGATTGCGATGATCTGGGAACCTTCATGCCAAAAAGCCGCAAGAGTAACCTAAGATAGGTCAACCTCTGATAATCCCAATGCGGAGGAAAGTCTCTTCATGCTTTCCATTTTCAATTACTTGTAAAAGCATTTACTTGTAATTTCATTCCATGTTCATCTATATGTAATGGAAAATATAAAGAATATATGTGCATACATGACATGCTATCAATTAACAACCGTGTTTTTGCAGGACCATATTCCTAAAATCGATCACGTTTTGATAACATTTACATTATCCCTAAGACTAAACTATATAAGTCTTTTGTAGGGAAGCAATTGGGCCTGTTACCCGCTCAAAATCCAAAAAGGCCACGAGCCTACAGCCAATCATGTCTTCTTCTGATCAGTCTAATCCTGTTTTCCGAGAAGAATTTGACGGATTGAGTAAACAAATCACAGACTTGGTTGTTTTGCTAAAAGAACTGCATCAGTCTACTTAGGGTACGAAGATACCTACACATCCAGAATCCTCTACACAAGGGGGAGCCCAAGGTTTAGAAAAAACAATTCCAGAACCTCCGTTGGATACGACCAACAAAGACCCTGAAAACACCCATCTCAAAGGAGATCTAGACACCGGTGACTTCAGGAAGAAGGTCCTCCAAATGGAGGAAACTATCCATCTTCTCAAAGGGATTGGAACACATGGAAGTGTTTTATATGTTGACCTTTGCATATTTCCTGGTGTTCATTATCCAGAAAAATTCAAAACCCTTGATTTTGAAAAATATAACGGGTTAAGGGATCCTTATACACATTTAAAAGTGTTCATTGGAGAACATGGATCTTATGCGGAAGATGAGAAGCTCAGAATGCAGCTGTTCCAGAAGAGTCTAACTGGAGAAGCCTGTTCATGGTATACCAGATTAGACAATTCAAAGATTCATAGTTGGGAAGAACTAGCTCACGCCTTCCTCACTCAATACAGTTTTCAATCTCAGATGGCTCTTGACTAGTACCAAATTACCAAGGTCAAGAAACAGTCTAATGAGTCGTTCAGAGAGTATGCTCAAAGGTGGAGGCGCTTGGCTGCTCAAGTTATTCCTTCCATGACAGAATCAGAAATGGTCATGACTTTCATAGATGTACAGGAAGCTCCTTTCTATGAAAGAGTTCTAGCTGGTATTGGCAAACCATTCTCTGAAATAATCAAACACGAAAAAATGGCTGAGATGGGATTGAAGTCTAGTAAGATTCAAGACCTAGCCGCTCTCAAAGTAGTTGCTGAGCCATCCAGTCCAGATCTTATGGAAACAACCCCCGGAGGGTCCATAAAAAGAAAGAGGGGGATGTTTCCTTGATACTACAAGGACAGAAAGGCAATCAAAACATGCCTAAACAGAGGAGAAACTACTCCCCTTTTCAAACACAGTCTTCAAAACCTCCATTGCCTAAAAGTGGAGAAGTAAAGCGACCTCGAACGTTCACACCCTTAGGGGACTCGCTCGAGAATATTCTTGTTCTTCTGACCACTCAGAAGAAAATCACACATCTTCTTCCACCAGCCAACCCTAATGGGAAGGGTTTTAATGCTACTCGGAAGTGTGCTCATCATGCTGGGGCACCTGGACATGATACTCAAGATTGTTGGGCCTTGAAACACAAGATCCAAGACTTAATAGACAATGGTGAGATTGTAGTCACCAAACCAGATCCACCTCATGTGCAAGACAACCCTCTTCCTTAACACAAAGAAGAAGAGGTTAACATGATCAGTTGGAGCGCTGGAAAGAGTTCCAGTTTTAACGGCGAAACATCCCAAACCATCAAAGACGGTGTTGACAAATGGGATTACTCAAAGTTCCAGTTTACTATGGAACGAAAGATGAAAGCTCTTTGCAAACAAATTGAGCAATTGGCAGAACTGGAGACCCATCATCATCAAGTCACATGCCAATTAATCAGGCAGGAGCATGCCTATCTCCTTCCATTTGTTATAAATACTCCACCTTCGCCTTCAGAAAACGAAGCTATGGAAGGTAAGGTTGCAAAGCGAGCAAGTGCTAAAGCCCATCGGGATTTTGCCAATCAGAGGGAGTTCACCTATCTGGGCCAACCTATGGAGGAAATATTTCAAATGTTGATCAATGAAGGAAGAATTACATCCCTTCTACCACTAATTAATCCCTGTGCAGGACGGTTTAACCCTGATGGAGTGTGTCAATATCATTCCTATTCTCGCGGTCACAACACAAACGAATGCTGGGCACTCCGCCATCTTATTCAAAATCTCATTGATAGCGGTGTCCTGCAACTGGCAGACGATAACACTGTGCAACTTGAAAGTGGGATTACATTGAAGGGATCAGTAGCAGTTATATCCGACGAGGATGATGAGACTGTCAAGGCGTTTCCCATTCAAACAATTCAACTCAAAGGAGCTGACAATCCTTTGAAAGTGGCCGCACTCGAGCCAATTTCTTTACATTGCAGACCACAAATATCCTGTTGTCAGCTTACACAATGTTCCATGGAATTATGGAGAAGCTGAAGGATCCACGTCTCATACTACTGCTACAGTGTCGAAGGATAATCCACTGTATCTTCCTCAAAGGGTTATCAAGCCTACCCTCAAATCAAAGGGGAAGATTCCCATGGAGAAAATTGAAAAATTCCTCTACACTATGGGCCATAATGAAGCCAAGGTGGTTCTAAGCTTAAGAGAAGCTCCGCATCAGATATCAATTCTGGACTTGGTTTTCTATTCCGAAGATCATCGAAAGATTTTACTCAAGGTTTTGGAAGAAGCATACTTAACCAAAATCAGTGGATGTGGAAAAATTTCAATATATGGTTGATCACATTTTCAACAATAATGTGATATCCTTCACTAATGACGATATACCTCCCGAAGGGACTGGTCATTGCAAGTCACTGCACATCGCAGTGTTATCCTCCAAATACATGTTAGCTGGAGTTTTGATAGATGGAGGTTCATCTCTGCATATCTGTCCTTATGCCACCTTGGTGAAGATGAATGTCAATCTCAAGAGGATCCAAAGCAGCCATACTATGATCAAAGCTTTCGATGGATCCCGGTGAAATTCCGTCGGAAAGATTGAGCTGCCAATTGAGATTGGTCCAAATACATTCAATGTATCCTTCCATGTCCTCAAGATAGACTCAGGATATAACCTGCTATTGGGGAGACCATGGATACACATGGCTGGAGCTGTTCCCTCCATATTACATCAACAACTCAAGTACATTGTCAACAATAGTCTAGTCACTGTCAATGCTGAGCCGGAGTATCCTGAACAAGGAGATCTACCAATCATCAGTTTCAACTCTGAAGTTGAGCCGGCCAGTTTTCATACTTTGGAAGTGAGTAACACTTAATATCATCCTATTGGAATACCACTTCCCCTGCCCAGGATTTCTGCTGAGGTTATGTCAGCGACTCAAGAAATGATGTCATTGGGTCATCAGCCTGGACAAGGGCTTGGTAAAGATCAACAGGGTATTAAGCACCCTATTCAAATGTCCAATCAAACTGGGACAGCTGGACTAGGCTATTCAACCAATTCCAGTCACAGGAATCCGCACAAACACAAGCAGGTTCCTCAAGCTTCCACCACACGGCGATTTATTCCATCTGCACCACATGAGTTGATACAGTCTCAAGTGAAGGTGTTAGCCCATGTTGTGGCTATGCTGTTTCCCAAACCAGTACCATTCAAAGAAAAAGAGATGCTGATTCTTGGTCCCGAAGTGGAAGAAATGGAACGAAAACGCAAACATGACATCGCTCTGATGATGTCCGGCATACACGTCATTGTTCATGATGAACATACAAACCGATATACCCCAGACGATGATTGCCCAGATATCATGGTTATCATTTGGGAGAAGGAGGGCAATGAAAACCCCTCTATCACTGCAGTCCATCAGGACTTTTCCCTCGACAATTGGAGCAGCACTCCATGCATTGGTCGACGAGGGTAAAACGGGCAGAAAATCCCTCTGCCCTGTAGATAACTTTAATTGCTTACTTTTCTATACAGTATTAGAAGTTATTTTATTAGTACATGCTAACACTTTGTATGAATAAATAGTTTCATATATTAAGTGAAAGCATCTTTTGATTTCAGGACTCTTAATTTAGATGTTCATGTACTTGCTGGTGATGTGCCTTCTCTCCACAAGGGCTGTAACTTTGATGCAAAGTTGGACTCAGACTTGTTGGACATGCAAGAGGACATTGAGACACCTCAGGAGATTAAGGAATGGGTCACAGATAAGCCTAAACCCAACCTTGACCAAACCACTCCTTTCAATCTTGGAACCTTAGAAAACCCTAAGCTAATCCAAATTGGTTCAGACCTCACTCCAAACCAATGGAATGACATGGTTATGCTATTAACCCAATTCCAGGATGTGTTTGCATGGTCTCATGAAGATATGGTGGGTTTGTCCACTGACATTGTTTTTCATCGCCTTCCCATTAAAGAAGGATTCAAGCCAGTTAGGCAGAAACTCAGGCGATTGAAACTTGAGTGGATTTTAAAAGTCAAAGAAGAAATTGTGAAACAATTTCAAGCTGGCATTATCATGGTGTCTACATATCCGGAGTGGATATCCAACATTGTTCCCGTACCTAAACCTGGAGAAAAGGTGCGAGTTTGCGTGGATTACCGGGATTAGAACAAAACTTGACAGAAAGATAGCTTTCCCGTGCCCTTTATCTACATTCTCCTTGACAATACTGCTCAGTATGGCATGTACTCCTTTGCTAATTGCTTCGTGGGGTACCATCAAATTATGGTTGCTGAGGAAAACCGTGAGAAAACTGCTTTCATCACGGCTTGGGAACTTTTTTCTGAGACGGTTTCATTCAAATTCATCAATGTCCTGGGCAACCTACCAAATGAAGCTATGATGGCTCTTTTCCACGATTTAATGCATAAAGAGATAGAGATCTACGTGGATGACATCATTATCAAGTACCGAAAGGAGGAAGACCACCTAGACCATCTCAGAAAGTTGTTCAACAAGTTGCGTAAGTACAACTTGAAGTTGAATCCATCCAAGTGTGCCTTTGGTGTCAAATCAGGCAAGTTGCTAGGTTTCCTAGTTAGCCACAAAGTGATATAACTGGATCCTACCAAAATCTAGGCCATCAAGGAAATGCTCATTCCTCAGACAGAGAAGGAAATACGAGAATTTTTGGGAAGGATCAACTTTATTAACAGGTTTATCTCTCAACTCACAGCAACATGTGAGCCCGTCTTCAAGTTGTTAAGGAAGAACTCCTCCATGAAATGGAATGATGAGTGCCAAAAAGCCTTCATTACTATTAAAGAGCAGTTGGTTAATGCTCCTGTGTTGGTACCTCCCAGGGATGATGTTCCCATATTTATGTACCTGTCCATTAATGACAATGCCATGGGCTACATGCTGGGGCAAAAAGATGATAGAGGCCAAGAACGAGCTATCTATTACCTCAGTAAAAGATTCAGCACCAGTGAACACAAGTACACTCTTATTGAGAAGACTTGTTGTGCTTTGGTATGGGCTTTCATGAGATTACAGCATTATCTCCATGGTCACACAACCCATGTTATATCGCGCGTGGATCCTCTCAAGTACGTGTTCAGTAAGCCCATACTGAATTGTCGACTGTCCAGATGTTAGTTGATCCTACAGTAATTTGACATCGTCTACGTGATGCAAAAGTCTGTCAAAGGTCAAGGAATTGCGGATCAACTGGCCGCCGTACCTGCAGGGGATTATAAACCCTTGGAAACATATTTCAGCAACACCATCAGTACGATGCATGCCAAACATGGAAAATGTATTTTGATGGAGTCATTAACACGTAAGGCTCTGGAGTCGGAGCGCTTTAATATCTGATGCACGGGAGTAGTAACCCGTCATTCAAATTGCAGTTTATCAGCACCAATAACACAGCTGAGTATGAAGGCTGTATCATGGGGCTAAAACTTGCCCGTTCATTGGGCATCAGGTAGTTAACTATCTTTGGGGATTCCGAATTGATGATCAAACAATCCACGGGAATCTATCAAACCAAAGAATTACATTTGCTGCCTTACCATCGGCAAGTTTTACAGATGGCTTTAGAGTTCGAAGAAATCACCTTTCTACACATTCCTCGCAATAGGAATGATTTTCCGGATGCACTAGCAATGTTGGCCTCCTTGATTCACATACCTGATAAGGAAAACATGCCAAGCATCGCATTTGCCCTGCAAAAGGACCCAGCTTATGAGAACTACATTGGAGAAGTATCGGATAAGCTACCTCATGTCCACCACCATTGGTATCAACATATCAAGGAGTATCTGCGAGATGAATCTACACCCGCTGAGGTGGGCCTAACTGAGAAGAGGCGGATCCATCGACTTGCTATGAAATTCTACCTGAGCGGAGATGCACTCTACAAGAGAGATGCAGGATTAGGTCTCCTCAGATGTCTAGACAAAGACCAAGCTCAGAGGCTCATGGATGAGATCCATGGAGGAGTACGTGGCCCACATATGAGAGGCCCCTTATTTGTCAAGAAAATTCTTAGAACAGGACATTATTGGCTAACACTCAAAGCTGACTATGATCATCACGTCAAGAGCTTCTATCAATGCCAAATTCATGGGAATGTTATCCACGCCCCTCCAAGGGAACTCCACAATATGAGTTCGCCATGGCCCTTCTCAATATGGGGTATGGACGTGATCGGGTCCATCGAGCCCATATCCAGTAATGGACATCGATTCATATTCACCATGATCGACTACTTCACCAAGTGGGTAGAAGCAGCCTCCTTCCCCAGGGTTACCAAAGAAGTCATCATTGCGTTCATCAGAAACAATGTCGTTTGTCGATATGGACAACCAGAGGTCATTGTGTCAGACAATACTAAGAACCTCAAGAACAAAATGATGGAGGAGTTATGCAGTAAATTCTACATCAAACACCTTAACTCCGTCATCTACCGTCCAAAGATGAATGGTGCTGTTGAAGCGGCTAATAAAAATATCAAGAAGATCATGCAGAAAATGTTCGCCAATCACAAAGGGTGGCCTGACCTCTTGTCTCTGACTTTATTAGCCTACAGAACTTCTATGCGAACTTCCATTGGGGCAACACCCTACTCGTTAGTCTATGGGATGGAAGCAGTGCTCCCCATAGAAGTGGAAATGGAATCCCTCAGAGTATTAATAGATGCTCAGTTGGATGAAGACCAATGGGTACAAGACAGGTATCACCAATTTTCTCTGATAGACGAAAGGCGAACCGCGACAATCTTCTATCATCAATTATATTAGCAAAGGATCGCACGATCCTATAACAAAAAATTCCGACTATGGCAATTCAAGCAACATGACTTGGTTTTGAATAAGATCATTGACAACCAAGATCAATCTAAGGGAAATTTGCTCCTAACTAAGAAGGCCCGTTTATTGTCTAGGAATTATTGACAGGAGGTGCTCTCAGACTACAGGAAGTGGATGGCGATGAATTTCCACAGCTTATCAACTCGGACACCGTGAAACGGTACTATGTCTGAAGTTACCATCAAGCAAACATCCTGGTATTGATCATCCAATTACCAGTCATTCTGGTTTTTTAACCCTCTTTTCACAATCTTTTCGTCCCCTTAGAGAAACATAAACTTCAAACCAGCAGCCTGGTTTTACCTCACTTGGAATCAGCAGCCTGGTTCCACTTCGTTTCAAACCTTCATATAATTTCAGTTATCCTACACACAGGATTGAACCTTTCACACCTGCAGTTTATCCTAAATACGGGATTAAACTTTTCTACGCTTGCAGTTTGTCCTGAAAACAGGATCAAACTTTTTCCACATCTGCAGTTTGTCCCCATTATGGGATCAAACTTTCTTCTCCCCGTAGTATAGCCTGCGCACGGGATTCACACTTCTCTTTGGCTGTGATTCGTCCAGAAGGGAGAACTACGTCGACCTGATCTCCTCTTCCATAGGAGTACGTACGCAACCATATTCTATATGGCCCGGTCGCAATAAACAAAAAACAAACAAAAACATTTCTGCCCTTTCTCTACAAAAAGAAAAACAACAAAAACATTTCTACACCCATCTACCTTTCACATTCAGCGTTGAACCTCTTACACCAGGTTCAAAGTACGCAGACTTGATCTCCTCTTCAATAGGAGTACGTAGGCAGCCATTTATGGTTCAGTCTAACCCCTACCAGAACAAAATTACTTGTCACACGATACTGGGATCAACTTTCAATCTACCACCACATTTCATCGGCTTTAGACCAAAGGGATGGAATTACCCAACCTCTTCTCACAAACAGAAGATTCGGTGACCATCTAAGTTGCAGTTGTGCCTCGACGAGCAATACTAATAAATAAAAGATGCAATTAACTAGACTTCTCACAAATAGAAGTATTGGCGACCATCTGTGGTGAGGTCAATCTCAGAGAGGAAAAGCCACACTCCTCTCCATATTTCCATACAGAAACCAGTCCCAAGACACCAAAGATGGTAGGTATTCATAAAGATCAATGATCCATTCTGAGAGATCTTGTGGTGGCTCAATGTTCACATATCAAGGATAAGTTCAGAATGCATCAAGATCACAAGGTCCTGAAGAAACAGGTAAATATCAAGAAAATATCATGGCACAACTAAAATGGAAGTAAATCAAAATATATTTCTCTGCCATATATACTATTGTTTGATATATACATCTGTGTTGTACATGACAAAATGGCTAAGCTAGTCTGTGTAGGAAAATACAAAGCTATTTATGGATCTGTGTGTATACGAACTATCAGATCTAACATAGCATCCCTCTCTGAAGATGGAGGTAACGCTACAAGCTCCTGCCCAAGGGTATCTACACGAGCTAGCAGATCTGAGGCTAACTGCAAGATGGCCTGGTGCTCATCAATGTATGCACTCATATCAGCAAAAGTGCTAGTCATCTAGGATCTCATAGAGGTACTATCTGCAATGGCCACATCCCTAGCAGATAGAGTGACATCCCGCTCCACGATCAATGCATCCCTGGCTGATATAGCCTCATCCCTCTCTAACAGAGTGGAGTCTCTCCCATCAAAAGCTATCAACATCGCAGCCCTAGCCTGATCTCTCTCATAGGTCATCAGATGTAAGCTCGCTCCGAGTCTTTGTCAATAATCTTGAGTAATGCATGCACTCGGGGTAGGAGAATCCATTAAAAATATTGGCAGCCCAGCAGTCAAGTCCTCATTGATGGGAATGCCAGCCTCCTCCATAGGCTCCTCATCGTCGGACTCAATATCCTGCACTATGGATACCACCGCAGCCGATGCAGTCTCTGTCTCCATCCATGCTGAATACTCTGTAGAATAACCCAGATGGCTGACCGAAAAATCAGCTAGCTCTCGCTGATCCCAATAGGCATACAACCTGGATCTGTCTGCTGATGATAAGTGGCGAGAAGCGGAACGCTGAATCACTGCCCCCTCATATAGGTGAAAATCCTGAAACTAGTTAAACTGACACATCACGGCCAGTGGGTGGTAGGTGATCATCCCTCTCAAACCTGCTAGAGGTAGATAATCCATGCCCGAAGCATGAGTAATGAAGCTGTAGGGTGAGCTAAGCCCTGTACATGGCAATATAGTGAATGGATCTCCAATCCCTGCCAGAAAAGCTAACCAAAACGCAACATTTGTACACTCTGTAGGCTGGAAGGACTATGACATCGCTATATCATGGGTGAAACAATATCCATGCCGTCTGAATGTGCCAATTGGTCCCAAGTGTGACATAAACCACACGTACAGCATGACCGAGCTACCTATGAATACTCCTACCGGACAAGTGCAGCAATATGTAGCTGACCTTAGTGTCTCTGCGATAATCATCGATACAATGGTATGACCCTCCCTGAGAGCTCTTACTACCATAATGACCACGATGTTTAGCTCATCCATGTACCGTGACATATAGACGTATGACAATACACACAGCAGCAGTCTATCTACTCTGGCCAAACGCCACTAATCCTCTGGTGTGGTGAAATCCCCAGAATGCCGTACATAACTATCCTTAGAGCCAAATCTGTCAAACAGAAAATGCTGGGATATCACATGGCCGGATGTAATCTCGTCCTGTACCACTCTACGCCTCAAGCCGGTGAGGGTCATGAACTATCTACTCATGTCCCCAATCGCCATCTTCACGCAAGTCTATCCAGCGGTAGCATCGTCAATCGTGCATACTTTTCCAGAGTAAGAGTCAACTCTCGGGTGCCAAACCGGAAAACCTGTCTGTCCGGTACCCAGTGCTCTAGCATACCATCTATGAACCCTGTGGGAACCTGAAACATCAACAAGGTCATAGTATGCTACAGAAAATGATCTATAGTCACCCTGTCTGGTGGTGACATACTATCATACCATGACAGATGCCACCAAAAATGGTGGGGTATGATCAATACGGCTAACTATCGAAGAAGACATCTGTACGGGCCGTGTCATAAGACCATCTAGGGGTCAATGCTGAATATCTTTGGACATATATATATTCATAACATAATAACATGCATGATACAATAGATGGCAATATGATATAGGGAATGGAAAATGTACATACATTCCTAAGTATATCATCATCTAATACATCTTTGTACAGCTAAAATACAGGGAAATGGGGCGAAGCTACCCAACATCTCAATAGAGGCCTATCAAAAGATATAGCGACAATGGGACGAAGCTATCCAACAGCTAACAAGGGCCTATCAAAAGAGATAACAAGAAATATACAACAGAAGAAGTCAATAGTATCGATGTCCACATCGTCGATCTTGTCCACCTGATGTAATTCCTCTTGAGTCACTGGATCTCTATCTACAGGGATGTCAGGCCTATACAAAGGAGGATCTGTACCAGCAAAGCCATATGGGCCACCTGAGGGGCCAGCGCCAGAGCTGGAAAGATCAAAAGTATCTTCCTCTGAAGGATCTCTACCCAAATGCCGGATAAAGAAATGTGCCCATCCAACCGCCGCCAGTCAAATCTGCTAATCAGGTCACATGAGTTGGATCTCTGATACAGGCTAGCCAATCCATCATCATCACGGATCCTGGAACCATATCCCCTATAAACTGTGTGGCGCGGGTCTGAGCTCCAATGGTACGAGGGAACCACCAATGCTGGAACATCTCTTGAGTATAGGGGCCCTCTGATAATGTATAACCGTCAATCCCCAACAACGGGATATCAGTGATGGGTGACTGTGAAACAGGCCAATAACGCCTGGCAGGAGGCAAGATTGGCATGTAAATCTCTCCTGTAGTACTCCTGATAGCACGCTCTCCTAAATAGAGCTCCCATCCTTCATCTGTGAAGAGAGGAATCCTGCGGGTGGACATAACATACTCAACTCCAGTCGGGTATCCGTCCTCAAACCCAACACTCAAATGCTCCCCAGAATAGGGAATCCATGTGATGACATCCGCTGTCAACAACTCCAAACAGAAGGCGATAATGGGTGAAACCTCAAAGAACAGGACCTCCGCCAAGATATGGAATGATGCCATCTCCGCCCTCGTGGATAGGTGTCTAAACCTAACACGCCATCATAAGATGCAAACATGGAAGCCTCTCATAGCCCAAAATCGCCAACACAAAGGCAAACATCTCGCTATCGACCAACACTCTTAACCTGTATATGGGAAAAGACAAGAGAAATACTCACCAGCAGAAACGGGTAGAATCCTAACCAAGCCTTGGTTAAACCCTGCGATCGCATTCGAATTCCCATGAGGAAGTAGGCAAAGGTGTAGGAACCCCAATCATAATCTCGTATACGGTCCACATGTCGAGTGGCACTGATCAAAGCGAAGGACACCGTAGAAGAGTTATCTGCTATGAAGCAGCCCCTAGTGATCATCAGGAATAATTGCTGAAGAATGCGGTCCCTGACTCTCACATCATCGGGTATAGGCACACTCAACAAATTTCCATAGAATCTACACTCAAAGGACTCAGACGTATAGTCCTACCTCGAGGGCCTCATGGAAACTCCTAACAAGGATTTGACGAAAGTAGGGGTGATATCCGCCGTGCAAGGCACTGAATCCCCTCCAAACTCCATACCTGTGATAAACCGCAAATCCATCGGCGTCATCATCACCTCACAGTCCAGCAAATGGAGTGACTGAGTCTGGTGAAACAACCACTCAGACAATGCCCTGAGGTAACCCCAGGGACAGCGACAGGGAAGAATTGAAAAGAATGTCCCGAATCCCCAGCCATGGACAATCTCTCTATAGTCATCATGTAGGGCCTGATACATAGAGTGGATGTTAAACCAGTTCCCTCGAGGCTGTGTGAAGCCAGGAACCTACATCAAATACAGATCAACATCAGAACCCTTTACTCCTCATAAATAGGAAATAAGGAAGATTAAGATCTAACTTCATTCCTCATTTGCGTGCATGTATGCTGAAGGATGCCTACTCAAGTCACCCAGAAGATCTGGGTTCGCCACTTGAATACCTAGCAGCTCCCTACGGGGAACACGTGCAAAAGGAGCAGGAACCTCAACATGTACATCATCCTCCTCGTCCTCGACATCCGGCACTTCAACTCGGATAGGACGAATCACCGCCTCCACCAAACGACGCGGCTGTCTAACAGAACGAGGTCGAGGTTCTTCAGATGCCCTCCTCTATATATCAGAAGTGGTCCTGCGGGAACTACTCGGCTGATCCGGATACATAATATCTGGACAACAAGTCTCTAAATCACCTCAGAAAGGGTGTGGTAAATTCTTACCTGGAGCTTTTCAAAATGCATCTTATAACTACATGCATGTTTGCATTATTTTAACATACATTTACAGTAGAGTTAAAAATGCATGATTACCCCAATGCCTACATTTTGGGAAAATTTTGCCATAGCCCCCTTTGTAAATGGGACTATCCACATGCACATAGACATGACTAGGTGGCCATTTAGTAGCACACCTACCAACAGTCATATACATCCTACATGCATTACAGTAAAAAATCCATAAGTGTAATCTAATTACCAGGGTTATTTTACTTTTCTACCTTTACTCATTTGTCCTCAACTAGGATAAGAAATGACAGTAAAAGGTGCCAATTTGACTGTTTCAAAAGTCAAATTTTTTCACATCATTATGTTCAACATGGTTTAATACTAACATTTACTATGTTGAATATTTTTTATCATATCATATCAGCATGCATATTCACTACTATGTGTCTAAATGCATTTTATGTGATAAGTCATTTTCCAACGGATAGAAACTGGAAAATAATACATGCATATATTACCAGGACAATGAAGAACGCTTGTACGGTGGCAAAATATGCAGAAAGTTGCACGAACTCAACAGGACTGAAGAAAAGCTCTCAGATATCCTTCGTCGCGTAGCTTGAAAATGACTTATGAAAGCAACCCATTAGCTTTGTATAGCCATGGTTGGCCGCAGGTCCACCTGCGGCTTCTGCAGGTGTACCTGCAGCACTCTTTTATGGGTCCCACACCTCGGGTTTGCTCCAGTTAGAGTTGTAAAGGAGGTCTCGCAAGCTAAAAAGGCCAAATCAGGAATAAAAGTGCTACACGATTGAGCGGGATAGCCTGAAATCCTGGTGTTCATGGGTCAAACTCTGGCTCCACATGTTCCACATTGGTATTCACTTGCATACAAGATATACGATGCCAATGGCCTTAGCTTTCACAAATTATGCTCGGCAATACCTCACAAAGGTCCGATGCCGTCAATGAACGTTAAGAAACCCTGACATATCCCCGACGGGGGTTACAACGCAGAATCTACGAAGCTACGAATTAATGATGTATCCCCAGCGAGGGTTACAACGCGATTTAACCATTGATACACATTTCAATGAAGGTCAAAGAACCTTGACGTTATCTCAGCCGATGGCAAGTAAACCCATTGAAGTAACCACTTCACAGCAAGGGTTACGACTCAATACAATCATTGATACACACATCAATGAACGCTGCTGACCTTTGACAAGTGCATACACACGCCGATGCACGGTGATACACACATCAATGAACAAGGTTAGGAATCCCCATGACAAGTGCATACATGTCATGCGAATCTCAACCTGCAAGATGGTGGGATATGTTATACACATCCTCAAACAGATAAAGCTTTATCCCCACAGATCTCTTATACACAAGAGGCACCTCTTAAGAGAAATGAAGCTTGTGTCTAGGATTCACGACTTTAGTGATAGCCCTAACATCAACATCCTTGAAGACTTGGATCGCATGTCCAAGACATCAGTGATTGTCAAACCCAACAGGATTAATTGACAATCATCTCATTCATACATTTGCATTATGTTGCTGCATATAACATCATGTTTATCTATTGCATTTCAAGAGTCTAAGATTCTTTATCCTATCCATGTCTTGCATTGCATGAATATGATAAAGAGGGGCATCTGTAGACACTCAAAATTTTCTGCACAACTGTTACTAAAATTACAGGAGGGCAAAATCATCTTTCGGAGATAACCCTGGAAGACAGCTCAAATCCATTCCGGATACTACCGGAAGTTCAGTCTCAATTCTGAATACTTCCGGAAGTTCAGTCTCAATTCCAGACCACACACCGGGAACATCATTTCCAACCTCAGAGATAACCCCAAGTTTGTCTTTGGCGATAACCCCATGGAATGCTATTGCAGTTCAAGCGATAACCCTGAAAATGCTTGTTTCAAATGCATGCTATCAGCTTCAAGCTTAGACCTCCTACCGAGGCACTCATACCTCAGACCCGGAGCTAACACCGGGCAGACAGGTATCCACAAGATGACATTGAGGCATTCAACACTTGCAGCAGTCCAATCTCAGATATAACCCTGAGCAACGTCTGCTTTCAACTCAAATCGGCGATAACACCGATGAGGAGTCAAACGTCATCTTGCTACCTCAACATCTGCGCATCGTCTCGACACTTCAATACATACATACATACAACTATGTCCTTCAAGAACCAGGATTTCAAATCCCGAGTGACTATTACGCGTAGCAGCACAACGGATAGAATTTGAAGCTTGAAGACCATGGGCATGGTCCTTTCTTTCAGACTTCGTACAACCTCTATTCCATGTCATTGCGTGACTCTCGACACAAGCAGTCCGAAGAAGGTCACATATACCTCTTTCGAATGCTCGGATTGAAGTTCTGCAAGTTCGAGCGGACATTACAGTGCAAGAGTGCATGTACTTCGAGACGACGGGACATGCGAAGCCCGAGGACACCTCGACCAGCCGCAGGTACACCTACGGCCATCAGTCTATAAATATAGAGCTTGGGGTCAGCAATTTCAAAAGAAAAAAAGGCGAGGAAGCCATGTCCAATTTGCTTTATACACACCCTATATTAAGTGTTTGCTCTTTTTAAACACTAGTTAGCCCACATACAATCATACATTTACCGACGGGAGCTGAGTATTTATCCATTTAGAGTCATAGAATTGGAAGCCCACTGTAAGCCTTTTTACACTCTATAAAGCCTTTCTCTACATATTGGCACACATTATTCTACACATTGAGAGTAGTGTTGTGTGCGTATGCCCGAAATTCAGTCAGTGGTTTTATTTCTGCATGCGTATATATATATATATATATATATATTTTTATATATGGACAAACATTATCGAAGTTATGCCTCGATTGAGCCTGATTTTGATGCAGAGCGCTTATTTGCTTATATATATATATATATATATATATATATATATATATAATTGTTGTGCCTAGACATCGGTCTAAAGCGTTTAATTAATTATATATATATATATACTTATATATATAATTGTTGTCAGACATATCCGATGAGCCTGGATTTCATATCCAGTGCATTTACTGCTTTTATAAATATATATATATATATATATATATATATATATATTTACATTTCTGTCAGGTCTGGAGTTTAATTCATGGCTTTTACAGCTTTCTTTACATTTCGTCCTGCCTGGAGTTCACTTCATGGCAGTTGATAGCCTTTACAGCTTTATTTACATTCAAGTCCCGCCTGGAGTTTACTCCGTGGCGATTGATAGCATTTACTCATTTATTTACATTTATGATCCCCCATGGAGTTTCTTCATGGTGGCTGATCATGCACACATATATATTTACCGCTTTTATATATATATAACTACTTACTGCTTTCCATACAAACTGCAGTATCATGTGAGCCAAGGAATCATGTGATCACAGATTCAGTCTACTGAATCTAGATTCGGTTCCCGTGATGGACTTTTTCAAGCTGTAAGCAGCTTGTACATTATTTACAGTGTACGAGTTTCCTTGGATGGTTGTCATGCCCATAAGGAGTTCGGCACTGCTGTATATTATTTTCTCGAAGATGCTTTGCATCTCGAAAATAAAAGCAAACAAGCCGAGCATTTAATAATAAAATAGAAATATCAAAGGCCTCAATTACTATTGAGCACAGGGTTTGAAAAACCTCTTTTTACAAAACTTCATTACTATATCTTGGTTAAAACTAAATTTTTCTACAAATTCAAACCTTGTGTATATAAATGCGAACGAGGCCTCGTACTACTTTCAAATAATTGCACATTGATCCACACACACACACACACACATTCATATAACAGTTTCTTTGAGAAGTGGCGGTCACCGTGGCAACACGGATGTCGGGGGTGCCTAACACCTTCCCTCTGCATAATCATGCCCCCGAACCCATAATGAATCTCAGGTCCTTCACAAACTGCTTAGCGAAGTCACATCATCAAGTTAATGTGCAAACCTTTTCGGTTGCGTTGGTGCAACCAGTTAAAAACACCAACTGGCGACTCTTAAAGTCAAATCGTCGACATTAAACATGTCGGACCTTTTTCACTTGTTTTTTCAAACGAATCTCACATTAACATGAGAACACCAAAGAACAAGTAACGAAAAGGGACAAATAAAAATCCTGACGTCGACAAATATGTTGATCCTTCTTAGATCTGCCCCAATATTATTAGTATGTTTATCTATTAAATCCTATCAAAGTTAAAAACTAACAAATACATATAATCATTCTTCCATTAAGATTTGCCCTAAATATCAAAAAATGAAAGCCCTAGAATAAAAAATGTAGAGATATTAAAATAGAAACAAAGAGATAAATAGAGAGAAATGAAAAACCTGACTGAATTTGGTTTGGAGAATGGAGTTGAGTTCATCGAAGGCACGATAGAGGGAGGAGAACTCCTTGCGAGCTTCATTGGAGACGAGCATTTTCGCCATTCTTTCTCAATTTATGCTCTTCGATGCGAATGCTCTTAAGCAAAAAATTTGTCAAAATAAGAAAGTAGAGAAACCTCAAGGAGAAAAGATGGAACAACTAATTTTTCCAAGGGCTTGATGAGCTCCAAATTTGATCTTCACAATTGAGATATTAATACCTAGCCGCATGATTTGGTGTTCTGCAGGCTCAATTGGCTTAGACAAGAGGGAGATTAGGGCAATTTCTAAGGTTAAGGCTTCTCGTACATTGTGAAGGACGAAGGATGAGGTATATTGGACGAATCTTATCAAGCCCTTGGGAATTAATTGAAAGATAATTCAGAGAGTGAGAAGGAAATAAAAAGTGAATCAAACAATAACGAGAGAACGAATGAAAAAAAGGTCAATATATTCATATACCGATGGTCAGCTAGCGACCGTCGCTATTATTGAGCCCTATAGTGACGGTTCCGTCCCGACCATCGCTATAGCTCGTCACCTTATCTTGATTTTGTAGTAGTGCATATTCATATTTATGTAATAGAAAATATGAAGAATATTTGCACATACATAACATGCTATCATGTAACATCCATTTTGCAGGACAATATTCCTAACACGGGTATATCACATAGCATGTAAACATTTACATTATCCCTAAGACTAACTACATAAGTCTTTTGTAGGGAAACAATTGGGCCTGTTACCCGCTCAAAATCCAAAAAGGCCACGAGCCTACAGTCAATCATATCTTCTTCTGACCAGTCTAATCCCGTTTCCCGAGAAGAATTTAACGGATTAAGTAAACAAATTACAGATTTGGCTGTTCAGCTTAAAGAATTGCATCAGTCTACTTAGGGCTCAAAGATGCATACATATACAGAATCCTCTACACAAGGAGGAATTCAAGGTTTGGATAAAACAAATCCGGAACCTCAGTTGGATATGACCAACAAAGACCCTGAAAACACCCATCTTAAAGAAGATCCAGACACAGGTGATATCAGGAAGAAAGTCCTTCAAATGAAAGAAACTATCTATTCTCTCAAAGGGATTGGAACACATGAAAATGTTTCGTATGCTGACCTTTGCATATTCCCTGGTGTTCATTATCCAGAGAAATTCAAAACCCCTGACTTTGAGAAGTATGACGGATTAGAGGATCCTTACACACATTTGAAGGTGTTCATTGGAGAACTTGGATCTTATGCAGAAAACGAAAAAGCTCAGAATGTAGCTGTTCCAGAAGAGTCTAACTGGAGAAGCCCGTTCATGGTATATGTGACGCCCCAAAAATAGGTATACATCACCCATCTTGAGTCGCCAAATACATGGTATAAAATTTAAATACAACTTAATTATACAATAGCCATGTAAAATATGACAAAATATACGGTGTGAGTTTTAATACAAATATTGTCATCTACACAATATCAACACTCAATTGAGTCCTCATTACAATTACTATCACACTATTTAATAGAATAGTGAGGACTACTAATGCTATCATCCGACCGTCAATCACTGCTCTCCACTCGTCCCAAATTATATTCTCATTTCAAGAAGAACAAAGTGAAGGAAAGGGTGAGCTCAACTATCCCAGTAAGAAATATTATGACTAAGATAATGCAGAATAAATTATCATTAGTCTTCAACAATGTTAAACTGATAAAATACAATAGACATCAAGTTTAACTGCAGCAGAACAAGAAATCCATTAAAAGAGTCAAGTAGAGAATAAAATCTACTATCTTTTATGATTTAAAAAGGTTTTTCATCACTTTTATCGCTGAGACTTAGCTTAATAAATAATCCACATCATCCCTGCACTACGGCCAAGGATATTCATTAGTATCACGACCACAAATTATCCATGCACTACGAGCCAAGGATATTCGTGTATTCATCAACTATCCCCGATCATGCCATAAAATAATTCATCTTTGTACCCTTGGTCAAGAGAATCCATAGCCATAATCATACCAAAAATCGCCCATCAATGCACTACGGGCCAACGAGGACTTTTTTTGCACATCATTTGTAACATTACGGTCATGATTATACCGAATAATCCTCGGTCATAATCATACCAAGTCCATCTATGCACTATAGGCCACATGACTTTCAACATAATATAAACATGAGGATGATGACAATGACATAATAATTCAATAAAACAAGTTCAAGAATTAATTTATTCAGAACTAATAACGCCCAAATTGTCAACATTATACTTCTTTGTAGAGTAAAATTCAAGAATGCTCGTAAGAATATTTCCATGAAAAGATATCGGATGAAGCGCAAATATCAAGGATATTCCACTAATTTCATGGAGTATAGAAGTCAAAACTTTAACCAACCGAGTATAATAAAGAATGGAATAACAAAAGAAATCACCAGTATGCGATAGACCGCATGCATAAAGTTATTCCAATAGAATAATAAATAATGGAACCAGTGTCATGCATAAATGCACGCATGTGATATTTCAATGAATAATAAATAAATAACGAACCAGTCGTGCAAAATTACGCACCGACAGGATGTTCCAAATGAATAATAAATAATCGGAACGTTCAGTCATGCGTAAACGCATTGCATGTGATATTCCAATGTAATAATAAATAACGAAACCAAAGTCAAAGTAAATTGCATGACCAAGCGTGATGTTCCAATAGAATAATAAAGAATGGAATAAATGAAGAATTTCACCATGTATGCAAGATTGCCGCATTGACGCTTATTCCAACATAATGATAAAGAATGGAATAATGTAAGAATTTCACCATGTATGCAGATTTTGAGATGTATGCAGTTATTCCAACATAATGATAAAGAATGGAATAATGAAGAATTTCACCAAGTATAGGGTAGCCACAGATCAAAGTTATTCCAATGTAATAATAAAGAATGGAATAACGTAAGTTCTCTTCATAAATACAAAAGAAATAATACCCTTACCTTAGAAGAAACCGGATATAGGAGTAGTGAAGTTGCAGAATACTTTTCTTCTTTCTCTCTATAGTTTCTCTCTCTAGAGTTTCAGTGAATTCATAAGAAATAATGAAGGAATGAGCTTCTATTTATAGGAGAATGGACCCATAATAGTAACTAATTCCGAATGGTCCAGATTGATTTACTTTTAAACCAGACTATCTGCATTGATTTAATAAAATATTCTAATAAAACAAAATCTTTTTAAAGAAAATATAATATATTCTATTTATAATCTAATAAAACGAATAACTTTACAAAAGTATTCTATTTTTTATATAAAAATATTTTACTATGCAAATACTATGCAGTACTATGCAAACACTATGCATAATAAAATATAATATATTCTAATTATTGTCTAATAAAACAAATAACTTTATAAAGGTATTCTATTTTATATAAAAAGATTTTACTATGCAAAATACTATGCATAAAAAAATATAATATATTCTAATTATTGTCTAATAAGACAAATAACTTTATAAAAGTATTACATTTTATATAAAACTTTTCTGTTTTTATTACATTAATAATACTAATAAAACAAAACTTCATCATCATTATTATAATTCACACTATTAATCGACTGTGTCGCTTCCGGAGAAAGAGGGGTTTTCCAATAAGGATTTCTCCTATTGGCCAAATTAATTAGGTGACCAAACCTCTCCTTGTCGTAACTTCTGACATCGTTAATATTGCAAATAATAATATTAACAACTTTGTCATCTCAATTATTGATTTAATAATATATAAAATATTGACAATAATTGAATCTAATAACGTGAGATAATATGCAGCAATTACTGTAGCAATAATTGAACAAAACTGAGTGACTTCTCACATAAGCATCAATAATCAATACCGCATTGCTACTATGCAACCACGCCAGACATCGTATTTTTTTACTAATGAGTAGTTCAACAAGATTAATTAAGAAAACTTCCGCCGTTATTTTCAATAAAATATTTTTATCATTTTTTCAATCCAACAATAATTCCGTTATGGGGTCCACCAATGATTGTACCATCGTACGGATATTCCCCGACAAAAGGAATATTTTTGGACCAATCAAATATTATATAACAACTTGCATACTTTGAAAAATTTATAAATATCAACTACAACTATAACATTATATTAAATCCACACCATATAAAAAAAATATTTCGAGAAATTTAAATCTTTATTCGTAAAATTTGGGATTTTACAATCTCCCCTCCTTATGAAATTTCGCCCTCAAAATTTACGTACGTGCCTGGTATGCCGAATAGATGAGGACACTTCGTCCGATTCTAACTCTTGAGGTATAACCTTTGAGTGTTGAATACATTCCAGGATTTTAACAGGTACATCTTCATACGTTAAATTATTCGTTATCTCGTCCGGTTCTAAATCAATAATGTGGTTCGGGTCGTCCACATATTTACGTAACATCGATACGTGAAAAACGTTATGAACACGAGACATACTTGGCGGTAAAGCGAGTCTATAGGCTATAGTCCCTACTCGATCGAGGATTTCAAATGGACCAATTAAAATCGAGGGTTGAGATTTCCTCTCTTCAACAACTCTTGATGTTTAAAATAACGCCCTCTTGAACCTTCTTCTTCGTGTTCATCAGCTCCAGGTCTGTAGCTTGAGCGGCTTTAACTTTATCGACTAAAGTCAGTTCTAATCATATATTCGTTATCTTCACGTAGGTTCGTATATTCGTACTCGTAAACGTATACGATCTTCTACTCAACACGTCAGCTACCACGTTCGCTTTTCCACGATGGTATTGAATGGTACGATCGTAATCTTCAACCGCTCGAGCCAACGTCTTTGGCACATTATATGTTCATTTTGGTTGAAGAAATATTTAAGGGTTGAAGAAATGGGTTTTGTACTGGGGTCAATACAAAATTCGATTTCACGCTCTAGGGGTAGGCTAAGAAGTCTTCAAGAATACGTCAGGAAATTTATTAACAATAGAAATATCATTGAAAACTGTGACTCTCATCTAAGACTTGGATAGCACATGTAATGAAGGTTTCTCCTAACAAAGTTTCAACCAATAAGTCAAAGTCTAACTTCTCCGAAGTTAAATTTAAACGTTGAATGCAAGCAAGAGAGATAAAAGAATGGGTAGAACCGGTATCTAATAAGGTATAGACTTCGCAAAAATTTATAATGAACTACCCGTGCTAACTTCGTTCGGGTTACTCGCTTTTTGAGAAGTCACGAAAACGCTCTTCCTGAAATCACCGAATTTGTTTTGTCCTTATCCGCCTTTGGTGCCACCGCCCCAGCTGAACTTAGCTTTGGTGCACGATAAAATCGGACTATGTGACCGTCTTTTCCATAACTAAAACATACCTTACTTTATTTTCAGATTATACCTTCCCGATTATTTCCTCTCTATCATAATTTTCCCATTTCTCATCTCCTGTATTTCAGATATCATTCTAGAATACATCTTCAAAACAAAGGTTAATTGACATGCCACAAAACAAGGGTTAATTAACATATCACATATTATCCCTATACGCTGACTGACCATTTAAATACCAAATAAACTTAGGTAGGTCATACTAGCGAAGGAATTCTCCGTCACTCCCCTCCTAGTTCTTATCTCACATCTCAGCCAGGGATCATATCCCTAAGCTTTGATACCAACTGTGATGCCCCAAAAATAGGTATACATCACCCATCTTGAGTCGCCAAATACATGGTACAAAATTCAAATACAACTTAATTATACAACAGTCATGTAAAATATGACAAAATATACGGTGTGAGTTTTAATACAAATATTGTCATCTGGACAATATCCATACTCAATTGAG
Source organism: Panax quinquefolius (assembly GCA_020205615.1). Taxonomy (NCBI): domain Eukaryota; kingdom Viridiplantae; phylum Streptophyta; class Magnoliopsida; order Apiales; family Araliaceae; genus Panax; species Panax quinquefolius. The sequence continues at coordinate 90,425,384 of CM035158.1, forward strand.
TCCTCATTACAATTACTATCACACTATTTAACAGAATAGTGAGGACTATTAATGCTATCATCCGGATCATTAACTGCTCCCTGACTAGTCCCTAGCTATATTCTCATTTCACAGAGAACAAAAGAAGGAAAGGGTCAGCTCAACTAGCCTAGTAAGAAATATTATGACTAAGATAATGCAGAATAAATTATCGTTAGTCTTCAACAATGTTAAACTGATAAAATACAATAGACATCAAGTTTAACTGCAGCGAAACAAGCTATCCATTAAAAGAGTCAAGTAGAGAATAAATCTACTATCTTTTATGATTTAAAAGGTTTTTCATCACTTTTATCATTTGAGACTCAAATTTAATAAATAATCCACATCATCGCCGCACTCACGACCAAGGATATTCATTAAGTATCACGACCACAAATTATCCATGCACTACGGGCCAAGGATATTCGTGTATTCATCAACTGGTCCCCGATCATGCTATAAAACAATTCATCTTTGCACCTTTGGTCAAGAGAATCCATAGCCATAATCATACCAAAAATTGTCCATCAATGCACTACGGGCCAATGAGGACTTTTTCCACATCATTTGTAACATTACTACCATGATTATACCGAATAATCCACGGTCATAATCATACCAAGTCCATCTATGCACTACAAAGCACGGATGACTTTCAACATAATATAAACATGAGGATGATGACAATGACATAATAATTCAATAAAACAAGTTCAAGAATTAATTTATTCGTGAACTAATAACGTCCAAATTGTCAACATGATACTTCTTTGTAGAGTAAAATTCAAGAATGCTCGTAAGAATATTTCCATGAAAAGATATCTTTGGATGAAGCGCAAAATATCAAGGATATTCCACTAATTTCATGGAGTATAGAAGTCAAAACTTTAACCAACCGAGTATAATAAAGAATGGAATAACAAAAGAAATCACCGGGCATGCAATAGATCGCATGCATGTTTATTCCAATGTAATAATAAATAATGAAATAAGGTCATGCAGAAACGCACAAAATGTGATATTGAATGAATAATAAATAATCTAACCAGTCAAAGTAAATTGCACCGGATGTGATGTTCCAATGAATAATAAATAATCTGGAACCGTGTCAAAGTAAATTGCATCCATTGTGATGTTCCAACAGAATAATAAAGAATGGAATAACAGAAGAATTTCACCATGTATGCAATACTTCGCATTAACAGATTATTCCAACATAATGATAAAGAATGGAATAACAGAAGAATTTCACCATGTATGCGGTACTTCGCATAGACAAGTTATTCCAACATAATGATAAAGAATGGAATAACAGAAGAATTTCGCCAAGTATAGGGTAGCCACAGGTTATTCTAATAGAATAATAAAGAATGGAATAACAGAAGTTCTCTTCATGAATACAAAATAAATAATACCCCTTACCTTAGAAGAAACTGGATATAGGAGTAGTGAAGTAGCAGAATACTTTTCTTCTTTCTCTCTATAGTTTCTCTTTCTAGAGTTTTAGTGAATTCGTAAGAAATAAAGAAGGAATGAGCTTCTATTTATAGGAGAATGGACTGAATAATAACTAATTCCTGAACGGTCCAGATTGATTTACTTTTAAACGGACCGTCCAAATTAATTTAATAAAATATTCTAATAAAACAAAATCTTTTTAAATAAAATATAATATATTCTATTTATAATCTAATAAAACGAATAACTTTATAAAAGTATTCTATTTTATATAAAAAGATTTTACTATTCAAACACTACGCAGCACTATGCAAACACTATGCATAATAAAATATAATATATTCTAATTATTGTCTAATAAAACAAATAACTTTATAAAAGTATTCTGCTTTTATATAAAAAGTTTTTCATTTTATTACATTAATAATACTAATAAAACAAAACTTCATCATCATTATTATAATTCACACTATTAATCGACTGTGTCGTTCCTGTGAAAGAGGGCTTTCCAATAAGGATTTTTCCTATTGGCCGCCTTGATTAGGTGACCAAACCTCTCCTCGCGTAACTTACGACATCGTTAATATTTCAAATAATAATATTAACAACTTTATCGTCTCAATTATTGATTTAATAATATATAAAATATTGACAATAATTGAATCAAATAACGTGAGATAATATGCAGCAATTACTGTAGCAATAATTGAACAAAACTGATTAACTTCTCACGTAAGCATTAATAATCAATACCGTGTGTTACTATGCAACCACACGTATTACTGTACTTTTACTACCGAGTAGTTCAACAGTATTAACAGTAAAACTTCCGCCGTTATTTTTAATAAAATATTTTTGTCGTTTTCTCAATCCGACAATAATTCCGTTGTGGGGTCCACCAATGATTGTACCGTCGTACGGATATTCCCCGACAAAAAGAATATTTCCGGACTAATCCAATATTATATAAAAACTTGCATACTTTGCAAAATTTATAAATATTAACCACAACTATAACATTATATTAAATCCACACCATAATAAAAAAAATCGAGAAATTTAAATCTTTATTCGTAAAATTTGGGATTGTACAGTATACCAGATTAGACAACTCAAAAATCCATAGTTGGGAAGAGCTAGCTCACGCCTTCCTCACTCAGTACAGTTTTCAGTCTCATATGGCTCCTGACCGGTACCAGATTACCAATGTCAAGAAACAATCTAATGAGTCTTTCAGAGAGTACGCTCAAAGGTGGAGGCGCCTTGCTCCTCAAGTTATTCCTTCTATGATAGAGTCAGAAATGGTCATGACTTTCATAGACATACAAGAAGCTCTTTTCTATGAAAGAGTTTTAGCTGGTATTGGTAAACCATATTCTGAAATGATCAAACACGGAGAGATGGCTGAGATGGGATTGAAGCCAGGAAAGATTCAAGACCTAACCGCTCTTAAGGCAGTTGTTGAGCACATCCAGTCCGAAACTTATACAGAGGAGAAACTACAAGGTCAAAAAACAAAGATGGAGAAGAAACTACAAGGTCAAAAAGGCAGTTAGAACATGCCTATACTGAGGAGAAACTACTTCCTTTTCCAAGCACAGTCTTCAAACCCTCCATTGCCTAAGGGTGGAGAAGCAAAGAACCCTCGAACATTCACACCCTTAGGGGACTCGCTCGAGAATATTCTTGCTCTTCTGACTACTCAAAAGAAAATCACGCATCTTTTTCCACCAGCCAACCTTAATGGGAGGGATTTCAATGCTACTAGGAAGTGTGCTTATCATGCCGGAGCATCTAGACATGATACTTAAGATTGTTGGTCCTTGAAACACAAGATCCAAGATTTAATAGACAACGGTGAGATTGTGGTTACCAAACCAGATCAACCTCATATGCAAGACAACCCTCTTCCTCAACACAAAGAAGAAGAAGTCAACATGATTAGTTGGAGCAGTGGACAAAGTTCCCATTTTAATAGTGAATCATCCCAAACCATCAAAGACGGTGTTGACAGATGGGATTATGCAAAGTTCTAATTTGCTATGGAACGAAAGATGAAAGCTCTTTGTAAGCAAGTGGAACAATTGGCAGAACTAGTGATCCATCAGCATCAAGTCACACGCCAGTTAGTCAGCTAGGAGCATGCATGTCTCCTTCCTTTTGTTATGAATGCTCCATCATCACCTTCAAAAAGCGAAGCACTGGAGGACAAAGGAAGAATCACCTCCCTTCTACCTCCAATTAATCCCCGTTCAAGATGGTAACTCCGATGGAGTTTGTCAATATCATTCACATTTTCGCGGTCATAGCACAGAAGAATGTTGGGCACTCCGCCACCTTATTCAGAATTTAATTGACAACAGTGTCCTGCAGTTGGCAGACGATGACACTGTGATAATCGAGAGTGGGAATACCTCTCCTACCAAATGGAATTGATTAGTAGCAGTAATATCCACTGAGGCTGATGAGACTGTCGGGCTATTTCTCATACAAGTAATTCAACTTAAAGGAGTTGACAATCCTTCGAAAGTGGCTGCACCAAAACCAATTTCTTTACCCTTCAGACCATAGTATCATGTTATCATCTTACACAAAGTCCCATAGAATTATAGAGAAGCTGAAGGATCCACGTCTCATACTATTGTTGCAGTATCGAAGGCAAATCCAATGTATCTTCCTTAGAGGGTGATGAAGCCCGCCATAAAAGTAAAGGGGAAGATTCCTATGGAGAAAATTTAGAAATTCCTCTGCACTATGGGCCATAATGAAGCCAAGGTGGTTCTAAGCTTAAGAGAAGCTCCACATCAGATCTCAATACTGGACTTGGTTTTCTCTTCTGAGGATCATAGGAATATCTTACTAAAGGTTTTGGAAGAAGCCTACTTGCCGAAATCAGTGGATGTGGAAAAATTTCAACATTTGGTTGATCACATTTTTAACAATAATGTGATATCTTTCACTGATGATGACATACCGCCCAAAGGGACCGGTCATTGCAATTTTGTCCTCTAGGTATATGTTAGCTGGAGTTTTGATAGATGGAGGTTCGTACCTAAATATATGTCCTTATGCCACCTTGGTGAAGATGAACGTCAATCTCAAATGGATCCAAAGTAGCCATACGGTTATCAAAGCTTTTGATGGATCCCGACGAAATTCTGTCGAAGAGATTGAGCTACCAATTGAGATTGGTCCAAATACATTTAATGTATCCTTTCAGGACCTCGAGATAGATTAAGGATACAACCTGTTATTGGGGAGAACATGGATCCACATGGCTGGAGTCGTCCCTTCTACACTACATCAACAACTTAAATACATTGTCAACAATAGCCTAGTCACTGTCAACGTTGAGCTAGAATGTCCTGAACAAGGAGACCTACCACTCATCAGCTTCAATTCTGAAGTTGAGCCGGCCAGTTTTCATACTTTGGAAGTGAGCAACACACAATACTATCCTATTGGAGCGCCACTTCCCGTACCCAAGATTTCTGCCGAAATGATGGCAGCTACCCAAGAAATGATGTCATTGGATCATCATCCTGGACAAGGGCTTGGTAAAAATAAGCAGGGTATTAAGCACCCAATTCAAATGTCCAGTCAAACTTGGACAGCCGGACTAGGCTATTCTTCCAGTTCTAGTCACAGGAATCCTCATAAGCACAAGCAGGTTCCTCAAACTTCCGCCACACGATTTTCTCCATACACTCCTCACGAAATGATGATCTCCGAAAAGGTGTCAGCCCATGTTATGGTTATACTGTTTCCCAAACCAGTACCATTTAAATCAAAAGAAGTCCTAATTCCTGATCCCGAAGTAGAAGAGAGGGAACGAAAACGTAAACATGACATCGCCCTGATGATGTCAGGTATACGCATCATTATCCATGATGAACATACAAACAGATACACCCCAGACGATGATTGCCCAGATGTTATGGTTATCATTCAGGAAAAGGAGGACGATGATAGCCCCTCCATCACTGCAGTCCATCAGGACTTTACCTCGACAATTGGAGCAGCACTCCATGCATTGGTCGATGAGTGTAAAACATGCAGAAATCCTTCTGCCCTGTATATAACTTTAATTGCTTACATTTCTGTATAGTATTAGCAATTATTTTATCAGTACATGTGTTGGGTAAAATCTAATTACGCACAACACACAAGTATATATGGTCAACAAGTAATAAAGTGAAAGTAGAGTGTCGTTCCCATGAGGAATTATTAATATAAATTACCAAATATTAACTCTTAACCAAACTAATTTTATTTAAACAATCAATTTAAGATTATAAAGTAAATTATTTAATTAAACTAATTCTAATTACCACTAATTATAAATCAGATTATGGAGAATTAAGATCACAACTTCACTTATTGCTTCATTTAAGTTAACACACTTCTCATCAATTATTCTCTATCCTGAATTGTTGATCAAGAACACTAAAGCAGATAAAACCACCTCTCGATGCATAATACCCATACTCACTTAAATCCACAGATGATAGAATTAAGCAAGACACCCTAATTAACTAATCCACTATATCTCTATGTGAATTACAATTAAAAAGGATTTAAAGAACAAGTTCTCTATGAGATTACATATGGCGTAAAGGCATATCTCTATCCTAAACACGAATCATGAATTTCATCTATGTAGAAATCACAAACACATGCTATTATGATTAGATCTAAATCTATACTTCATCTCTCGAGTTCATATAAATTATCATGGTAATTGCTAGCCAATCAATTAAACAATTAAGTCCAAATCACAATAGACAATCCTCACAATAGAATATAATAATTGATAGCGAAGCATATTAAAATAAACTACAGAATAAGATCCATTGTAATCTCAAATAAAGAATTAGTTCATTGAATTAAAACTAAGAATCCACACTTGAATAAACATTAAAAGATAAGAATAAGATTAAGAAAAAGAATTGAATCTGTTGTTAGCAAATCTCCATCCTCCTCAAGCTCCTATTCTTGATCTTCAATGGTCTCCAAGCTGCTTCAAACTCCAAAACTAATAAGAACTAGGGTTTTTTCCAATCTACTCTAATCTAATCTAATGGAATTCTTCCAAAAACTTCCTCTAATCCTTTTAAATCTCCTCCTTTTAGAAGCCTCTTTATATGTCTTTAAGTCCTCTTGGAAGTCCTTGAATCAAACAGCTCGAATTAATCCTTCTTGAACTCAAATTCTAATTAAAATTGCCTTTTCTGCGTGTACCCAAGCCCCGGCTTGGGTATTGCCTTGTAAATTGCAAGCCCCGGCTTGCTATGCTTCTGATTTTGAACTCAGGACCCCAAGCCCTGGCTTGGATATAAGGCTTAAAAGGGCAATCCCCGACTTGGGTGCAAGCTGCTAATTATTTTTTCTGCTGCAGTGTCCTCTGGTAAAATGGCCATAACTTTTGATCCGGGATGAGTTACGGGGCTTGCTACCTATCAAATCGAATCTATCGACGAGCTCTACAACATTCATTCTTAACGAATTGAGAAATAACGAACGGATGAAGGCCGAAATTGGACTGGAAGTGACTGCTATGCAAATAACCACCCAAAACAGCGAAATTCAACGCCCGTTGGTACAAATGTCATAACTCTTGCATCCGAACTCCGATTGGAATGATTCAAGATGTTCCGGAAAGCTAAGAAGAAGCTCTAAAATATAGTCCAAGTTACAAGCCATGAACATGAAAGCCCAAATGATGTCCGGATTGCTTTTCTTTGCGTTTTCTTACCAATTGTTTACAATTTTCTTGCTTTTCCTTACCAATAGTCGCTCACACCGTTCCCAAACATATAACCTACAAAATGAACACAAAATGCATGAAAAGTAACTAAGACACATGAATATAAGAAACTAATTCAAGTAAAAGATACCGAATAAGTAGGTATAAAATCTACTTATCAAATACTCTCAAACTTAAACCGTTGCTTGTCCCCAAGCAACACAACATAGTGCAATGCAATGCAATGAAATGCAACTAATCTATATGCCTACGAATCCAGCAGTATTGGTAGAATCAAATCTATTCACTCGGCCTTAGAGAAATCAAGTAAACATGATAATACATCATATCAAAACCAATCAATAATTCCTATCAATCATCAAATCTCAAACTATTATTACTAGTATAGTGTGTGTGTGCTCAACATCCATGCTAACTGATATAATGTTAAATACAACACATAATAGATCTCTTTAAAGGCATCATATAGTACAAACTCACAAAATTCATGAACAAGCTAGATCAAACTAAAGTCAAACTTCCACCAAATTCAAGAGTCCAATCAGGGATACTTATGCTTTACTTTGCATTATGGGGGTTTTTTGCTCTTTTCCCATTTTATTTGTTTTTTTTAACCATGACTGTGCAATGTCTCATTCCATTAAGCTAACAGTCTTACCCCTTAGCGAGCTTTCGACCAACGACTCTCAGACCATATAAGACCTTAGGGCGCTAGGTGTAAAGACAATCCCCTCGGGCGTACTTGCTCAAGTAACAAAGGCCCCAAAACAAGACTAGCCACGATATTTTTTTTCATCATTTTTTATTGTTTTTTTTTAAGCTTATATATCCCAAATTTTTCCCCCAAACTTAAGTTTTTGTCTAAATTTAGCCATCTCTGCCTGTTCATGTCTTTCATTCATTCAAATTAATATTATCCTTAAGAAGTCAATTATGCATCAATTTAAACTTAATTAGTCAACATAGCTGTTATTAATGTGTTATCCTTATTATACCAGTTTCAAACAGGAAAAGATTCGATTCATAACAAGAAATCACATTAAAGTTCTAATAATCATTACTATACGTGTCTACCTAATCTCATCCTCATCATTGGCAAAAATAGACTGTAACTATCTAACAGCTAGAATCATGCAAGATGAACATAGTAACTAACTATTATTTTTGAATTTTTGATTTTTTTTAACAAGAAACTGAATATAATGTTATTCAAACTATGCTACTATGCAACTACTTATGCAGTTGTACTACATGAATGCAAACATAATGAACCTAAACTAAACTAACAACATATGCAAAATAACATAACATAAACATGAAACTAAACATGCAATAAAGAACTAAACTAAACTCCCCCAAACTTAGCAATTACAATGTCCTCATTGTAAGAATATAGCGATAAGTAGAAGAGAACTTTTCTATAATCAATTAAGCGTGAAGTGATGGTGGCGATGGCGGCGACGATCATTTTCCTATCCATTGAACCTCCAATACCTGCAATGAAGAGAGACAACATGGATTAGAATAGCACTTTGGAATATAATGTGATTCCTATCTACTAAATAAACTAGGAAAGCATATAAATATAAAAAAAATAATTCCTGGGTTGCCTCCCCAATCGACGTAACTTGATTTATTCTGATCTTTCGGCTGACTTTGTCAAGTCAACGCTATCCAATTCCTCTTTGGTAATTGAGGAATCCTCCATCCATCAGTAGCAAATAATCCTTTGGGAGGTTCCCACAAGCGATGGTCATAGCATCAAAGTCACCTAGCATGCTCTGACTCGGTATAATCTCCATGAAGAAGGGCAAATAACTAGGTGCTATCTCCATTGTGTTTGTGATCATATTTGGGCATGGAAGTGTGTCAAACACAATGGGCTCTTCGTCTATCTTCTCTTTCTCGTCCCACCACGGTTTCATTGTTGCACTCGCTCTCATGTCATAAAGAGCTTCGCCGACGACATGACTACCTAGCAGGCAAGGTTTTGCAAATCTGACTGAATTCTTGATCTTTGGTGGAGAAGGCACTTGAGGAACTAATAGAATCGGTTCGTTTTCTTTAGAATTTAGATCTTTGTCGACCTCTATTTCATTATCCCCAATTGTCTCCACACTTTCGATATCCTGTAGTTCATCCAGTCGCAGATTTGGTTCGGGTTCTCCGTTAATTTCGTCATCCATGTCATAAAGCAAAGTGTTTGGAGGAAGGTTGCTTACGGCTTTGGTCATTTGATCTATCTTATTCTGAAGATTCTGAATTGACTTCTCTTGATTAATCCTTCTCTCCTCATTTGATGCTATGAACTTGGACAACAATTCCTCCAATCTCGAATTATCTGTTCTCAGTTTTGGAATCCATGTATTGAGGACCATGAGTTGAAGTGGTGATGAGTTGTTCCATCTGGTGCTGAAAATTATGGCTCGATATTTCTGACTCATCATCCTTTCCTCTTGGTTTGTTATGACCTTTGATAGTAATTCCTCTAACTTTGACTTTTCTTCTTTTAATGGAGGTTGATATGAGAATTCCGGCGTGTATGTTGGATTTGGAGTAAAGTATTGATCTTGATAATTATAGCTCCATGAAGAATCCGAGTGATACCCCCAAACTTGATGATAACTAGGATCAACATAGTTGTTGAGGTAATCACCACCACCATATTGTCTTGGTTCATTAGGTTCAAATGCGGTGCATTGATGACTTTGATGGTTGCCAGCACAATAGTCACACGTAACTGTCATCCTTCAACTCTTTTGGGCTGCAATAATGTCCAACATCCTAGAAAGTTCTTCAATCTGTGCTGATATTGCGAAAAATGCATTAAGTCCATCAATCCTTGTGTCCCTTGGTTGAGTCATATTCGAAAATGGCCTTTGATAATTGCATTCATCCATGGTACCTAAAAAGAAAGAAAAATAGAAAGAGAATTAAATAAAAAAAATGTTTAAATTAAGACTAATTAGATTGAAGCTAATATTGGCAAAAATATATTAACTAATTCCCCGGCAACGGCACCAAAAACTTGTTGGATAAAATCTTATTACGCACAACACGCAAGTATACATGGTTAACAAGTAATAAAGTGAAAGTAGAGTATCGTTCCCATGAGGAATTATTAATACAAATTACCAAATACTAACTCTTAACCAAACTGATTTTACTTAAACAATCAATTTAAGATTATAAAGTAAATTATTTAATTAAACTAATTCTAATTACCACTAATTATAAATCAGATTATGGAGAATTAAGATCACAACTTCACTTATTGCTTCATTTAAGTTAACACACTTCTCATCAATTATTCTTTATCCTGAATTGTTGATCAAGAACACTAAAGCAGATAAAACCACCTCTCGATGCATAATACTCATACTCACTTAAATTTACAGATGATAGAATTAAGCAAGACACCCTAATTAACTAATCCACTATATCTCTATGTGAATTACAATTAAAAAGGATTTAAAGCACAAGTTCTCTATAAGATTACATATGGCGTAAAGGCATATCTCTATCCTAAACACGAATCATGAATTCCATCTATGCAGAAATCACAAACACATGTTATCATGATTAGATCTAAATCTATACTTCATCTCTCGAGTTCATAAAGATTATCACGGTAATTGTTAGCCAATCAATTAAACAATTAAGTCCAAATCACAATAGACAATCCTCATAATATAATATAATAATTGATAGCGAAGCATATTAAAATAAACTACACAATAAGATCCATTGTAATCTCAAACAAAGAATTAGTTCATTGAATTAAAACTAAGAATCCACACTTGAATAAACATTAAAAGATAAGAATAAGATTAAGGAAAAGAATTGAATCTGTTGTCAACAAATCTCCATCCTCCTTAAGCTCCTGTTCTTGATCTTCAATGGTCTCCAAGTTGCTTCAAACTCCAAAACTAATAAGAACTAGGGTTTTTTCCAATCTACTCTAATCTAATCTAATGGAATTCTTCCAAAAACTTCCTCTAATCCTTGTAAATCTCCTCCTTTTATAAGCCTCTTTATATGTCTTTAAGTCCTCTTGGAAGTCCTTGAATCAAACAGCTCAAATCAAACCTTCTTGAACATAAATTCTAATTAAAATTACCTTTTTTGCGTGTACCCAAGCCTCGGCTTGGGTATTGCCTTGTAAATAGCAAGCCCCAGCTTTCTATTCTTCTGATTTTGAACTCAAGACCCCACGCCCCGGCTTGGGTGCAAGCTGCTAATTGATTTTTCTGCTGCAGTGTCCTCTGGTAAAATGGCCATGACTTTTGATCCGGGAGGAGTTACGGGGCCTGCCACATATCAAATCGAAGCTATCGACGAGCTCTACAACTTTCATTCTTTATGAACTGAGAAATAACGAACGGATGAAAGTCAAAATTGGACTGGAAGTGACTTCTATGCAAACGACCACCCAAAATAGCGAAATTCAACGCCCGTTGGTACAAATGTCATAACTCTTGCATCCGAACTCCGATTGGAATGATTCAAGATGTTCCAGAAAGCTAAGAAGAAGCTCTACAATATCGTCCAAGTTCCAAGCCAAGAACATGAAATGAACATGAAATCCCAAATGATGTCCGAATTGCTTTTCTTTGTGTTTTCCTACCAATTTTTTGCGATTTCCTTCCTTTTCCTTACCAATAGTCGCTCACACCGCTCCCAAACATATAACCTACAAAATGAACACAAAATGCATGAAAAGTAACTAAGACACATGAATATAAGTAACTAATTCAAGTAAAAGATACCGGATAAGTTGGTATAAAATCTACTTATCAACATGCTAACACTTTTGTATGATTAAACAGTTTCATATATTAAGTGAAAGCATATTTTATTTCAGGACTCTGAATTTAGATGTGCCTGTACTTGCTGATGAGGTGCCTTTTCTCCAAAAGGACTGTAAATTTGATGAAAAGTTGGACTCAGACTTGATGGAAATCCAAGAGGACATTGAGATACCTCAGGCGATTAAGGAATGGGTCGAAGACAAATCTAAGCCTAATATTGATCAAACCATTCCTTTCAATCTTGGAACCTTAGAAAGCCCTAAGCTAATCCAGATTGGTTCAGACCTCACCCCAAACCAATGGAATGATATGGTGGCGCTACTAACCCAATTCCAGGATGTGTTTGCATGGTCTCACGAAGACATTGTGGGTTTGTCCACTGACATTGTCCTTCATCGCCTTCCCATTAAGGAGGAATTTAAGCCAGTCAGGCAGAAGCTTAAACGATTGAAACTTGAGTGGAGTTTAAAGGTGAAAGAAGAAATTATGAAACAATTTCAAGCTGACATTATCATGGTGTCTACATATCTGGAATGGATATCCAACATAGTTCCCATGCCTAAACTAGGAGGAAAGGTGAGAGTTTGCGTGGATTACTGGGATCTAAACAAAGCTTGCCTTAAAGATAGCTTTCTCGTGCCCTTTATCCACATTCTCATTGACAATACTGCTCAATACGGCATGTACTCCTTTGCGGATTGCTTTGCGGGGTACCATCAAAGTATGGTCGCTGAGGAGGATCGTGAGAAAACTGCTTTCATCACGCCTTGGGAACCTTCTGCTACAGACGGATTTCATTTGGCCTCATCAATGTCGGGGCAACCTATTAGCGAGCTATGATGGCTCTTTTCCATAACTTAATGCACAAAGAGATAGAGATCTACGTGGATGACATCATTATCAAGTCCCAAAGGAAAGAAGACCACTTAGACCATCTCAAAAAGCTCTTCAACAGGTTGTGTAAGTACAACTTGAAGTTGAATCCAGCCAAATGAGCCTTTGGCGTTAAATCAGGCAAGTTGCTAGGTTTCCTAGTCAACCACAAAGGGATTGAGCTGGATCCCACCAAAATCCAGGCCATCAAGGAAATGCCCATTCCTCAGACAGAGAAGGAAATACGGGGTTTTTTGGGAAGAATCAACTTTATTAGCAGATTTATTTCTCAACTCACAGCAACCTGTGAACCTATCTTCAAATTGTTAAGGAAGAACTCCTCTATGAAATGGAACGATGAGTGTCAAAAAGCTTTTTTTAAAATCAAAGAGCAGCTGGTTAACGCTCCTGTTTTGGTACCTCACAGGGATGATGTTACCCTGTTCATGTACATGTCCATTAATGACAATGTTATGGGCTGCATGCTGGTGCAAAAAGATGATAGAGACCAAGAACGAGCTATCTATTACCTCAGCAAAAGATTCAGCAGCAGTGAACACAAGTACACTCTGATTGAGAAGACTTGTTGTGCTTTAGCATAGGCTTCCATGAGGTTACAGCATTAACTCCATGGTCACACAACCTATCTCATATCCTGCGTGGATCCTCTCAAGTATGTGTTCAGCAAGCCCATACTAAATTGTCGGCTGTCTAGATGGCAGTTGATCCTATAGCAGTTTGACATCGTCTATGTGATCCAAAAATCTGTCAAAGGTCAAGGAATTGCAGATCAACTGGTCGCCGCAACTACAGGGGACTTTAAACCAATGAAGGGGTAATGGCAGTTCAGTAACACCATCAGTACCATACATGCCATACATGGAAAATGTATTTCAATGGAGCTGTTAACAAAGAAGGTGCTAGAGCTGGAGCAGTTCTGGTATCCGGTACGAGGGAGCAGTATCTCGTCGCCGTCAAATTAGTTTGTCAGCACCAACAACACAACTGAGTATAAAGGCTGTATCATGGGGCTAAAATTTGCCCATTCAATGGGCATCAGGCGGTTAACTATCTTTATGGATTTTGAATTGGTAATCAAACAATCCACAGGAATCTATCAAACCAAAGAATTACATTTGCTGCCTTACCATCGGCAAGTTTTACAGATAGCTTTGGAGTTCGAGGAAATCTCCTTTCTATACATTCCTCGTAATAGGAATGATTTTGCAGATGCACTAGCAACGTTGGCCTCCTTGATTCACATACCTGACAAGGAAAACATGTCAAGCATCACATTTGCCTACAAAAAAGGCCCGACTTATGGGAACTATGTTGGAGAAGTATCGGATGAGCTACCTCCCATCCACAACCCTTGGTATCAGCACATCAAGGAGTATCTGCGAGATGGATCTACACCCGCTGAGGCAAGCCCGACTGAAAGAAGGCGGATCCATCGACTTGCTATAAAATTCTACCTTAGCGGAGATGCACACTACAAAAGAGATGCAGGATTAGGTCTCCTTAGATGTCTAGACAAAGACCAAGCTCAGAGGCTTATGGATGAGATCCATGGTGGAGTATGTGGCCCACACATTAGCGGACCCCTGCTTGTTAAGAAAATCCTCAGAACAGGGCATTATTGGTTTACGCTCAAAGCTGACTGTGATGATCACGTCAAGAGGTGCTATCAATGCCAAATCCATGGAAATGCTATCCACGCCCCTCCAAGGGAACTCCACAATATGAGTTCTCCATGGCCCTTCTCAATGTGGGGAATGGACGTGATCGGGCCCATCGAGCCCAAAGCCAGTAATGGACATCGGTTTATCTTCACCGTGATCGACTACTTCACCAAGTGGGTAAAAGCAGCCTCCTTCCCCAGGGTTACCAAAGAAGTCATCATTGCTTTCATCAGAAACAATGTCATTTGTCGATATGGATAACCATAGGTAATTGTGTTAGACAATGATAAGAACCTCAACAAAAAAATGATGGAGGAGTTATGTAGTAAATTCCAAGTCAAACACCTTAACTCCGTCATCTATCGTCCAAAGATGAATGGTGCTGTTGAAGCGGCTAATAAAAACATCAAGAAGATGATGCAAAAAATGTCTGCCAATCACAAAGGATGGCCTGACCTCTTACCTCTGACTTTATTAGCCTACAGAACTTCAATGCGTACTTCCACTGGGGCAACCCCCTACTCATTAGCCTATGGGATGGAAGCAGTGCTCCTCATAGAGGTGGAAATGGAATTCCTTAGAGTGTTGATGGATGCTAAGCTAGATGAAGACCAATGGGTACAAGACATGTATCACCAATTGTCTCTAATAGACGAAAGGCGAACCGCAACTATCTTCTATGGTCAGTTATATCAGCAAAGGATCTGAAGATCCTACAACAAAAAAGTCTAGTTATGGCAGTTTAAACAACACGACTTGGTTTTGAAGAAGATCTTGACAACCAAGATCAATCTAAGGGAAAACTCGTTCCTAACTGGGAAGGCCCATTTGTTATCAAGGAGGTATTGACAGGAGGCGCTCTCAGACTACAGGAAATGGATGGTGATGAATTTCAATAACTCATCAACTCAAACACCGTGAAATGGTATTATGTTTGAGGGTATCCTCAAGCAAATATCCTGGTTTTTGATCATCAAATCACCAGTCATTCCGGTTTTCTAACCCTTTTTACATACTCTTCTGCCCCTCAGAGAAACATACACTTCAAACTAGCAGCCTGGTTTCACCTCATTTCAAACCTTTCACACAATTTCGGTTATCCCCCCAGGGATTGAACCTTTCATACCTGCAGTTTATCCTGAAGACGGAATCAAACTTTTTCACACCTGCAATTTATCTTGAAGACGGGATTAAACTTTTCCACACTTGCAGTTTGTCCTGAAGACGGGATCAAACTTTTTCATACTTGCAGTTTGTCCCAACAGTGGATCAAACTCTCTTCTCCCCGCAGTATAGCCTGCACATGGGATTCATACTTCTCTTTGGCTGCAAATCGTCCTGAGGTGCAAACTACGTCGACCTGATCTGCCTGATACCTGGGAGTACGTAGGCAACCATATTCTATATGGCCTGGTCGCAATAAAAAAAACAACAATAACCTTTCTACCCTATTTCTACAAAAATAAAAACCACAAAAACACTTCTACACCCTTCTTCATCAATAAAGCTTCTACACCCATCTGCCTTTCACATTCAGTGTTGAACCTCTTACACCAGGTTCAAACTATGCAGACCTGATCTCCTCTTCAATAGGAGTACGTAGGAAGCCATCTATGGTTTGGTCTAACCCCCTACCAAAACAAAAATACTTGTCACACGATACTGGGATCAAACTTAGGTCCACCACATTTCTTCGGCTTCAAGCCAACGGGATGGAACTACCTAACCTTTCCTCACAAATAGGAGATTCGGCGACCATCTAAGCTATGGTTGTGCCTCAAAGAACAACACCAATCCATAAGAGATGGAATTAACTAGGCTTCTCATAAATAGGAGTATTGGCGACCATCTTTGGTGCGGTCAATCTCAGAGAGGAAAAGCCACACTCCTCTCCACATTTCCATACAGAAACCAATCCCAAGACATCAAAGATGGTAGGGATACACACAGATCAATGATCCATCCCGAAAGATCCTGCGACATCTCAATATCCACACATCAAGGATGAGTTCAGAATGCATCAAAATCACAAGCCCTGAAGAAATAGCTAAATAACAAGTAAGTATCAAGGCAGAACTGAAAGGGAAGTGAATCAAAATATATTTCCCTGTCATATATAATATTATTTGATATATACAATATGTGTTGTACATGACAAAATGGCTAAGCTAGTCTGTGTAGGAATATACAAGTCTATCTACGGATCTGTGTGTATGAGGACTATTAGATCTAACATAGCATCCCTGTCCGAAGAAGGAGGTAACGCTGCAAGCTCCTGCCCAATGGTATCTACACGAGCTAGCAGATCTGAGGCTAACTGCATGGTGGCATGATGCTCATCAAGGTATGCACTCATATCGGCAAGGATGTCAGTCGTAAGGGATCTCACTGAAGTACTATCTATGATGGCCACATCCCGAGCAGATAGGGCAGCATCCCGCTCTATAATCAATGCATCTTTGGCTAATCTGGCCTCGTCTCTCTCTAATAGAGTTGCGCCTCTCCCATCCAGAGCTGTTAACATCAAGGCCCTAGCCGGATCTCTCTCAAAGGTCATCAAATGTAGACTGTGCTCCAGATACTGTGTTGAATGTTGAATCATAGTAGCACTCGTAGTGGGAGAATCCATCACAAATGCTGGGAACCCAGTTGTAAAATCCCCCTCAATAGGAATATCAGCCTCCTCAATAGGCTCTTAATCGTCGGAATCAATCCCCTGCACTGTGGATACTACCGCAGCCGATGTAGTCTTTGTCTCCATCCATGCGGAATACTCTGCAGAACAACCCGGATGGCTGATGGAAAACTCAGCTAGCTCTCGCTGATCCCAACAGGCATAGAACCTGGATCTATCCTCTGCTGATAAGTGGTGAGAAGCAAAGCTCTGACTAGATGCCCCCTCAAAAGGATGGAAGTCCTGGAACTGGTCAAACTAACACATCACGGCCAGTGGGTGGTAAGTAATCATGCCCCTCAAACTAGCTAGAGGGAGATAATCCATCCTCAGAGCATAAGTGATGAAGCTTTAGGGTGAGATGAGCCATGTACATGATAATATATCAATTGGATCTCTGATCCCTGCCAAGAAAGCTAACCAAGATGCAGCATCTATACACTTCGCAGGCCGAAAGGAGTATGCCATGGCTATATCATGGGTGAAACAATACCCATGCCATCTAAAAGTGCCAATCGGTCTGAAGTGTGACATAAACCACACGTGCAGCATAACCGAGCTGCCTGTAAACACTCCCGTCAGATAAGTGCAGTAATATGTAGCCGACCTTAGAGTCTTTGCTATAATCATTGGTATAATGGTGTGACCCTCCCTGAGAGCTCTCACTTCCATGATAAGTTCAATATCTAACTCATCCATGTACCGTGGCATGTAGACATACGACAGTACTCACAATAGCAGTACATCTACTCTGGCCAAACGCCAATGATCCTCCGGTGTGTTGAAATCCCTGGAATGTCGTGCATAACTATCCTCTGAGCCAAATCTATCAAATAGAAAACATTGGGATATAACATGGCTAGATGTGAGCTCGTCTTGCACCACCCTACACCTCAATCCAGTAAGGGTCATGAACTACCTACTCATGTCTCCAATCGCCATATGCACGCAAGGTCTGTCCAGTGGCAGCATCATCAAATGTTCATACTCCTCTAGAGTAGGAGTCAACTCCTGGGTCCCAAATCAGAAAACCTGCCTCTCCGATACCTAGTGCTCCAAAGACGCCTCCACGAATCTGTGGGAACACGAAACATCAACGGGGTCATAGTATCTTTGCAACAGATGATCTACAATCACCACATCGATGGTGACATGCTATCATACCACGATCAAGAAACGGATACCACCAATAATGGTGGGGTATGATCAATATATCTAACTGTCAAGAAGACATCTCATGCGGGCGTGTCATAAGACCATCCGAGGGTCAATCTTTGAATATCTCTGGACATACATACATATGCATAACATAATAACATGCATGATACAATAGATGGTAATATGATATAGGGAATGGAAAACTGTACATACATTCCTAAGTATATCATCATCTAATACATCTCTGTATAGCTAAAATACAGGGAAATGGGACAAAACTGTCGTACAACTAACAGAGGCCTATAAAAAGATATAGCGAGAATGGGGCGAAGCTACCCAATGTCTAACAGAGGCCTATCAAAAGAGATAACAAGAATATACATCAGAAGAAGACAATGGTGTCAATGTCTACATCATCAATCCTGTCCACCTGATGTAACTCCTCCTAAGTTACTTGATCTCTATCCACAGGGATGTCAGGCCTATACAAGGGAGGATCTGCACTGGCAAAACCATATGGGTCACCTAAGGGGCCAGTGCCAGAGCTGGAAGGATCAAAAGTATCTGCCTCTAAAGGATCTCTACCCAAGTGTCGGATAAAGAAAAGTGCTCGGTCCAACTGCTAGGTCAAACTGTCAATCTATGTCAAATGAGTCGAATCTCAGACATAAGCTAACCAATCTGTCATCATCACAGATCTAGGAACCATATCCCCCATGAACGGAGTGGCACGGGTCTGGGCTCCAATGGTACGGGGGAACCACCAATGTTGGAATATCTCCTAAGTGCAGGGACCCTCTAATAATGTAAAATCGTCAACACCTAACAATGGGATATCAATGATGGGTGACTGCAAAATAGGCCAGTAACGCCTAGCAGGAGGCAAGATCGGCATATGAATCTCTCCTGTAGTGCTCCTAATAGCACGCTCTCCTAAATAGAGCTCCCATCCTCCATCTGTGAAGAGAGGAATCCTACGGGTGGAAATCACGTGCTCAACACCAGTAGGATACCCATCCTCAAATCCAATGCTCAAATACTCCCCAAAGTAGGGAACCCACGTGATAAAATCCGTTGTCAACAACTCTAGCTGTAGGTGACAATGAGTGAAACCCACCGCTACAGGGACCTTCGCCAGTATGGAATGATGCCATCTTCGTTCTCGTGGATAGGTATCCAGGCCTAGCACACTCACTGGACGCAAACATGGAAGCCTCTCATAGGCCCAGAACTGCCAACATAAAGGCAAAACATCTGCTATCAGTTAACACTCTAAACCTGTACATGGGAAAAGACAAGAAAAATACTCACCAGTAGAAAAGGGTAGAATCCTAACCAAGCCTCGGTCAAGCCCTGTGATCGCATACACATTCCCCTGAGGAAATAGGTGAAGGTGTAGGAACCCCAATCATAATCTCTTATACGGTCCACATGTCGAGTGGCACTGATCAAAGCGAAGGACACCGTAGAAGAGTTATCTGCTATGGAGCAGACCCTAATGATCATCAGGAACAATCACCGAAGAATGCGATCCCTGACTCTCACATCATTGGGTATGGGCTCACTCAACAGCCCGCTAATAGCATCTACGCTCAAAGGACCTGTACGAACAGTCCTACCCTTGAGCGCCTCCGCCAGAACTCCTAACAAGGATCTGACGGCAGTAGGGGTGATATCTGCCATACAAGGCACTGGTACCCCTCCAAATTCCATACCTGTGATAAACCGCCAATCCATCATCACATCACTGTCCAGCAAATAGAATGATTGAGTCTGGTGAAACAAGCGCTCAGACAATGCCCTGAGTTAACCCTAGGGACAATGACGGGGAAGAATGGAAAAGAACGTCCCTAATCCCTAGGCATGTACAATTTCTCTATAATCATCACGCAAAGCCTGATACATAGAGTGGATGCTGAACCAATTCCCTCGAGGTTGTGTAAAGCCGAGAACCTACATCAAATGCAGATCAACATCAGAACTCTTTACTCCTCATCAATAGGAAATAATGAAGATTAAGATCTAACTTTATACCTCGTTTGGGTCCAGGTAAACTGAAGGGTGACGACTCAAGTCACCCAGAAGCTCTGGGTTCACCACCTGAATGCCTGGAAAATCCCTACGGGGAACACGTGCAGCATGACCAGGGTCCGCAACCGAAACATCCTCCTCCTCATCCTCAATGTTCGGCACTTCAACCTGGACAGGAAGTATCACCGCCTCCGCCAAATGACGAGGCTGTCTAACATAACGGGGTTGAGTCACTTCAGAAGCCCTTCTCCGTACACTAGAAGTGGTCCTGCGGGAACTACTCGGCTGATTCGGATCCATAATATCTGGACAACAAGTCTCCAAATCACCTCAGAAAGGGTGTGGTAATGTTTAACTTGGAGCTTTTCAAAATGCATTTTTATGACTATATGCATGCATGCATTATTTTAACATACGTCTACAGTAGAGTTAAAAATGCATGACTACCCAATGCCTACGTTTTAGAAAATTTTTCCAAAGTCCCCTTTGTAAATAGAACTATCCACATGCACATAGGCATGACTAGGTGGCCATTTAGTAGTACACCTACCCACAGTCATATACATCCTACATGCATTAATACATCAGATTAAAAAAATCCGTAAGTGTAGTCTAATTACCAGGATTGTTTTGTTTTTCTACCTTTACACATTTGTCCTCAAATAGGATAAGAAATGACGGTAAAAGGTGCCAATTTGACTATTTCAAAAGTTAAATTTTTTCACATTATTATGTTCAACATGGTTTAATACTAACATCTACTATGTAGAAAATTTTTATAAAGTCATATCAGCATGCATATTCACTACTATGTGTCTAGATGCATTTCATGTGAGAAGTCATTTTCCAACGGATAGAAACTGGAAAAGAATACATGCATATGTTACCAGGACAGTGTAGAACACTTGTACGGTGACAGAATTTGTAGAAAGTCCCCCGAATTCAGTAGATCTGAAGAAGAGCTCTCGGATTTCTTTCGCGGCGCAACTTGAAAGTGACTTATAAAAGCAACCCGCAGGCATTACATACCCATGGTTGGCCGCAGGTCTACCTGTGGCACCCCTACATGGGTCCCACTCCTTCAGCTCAGTTCAATTTGAGTTGCAAAGGAGGTCTCACAAGCTGAAAAGGCCAAATCAGGAATAAAAATGTTACGCGATTGAGCGGAATAGCCTGAAATCTTGGTTTTCACAGGCCAAACCCTGGATTCACACATCACTTATTGGTATTCTCTTGAATGCAAGGTATACTATACCAAAGACCTCAGCTTTTATAAATCATGCTCGGCAATGCCTCACACAGGTCCGATGCCGGCAAATACAGGGTCGTAACCATAAAAGACATGTTCCCCAGCGGGGGTCACAACGCAGATTTCTATCATTGATAAAGTATCCCCGGCGGGGGTTACAACGCATTCTTCATCTATGGACGAATCCCCGATGGGGGTTATAACACAATTCAACCATTGATGTAAAGGTAAATGAAGGTCAAGCAACCTTGACGTCATTTCAACCGATGGCAAATAAACTCATCGAAGCATCGGAGGCCATTCGATGATATCATCCATCAGTGCACTTATCCACAACCTTCCCTGGAGGGGGTTACAAAGCAATTCAACCATTGATATACGCATCAATAAAGGTCAAGCAACCTTGATATGTTCCCCAGCAGGGGTCACAACGCAATGTAACCATTGATACACATATCAATGAACGTCAAGCAGCCTTGACAATTTGCCCAGCAGGGATCTATCTGGTGATACACACATCAACGAAGGTTAGGCAGCCCTGACAATACATACTATTGGCAGTAACACCGACAGGATCGTGGTATATGTTGGTGACACAAACCAGAGAGGACCATCCTCATCGGAGAAGAACCGATGATGGAATATGTTATACAAATCCTCAAACAGACAAAGCTTTATCCCCACAGATCTCTTATACACGAGAGGCACATCTTCGGAGTAAAGTCTATATCAAGGATCCAGGACTTTGGTGATAACCCCAACGTAAACATCCTGAAAGACTTATATTACACGTCCAAGACATCACTGATTGTCATCCCCAGCAGGATTAACAGGGAAACCGCAATCATCCCATCATGTTGGAAAACAATCCAACAACCTACATCCATCATGCATTTGCATCATGTTGCTGGACATAGCATCATGTTTATCTTGTTGTATTTCAAGTGTCTAGGATTCTTTATCCTATCCATGCCTTGTATTGCATGAATATGATAAAGAGGGGCATCTGTAGACACTCAAAATTTTTTGCACACCTGTTACTAACATTGCAAGAGGGCAGATTCATCTTTTGGAGATAACCCTGGAAGACAGCTCACATCCATTCTGGATACCACCGGAAGTTCAGTCTCAACCCTGAAACACACACCGGGAGTATCAATTCCAACCTCGAAAATATCCCTGAGTTTCATCCTTGAAGATAACCCCAAGGAATGACGTTGCAGTTTCGGCGATAACCACAGAAATGCTTGTTTCAAATGCATGCAATCAGCTTTAGTCTCAGACCTCCTGCTGAGGCACTTATTCCAAAGACCCGAAGATAACACTGGGAAGACAGGCAAACTTAAAGATGACCCTGTGGAATTCAAACACTTGTAGCAGTCCAATCTCAGATGTAACCCTAAGCAACATCTGCTTTGTCAGCCCAAACTGAAGATAACCCTAGTGAGGGGAAAAATCGTCATCTTGCCATCTCAACCCTCAGCGCGCCGTCCCAACATTTCATACATACATTTCTACACAGAAATGTCCCACAAGAGCCAAGGAGTTCCAATCTCGAGTGATTATTACACGTGGCAGCACACCGGATAGAATTTGAAGGTTGAAGACCATGGGCATGGTCCCCTCTTCCTGACTT
Organism: Panax quinquefolius; assembly: GCA_020205615.1. NCBI lineage: Eukaryota > Viridiplantae > Streptophyta > Magnoliopsida > Apiales > Araliaceae > Panax > Panax quinquefolius. The sequence continues at coordinate 90,448,744 of CM035158.1, forward strand.
CGTACAACCTCTAATCCTATGTCATTGCGTAACTCTCGACAAAAGCGATCCAGAAAAGGTCTTGTACACCTTATTTGGATGCTCGAATTGAAGTTATGCAAGTTCAAACGGACATCACAGTACACGAGTGCACGTACTTCAAGACGGTGAGACCTATAGAGCAGGGCACCCGGAAGCGATCATGAGTGCATCTTGTCAGTAGGTGCACTACTGACCACCACTCTATAAATATAGAGCTTGGGGTGGCCATATTCAATAGAAAAAGAGGCAAGGAAGCCCTGTCCAATTTGCTCTGTACACACCCCATATTGAGTGCTTTCTCATTTTAAACACCTGTTAGCTCACATATAGCTATATTTTACCAGCGGGAGCTGAGTGTTTATCCAACAAGAGTCATAGAAGTCTGCTTTGGCAGCCCACTGTAAGCCTTCTCACACTCTATAAAACCTTTCTCTTCATCTTTGCACACACTATTCTTCACATTGAGAGTCGTGTTATGTGTGTATGCCCGGACTTCGGTCCGTGGTTTTCATTTTTGTATGTATATATATACTTATATATGTATATATTTATATATATGGACTAACATTATCGAGTTATGCCTCGATTGAGCCTAGACTTAAGTCTGGAGCGTTTACTTGATTTTATATATATATATATATATAGCGACAAATCATTGAAATGAGTAAAACCGAGTATAGATTGAGAAACATCTTATCGTTTACACTTATATATATATATATATATATATATATATATATATATATATATTCATTTACTGTCGAACTGGAGTTTACTTACGTGGCGGTTAATCATTTTACTATTTTCTTTACATTCAATCCTTTTTGGAGTTTACTTACGTGGCGGTTGATCGCATTTATTGCTTTATTTACATTTTTGATCCCCTATGGAGGTGCTTCGTGGTGGTTGATCATGTCTCTCTCTCTCTCTCTCTCTCTCTCTCTCTATATATATATATATATATATATATATATATATATATATATATATATATATTTACCACATTTATATATTTATATTTCTGATCCCCCTCGAGGTGCTTCGTGTTTGTTGATCATGTCTGTATATATATTTACAGCTTTAATATATATAACTACTTACTGCTTTTCATATAAATTGTGGCATCATGTGAGCCTACGAATCATGTGATCACAGATTCAGTTTACTGAATCTAGATTCGGTTCCCGTGATGGACATTTTCAGCTGTAAGCAGCTTGTACATTATTCACGGTGTTTGAATTTCGTTAGATGGTTGTCATGCCCATGAGGAGTTTCGCACTGCTATATATTATTTTCTCGAAGATGCTTTGCATCTCGAAAATAAAAGCAAACAAACCAAACATTTAATAATAAACTGGAAGTATGAAAAGGTTTCAATTACTATTGAGCACAGGGTTTGAAAAACCTCTTTTACAAAACTTCACTGCTATATCATGTTTAAAATTGAATTTTTCATACAAATTCAAACCCTTTGTATATATGTGCGAACAAGGCCTCGTACTACTTCCAAATAAACTGCACATTGATCCACACACACATTCATATAACAGTTTCTTGAAAAATGACGGTCACCGTGGCAACACGGATGTCGGGGGGTGCCTAACACCTTCCCTTCGCATAATCAAGCCCCCCAACCCAAATGAATCTCGGTTTCACAGACCCGTTTAGCAGTGTCACATCACTGGGTCAATGTGCAAACCTTTTCTCAGTTGAGTTGGTGCAACCAGTTAAAAATACCAACTGGCGACTCTTACAGTTAAATCATCGACATGATACATGTCGGACCTTTTTCACTTGTTTTTTCAAACAAATCTCACATAACATGAGAACACCAAAAAATAAGAATAGAAAAGGGACAAAAAAAATCTCGACGTTGACATACCCAAAAATCCCAGAAATTCCATATGAAAGGCTGCAAAATACAGTCGAGTCTGACTGAAACGAAGTCCAAGAAGATGATGCAATAAGTTGAAAGGTATCTTCCGGTTCCTGAGGGTCGTCAATCGGCTTATCTTTGATAATTCATAGTTTAATGGTTGTTGCGATGACTTCTTATGGTCATATCTTCAGCTTTGCGATCCTTGTTCGGTCAGCGTCGCCTCTGAGTATCATCACACTTGGATTGAGGTTGTCTCCGAGGTGACAAGATGTTTTTGCCCTACCTTGGGGTTATCTCTGAAGTAAAATTACGCTTTTACCTTCCTGTAAGGCTAGTATAAGAAAAGCGAAATTTCGAGTGTCTGCATTAGTGACCTATTATAACCAAGTTCTTAGTAACTTGAAGAGATCTTAGTTATCTGCAATAACCAATTCTTAATGACTTGAAGGAACATGTGTGATTCATTTGTTCTAACTGTTCTTTGTGAACATATCTTAGTGATCACCCCATCTTTAGTGAATTATACATACTCAAGGAGTAAAAGAGTGGACTAGGAGATCTTTGTGCTCCGGACCACTTAAAAATACTCTGTCTCATTTGCTTCATGCACTTACTTTTCCATCGAGTTATTTTTAACTGCTCTTAGATTTATTTTGTGACTTCGTTCCACTTAGATTCTCTAAATGTAGAACTAAGATTTTTCTCTAATTTTTAAAGGGTTTTTATGAACTACCATTCCGTTGTGCATACTCTCTTAATTAACCTAGATAATTATAAATTGGTAATAACTTCTTAAAAGGAAAATTTTTTAAGGATCTATTTAACACCCCTCCCCTTCTAGATCTCTACATGCCTTTGAGAAATAACAGATACAAAAGATCACTCAGATCATGTCACTATCACAAAGAATACTATTTGTTGTTGAGTCACTACTAATACGATTTATGTCCTTCTTCAAAACTATTAGCAGCATATTGAAAATCTTTTGATCGTAGGGTGGAGCACTTTGAACACTTGAGCTTTTAGATGATGAATGCTTGAATATCAGTTTTTTTTAGTGTTGTTTTACCAATCCTTTTATAGTTACTTTTTGAGTTTTTCCCGTTAGATTGTTATCGTTGCTTCAAATGGACTAGTATTGTCATCATCAAATGATAATAAGGGAATGCATAAATGCATGTACTAACAAAATTGAATAATGAGAGAATAACACAACAAATTAAACAAGTTTAAGAGACTATTAATAATGAGTTTATGTATGCAAGAATTATATTAGAATCATATTACGTCATTAAAAAAAGGTTAATTTAACACATACTTCATTAATAATGTGTCATAATCTTAATATCTTTCGTCTATACACTGATAGTGTATGAAACTTTAATTCATTAATTTATAATATATAATCCCAAAGGTATACATCACCCATCTTGAGTCGCCAAATACATGGTACAAAATACAAATACAAACTTAATTATACAAGCATAAAATAAGATTTGTGTAATATCGACAAAACATAATCTAGAGTTTAAATAAGAATATTGTCATCTAGACAATATCCACTCTCAAATAGAGTCCTCATTACATTTATTGTCACACTATTTTATAGAATAGTGAGGACTACTAATACACCATCTCATCTACGACCATCACTCCATTCCCAGACTAGTCCATCAAACTACGTTCTCATTTCTGAAGAAACAATGAAAGCAAAGGGTGAGCTCAACTAGCCCGATAAAAAATATTATGACTAAGATAATGCGAAATAAATTATCATTAGTCTTGAACAATATTAAAGCGATAAAATACAATAGACATCAAGTTTAAGCTGCGGTGAAATAAGCAATCCATTAGAAGAGTCAAGTAGAGCATGATATCTACTATCTTACATGATTTAAAATGTTTTCATCAATTTTTATCGTTGAGACTCGACAATAAATAAACCACATCATCGAATCATCCTCCTTTTTTCACGGCGAGGATATTCATTAAATCATCAATGGTCATGACTATCTCTAGAATAATCCACAGTCATAATCATACCAAAAATTGTCCATCGATGCACTACAGGCCCTTTGAGGACTTTTACCACATCATTTATAACATTACGAGTTATGATTATCTTAAGAATGATCCACAGTCATAATCATACCAAGTCCATCTATGCACGTAAGCCAAAGATGACTTTCATCATAATATAAGCATGAGGATGATGACAATGACATAATAATTCAATAAAACAAGTTCAAGAATAAATTTTAAAGATTTATAAGTTAATTTATCCACGAAATCAATAACGTCCAATTATCGACATGATCTTTGCTTTGTGGAGTAAAATTCAAGAATGCTCGGAAGAATATTTCCATGAAAATCTCTTGGATGAAGCGCAAATATCCGGGATATTCTACTAATTTCATGGAGTATAGAAGCGAAAACTTTAACCAATTGAGTATAATAGAATATATGAAGCTATGAAATGGATTTTACACGCCGTGCGGTAATCCGCGTGAAACAGATCATTTCCACAATTTAATAAGGAATGAATCTGAGGATCATTCACCATGCGTGTGATAATCCACATAGATAGTTATTCAACGAAATAATAAAGAATGGAATAACGAAGAATTCACCGAGCATGCGATGAATCCATATGAGACGAGTTATTCAATAATAAAGAATGGAACGGTCATAAATAATAAAGAATGGAACCGAATCGTAATCGTAATGAGGATATTCAACAAAATAATAAAGAATGGAACCGAATCAAATCACGTGCGTCCTCCACACAGAGACGGGATATTCAACGAGAATAATAAAGAATGGAACCGGTCGTGCGTAATCCGCACGAGACGAGATATTCAACGAGAATAATAAAGAATGGAATAACAACGAAATTCACCGGGCATGCGATAGACCCTTGCAGAGCGAGTTATTCAATAGAATAATAAAGAATGGAATAACGAAGAAATTTCACCATGTATGCGGTACTTGCGCATGAGCGAGTTATTCAACATAATAATAAAGAATGGAATAACAACCCTTACAGTATTGAAAAAAATAACTCTCTTCGTGAATACGAAAGAATAATACCCCTACCTTAGAAAGCTGGATATTGGAATAGTGAGGTAGTAGACTTTCTTCTTCTTCTCTCTCTAATAATTTCTCTCTATAATAATTGCTCTAAAGCTTTAGTGAATTGGTGAAAATGAAGGAAGAATGAGCTTATTTATAGGAAAATATAGTTTTTAATAATTGCACGTTTTGGGGCTCAAAATATTACTGATATAATACCTTGACTTTTCTTTCATTTTTAATTTAGTCCTGCAAGTATTATCAAACTTGCACCACCTCCCTAATAGTAAATAATGTGAATTAATAGTTCATTCATGTGAATCGATAGTTATAATCATGTGAAAAAATTTAATTACGATATAGTACCTTCATCATATATACCTCCATTTTAACTTAGTCATGCAAGTATTATCAATCTTGCACCACTCCCCTAATAGTACATGAATGTGAATCAATAGTACACACATGAACAAATAGTTATAATCATGTGAATTAATAGCAATTAATTGCTCATTTATCCGATTAATTACCCGATTGAGTCGATATAACTTCCGGACATCAATTATTATCGAAATAAATGTCGATTTCCACTAACACTAATAATTCCCACACAATGGAACTATCAATTTCATCTTTAATCAACACGAACTTATTCATCATTAATATTATAACTCACAATATTTAACAACGAATCGTTCCCGGAAGAGGGGGCTTTCAGATAAGGATTTCTCCTTATTGGCGCATGATTAGGTGACGAAAACCTCTCTTTGTGAACTTCTAGACATTTAAAAATATTGCGAATAATAATATGAATAACTTTGTCATCTCTCGATTATTGATTTAATAATATATCATATTATCACGAGATGATCTTTGTGACAATAATTGAATCGATAATATGAGAGATATGATCGACAATTCTTGTAGCAATAATTGAGTATAAGCGAGTGACTTCTCACGTAAGCATCGATAATCAATACTGTGTGTTACTCTTATCTGCACCCACAGCGTATTCTTGTACTTTTACTACTAGGGTAGTTCAATGGTTTAACGGTAAAACTTTTATAGTTATTTTTATAAAAAGATAATTATGTCATTTTTCTAACTACGACAATACTTAGTTATGGGGTCCACCAATGATTGTGTTGTCGTCTGAATATTCCTGTTAAAAGCGAATATTCCCAGACCCAATCGAATATTATATAACCACTTGCTTACTTTGCAAAAATTTGTAAATATTACCCACAACTATAACATTATATTATATCCACACCATAATATTCAAAAATATATTTTGAGAAAATTAATCTTTATTCATAAAAGTTGGGGTCTTACAACCTCCCTTCTTATGAAATTTCATCCTCGAAATTAGAGTGCGTTACACAGGTATATCGAAGAGGTGAGGATACCTTGATTTCATTTGATTCTAACTCCCGGTCATTTCCTCCACATCGTGGTTTCTCCACAAAACTTTGACTTGAGGTATAACTTTGGGCGTGTAGAATATGATCCTTCTTATCCAAGATTTTAACGGTAACTCTTCATACGTTAAATCTTCCTCTATCTCAAATGCGGTTTCTAATTGAATAATGTGGTTGGGGTCTTTCACATATTTACGTAACATAGATATGTGAAAAAAATGTTATGAACACGAGAGACATACTTGGCGGTAAAGGCGAGTCTATAGGCCCCACGTTCCTACTCGATCGAGGATTAAAAATGGGCCATGAATCGAGGATTGAGCTTTCCTCTCTTTCCAAATCTTGTAACTCCTTTCCATGGAGCAACACGTAACAACAACACATGATCTCGATATTGAATTCCGTCGTCTTTTCGATGAAGATCGGCATAACTCTTTTATCGATCTTGTGAGGTTTTTATACGTTGTCGGATCGTTTGAATCTTTTTAAATAGTCATACGTACCAACTCCGGTCCCAACAACGTTGCTTCACCCACCTCATCCCGGCATCTTTGGAGAGCGACACTTTCTTCCATCTGGCGCCTCGAATGGAGCCATGCGATACTTGCTTGATAACTATTGTTGTGGGAAAACTCCACCAATGGTAAGAACTTGTCCCAACTTCCCTTGAAGTCGAGGACCACGAGTCTTAATAAATCTTCAAGAGTTTGAATAGTCCTTTCCATTTGCCCATCCGTTTTGAGGATGATATGCGAAACTAAATCGTAAATCCGTGCCCATAGCTTTTTGCAAACTAACCCAAAATCTTGAAGTGAATCTTGGGTCTCGATCGAAAACTATGGATCTTGGCATACCATGCAATCTTACAATCTCGTTTATATACATACTAGCAAGGCGTTCAAGTGTATAAGTTTCTCGTATCGGTAAGAAATGGCGGACTTGGTCGATCTATCAATAATGACCCAAATCGCATCTATGCCTTGAAAACCTTGGGAAGACCGATAACAAAATCCATGGTAATGTGCTCCCACTTCCATTACGGAATTTCAAGTGGTTCTGATGGACCTTTTGGCACTTGATGCTCACGCTTGACTTCGTTGACAAGTTAGACACCTTGAGATAAACCCGCTATCTCTCTCTCTCTTATTATTCCTCCACCAAAATGTATGTTGAAGATCACGATACATTTTGGTACTCCCGAGATGGATTACAAGCGGTGTGTTTGTGCGCCTCCATCATGATTTTATACTTCAAGTCGAAATCGTTAGGAACACAAAGTGCAGGTTGACTCGAAGTATTCCTTCTTCATCGATTCTTGCTTACGGAATAGCACCTTCTTGCACTTTCTTCTCATCACGCATCGGCTCCAGTGCGTAGCTTGAAGCGACTTTAACTTTATCGATTAAAGTCGGTTCTACTTTCGTATATTACCCATCATCACATGGGTCCACAGGTCTTTAACTCTATCTCCATCCTTTCGTAAATCATACAAAATGGGTCTTTGCGTTGACAATATTGCACTTTTCGTGCCGCGTATGATCTTACTACTCGATAAATCGACTACTACGTTAAACTTTTCGAGGATGGTATTGGATGGTATGATCATAATCTTTCAACAACTCAAGCCATCGTCGTTCTTGCGTGTTGAGTTCCTTTTGAGTGAAGAAATATTTGAGGCTTTTATGATCAAGTATAGATCTCCACCTTCTCTCCATACAAGTAATGCCTCCAAATCTTAAGCGCTTAAAATGCATTGCTGACTCTAGATCATGAGTAGGATAATTCCTCTCATATTCTTTGAGTTGTCGTGAGGCATAGGCTATGACTTTCCCATGTTGCATGAGAACACATCCTAACCCTTTGCACGAAGCATCACTTTGTAGATGACAAATCCCTCAGAGCGGATGGTATTGTCGAGCAGGTCTTTGAAATGAGTCTTCTCTTGAGTTCTTGAAAACTCTTCTCACATTCCTCGCTCCAATAGAACTTTGTATCTTTTTAGTCGGTTTGAGTTAATGGAGTAGCGATTAGAAAAATCCTTCCACGAATCTCCGATAATAACCAACTAAGCGAAAAGCTCGTGTACTTGATCATTGACTTAGGTTGCTCCCGACTTTGAATTGCTTGAATCTTTGTTGGGGTCAGCGATATTCCATGATTTGATATCACGTGCCCAAGGAATGCAACTTCCTCGAGCGAAACTCACATTTCTTCAACTTGGCATAAAACTTGTTTTCACGAAGCTTTTGAAGTATCGACCTCAAGTGTTTGCTCATGGTCTTCCGCGGGTTTTGGAGTATATGAGGATGTCATCAATAAAGATGACCACAAAGTGATCCAAATATTCCTTGAATACTCGGTTCATCATGTCCATGAAGGCGCGGGAGCATTAGTCGATCAAAAGACATGACTAGGAATTCATAATGCCGTCTGGGGAGTTACGAAAGCGATCTTTGGAATGTCATCGGTTTTAATCTTCAATTGATGATATCAAGAAATGAAGATCGATCTTTGAAAAGAATTTGGCTCCTTACAAGCCCCGGTCAAACGGGTCATCAATGCGAGGCGATGCGGTACTATTTTTTGATGGTGACATGATTCACTCCAGATAATCAATACAAAAGTCGCATACTTCCATCTTTCTTCTTCACGAATAGAATAGGGAGCACCCCGAGGAGGCGTCTTAGGGGCCAGAATGAAACCGATGTCTAACAATTCACATAGTTGGGTTTTTAACTCACGAAGTTCAATAGGAGCCATTCGATATGGGGCTTTGGAAATGGGTTTTGTCTGGGATTCAGTCGATACAAAATTCAATTTCACGCTCTGAGGGTAGGCGGGGAGTTCTTGAGGGAATCGTCGGAAATTTATTAACAATAGAAATATCATTCAAATCGGCGTATTTTTATTTAAATCAAGTGACATGGGCTAAGAAAGCTTGACATCCATTTTTCAATAAGCGAATAGCTTTATGACTTGATATGACGATGATTGATTTTAGTGGTTTGGTTGCTTGAATTAGCATAATAGGTTGGTTAGGAATATGAAAGCTAACAACCTTACGAAAATAATCGATTTTAGCATGATGAGTAGTTAACCAATCAATCCTAAAATCACATCAAATGCAAGTATTTTCAAAGAAATAAGATCGACGAGTAGCGTCGCGCGTTCTGGAATTTTGAATCAAACAAGACTTATAAGCGAGTGGATGTAATGAAGGTTTCTCTCCAATGGAGTTTTCAATGAGATAAGTCGAAGTCTAATTTCTCGAGTCAAATTTAAGCGTTGGCGCAAGTAGGAGAAATAAAGGAATGGGTAGAACAGGTATCAAATAAAGTATAAACTTATTTAGAGTTTATGATTAGCTTACCGTGATCACCTCGTTCGGGATTCCTCACTTTTTGGGAGGATTCGACAAATGCTCTCTCCTTGAACTACTGGGTTTTGTCTTGTGCAGGACACCCTTTGATGCCTCCATCCCGGTGGACTTGACTTTGGTGCCGCGACAAAATCGGGCTAGGTGACCTTCTTTTCCACAATTGTAACATGCTTTGGGTACGCATCGTGCGCGGTTTGGACTTATGTGTCCTTCCCTCCACATTTGTAACATCTCTGACGGGGTGGTCGTTCTCCTTCCTTAACAACGGTCTTTGGTCTTGGCGTCTTTCCATCATTATTGAATCTCCTCTTCTTGAAATGTCCACTCTTATTGTCATGGCCATGATTACCACCAAAGTGATTACCATTTACGGCATGTTGATTCCCTCCGTTTTTGTTGTCATTAGCTTGATGGTACTACCTTTGGTATTATCGACTTGTCGGTTGCTCTCTCTCTTGGTTGGGTTGACTCATTTATCGGCGCTCGAATAAGCGAGCCCTATTCACAACATCTGAATACAAACCACGGTTTATGAGAGATAAGGTATTGGCGTATCTCGGGTTTCAAACCTCTTAGAAACATCCAGCGTCATTCTCTCCTCATTATCAACCAAGTGGGATATGGCCAGAGACAACTTCGGCAAACTTAACCGTCTTTGCGCCCGCGGTCGTATTGTTTTGCTCAAGCTTGATGAACTCTACCTCCTTCATTATGATGAATACTTTCGGAAAAGTACTTGTCGTTGAGCAGTTCTTGGAACTTCTCCCAAGACATCTTGAGTGCGGCGGGTTGAGTCGCTTCTGATTTCCCACCGATGTCTGCCTCTGCTTTCATGACATGAAGGTGGCAAAGGGAACCTTTTGCTCCTCGGAGCATCCCAAGACATCAAATATCTTGTTGATCTGCTTTATCCACGTCTCGCCTTAAGTGGTTTTGGCTCTCCAAAACTCGGTGGTCCCGGCTCCTTGAAGCCCTTAGCGGTGGCCGTCAAAGAGTTGTCGGTGTTTCCACACACTGCATTTTGGACGAGAGCCGCTCTACTTTGATGTTGCATGAATTGCATAAAACCTCTGAACATCCCATCGTTCATCATTTCATCGTTGTTATTGTTTACATGAGGATTATTGTCTTCTGTTGCACATTATCACAGGTATTGATCATTGGTGACTCTCAGCGGTCTCATGTGCTTCATTGCTTATCTCAACATTTTGGATGCCATTTTCAAATCTTGCCACAAAACAAGGGTTAATTAACATATCACATATTATCCTATACTACGATTGAGCCAATTAAATACCAAATAAACTTAGGTAGGTCATACTAGCGAAAGAATTCCCGTCTCTCCCCTCTAGTTCTTGTCTCACATCTCGGCCGGGGATCGTATCCTAAGCTTTGATACCAAATGTGGCGCCCCCCAAAATAGGTATACATCACCCATCTTGAGTCGCCAAATACATGGTACAAAATACAAATACAAACTTAATTATACAACGATCGTGTAATATCACGACAAAACATATATCTGAGAGTTTAAATAGGAATATTGCCTTCTAGAGCAATATCCACTCTCAAATAGAGTCCTCATTACATTTATTGTCACACTATTTTATAGAATAGTGAGGACTACTAATACACCATCTCGGACCATCACTCCATTCCCAGACTAGTCCATTACGTTCTCATTTCTGAAGAGAACAATGAAAGCAAAAGGGTGAGCTCAACTAGCCCGATAAAAATATTATGACTAAGATAATGCGAGAATAAATTATCATTAGTCTTGACAATGTTAAAGCGATAAAATACAATAGACATCAAGTTTAAGCTGCGGTGGAATAAGCAATCCATTAGAAGAGTCAAGTAGAGCATGATATCTACTATCTTACATGATTTAAAATGTTTTCATCAATTTTTATCGTTGAGACTCGACAATAAATAAACCACATCATCGAATCATCCACTTTTGACGGGCGAGAGGATATTCATTAAATCATCGATAGTCATGACTATATTAGAATAATCCACGGTCATAATCATACCAAAAAGCGTCCATCGATGCACTACTGAACCCGATGAGGACTTTTACCACATCATTTATAACATTACGAGTCATGATTATCTTAGAATGATCCACAGTCGTAATCATACCAAGTCCATCATGCGCACGTAAGCCAAAGATGACTTTCATCACAATATAAGCATGAGGATGATGACAATGACATAATAATTCAATAAAACAAGTTCAAGAATAAATTTTAAAGATTTATAAGTTAATTTATCACGAAATCAATAACGTCAAATTATCGACATGATCTTTGCTTTGTGGAGTAAAATTCAAGAATGCTCGGAAGAATATTTCCATGAAAAGATCTTTGGATGAAGCGCAAATATCGAGGATATTCTACTAATTTCATGGAGTATAGAAGCGAAAACTTTAACCAATTGAGTATAATAGAATATATGAAAGCTATGAATGGATTTTACACCGCGTGCGGTAATCCACGTGAAACGAGATCATTTCCACAATTTAATAAGGAATGAATACGAAGGATCATTCACCGTGCATGTGGTAATCCACATAGAGCGAGTTATTCAGCGAATAATAAAGAATGGAATAACGAAAGAATTCACCGGGCATCGATAGGCACTTGCAGAACGAGTTATTCCCAACGAGAATAATAAAGAATGGAACCGGTCATGCGTAATCCGCATGCGAGACGGATATTCAACGAGAATAATAAAGAATGGAACCCGTAATGTCGTAATCCTTAAATCGAGGATATTCAACGAATAATAAAGAATGGAACTACAGTCATTCACGAATATAGACAGATATTCCATTCAATAAAAAATGGAACCGAAGTCATGCGTAATCCGCCTTGCGAGATAGGATATTCAATAGAATAATAAAGAATGGAATAACAACAAAATTCACCGGCATGCGATAGACCGCATACAGACGAGTTATTCAAGCGAGAATAATAAAGAATGGAATAACGAAGAATTTCACCATGTATATGGTACTTAACATAGACAGGTTATTCAACATAATAATAAAGAATGGAATAACAACCCTTTTACAGTATTGAAAGAAAATAACTCTCTTCATGAATACGAAAGAATAATACCCTTACCTTAGAAAAAGCTGGATATTGGAATAGTGAGGTAGCGACTTCTCTTCTTCTTTCTCTCTATAATTTCTCTCTATAATAATTGCTCTAAAGCTTTAGTGAATTGGTGAGAAATGAAGGAAGAATGAGCTTATTTATAGGAAAATATAGTTTTGATAATTGCGTTTTGGGGCTCGAAAATATTACGATCTAATACCTTCACTTTTCTTTCATTTTTAATTTAGTCCTGCAAGTATTATCAAACTTGCACCACCTCCCCTAATAGTAAATAATGTGAATTAATAGTTCATTCATGTGAATCGATAGTTATAATCATGTGAAAAAATCTGAATTACGATATAGTACCTCCATCTATACCTCCATTTTTTAACTTAGTCATGCAAGTATTATCAATCTTGCACCAACTCCCCTAATAGTACATGAATGTGAATCAATAGTACACACATGTGAACAAATAGTTATAATCATGTGAATTAATAGCAATTAATTGCTCATTTATCCGATTAATTACCCATTAACGATATAACTTCCAGACATCAATTATTATCGAAATAAATGTCGATTTCCACTAACACTAATAATTCCACCTGATGGAACTATCGATTTCATCTTTAATCAACACGAACTTATTCATCATTAATATTATAACTCACAATATTTAACAACGAGTCGTTCCCGGAAAGGGGGCTTTTCGATAAGGATTTCTCCTTATTGGCGCTGTGATTAGATGACCAAACCTCTCCTTGTGAAACTTACAGACATTGTAAATATTGCGAATTAATAATATGAATAACTTTGTCGTCTCAATTATTGATTTAATAATATATCATATTATCGAGATGATCTTTGTGACAATAATTGAATCAATAATATGAGAGATATGATCACGATAATTCTTTATAGCAATAATTGAGTATAAGCGAGTGACTTCTCACGTAAGCATCGATAATCAATCTGAGTGTGTTCTTATATGCAACCTTATTCTTTGTACCGTAGCGTAGTTGACATTTTATTCTTTTACTTTTACTACTAAGGGTAGTTCAGCGGTTAACGAACTTAAAACTTTCCCACTTATTATTTTTTTATAAAAGATAATTATGTCATTTTCTAACTACGACAATACTTATTGTGGGGTCCACCATGATGATTGTGCCGTCGTGCGAATATTCCTTATTCCTGTTAAAATGAATATTCCCAGACCATTCCGATCGAATATTATAACCACTTGCTTACTTTGCAAAATTTATAAATATTACCCACAACTATAACATTATATCATATCCACACCATAATTTCAAAAATATATTTTTTAGAAAATTAATTATTCTTTATTCATAAAAAATTGGGGTCTTTCCTAAATTTTATGAAATAAAAGTATTCAATTTTTCTATTTTGGTAAATAGTTAAATTGATAAAAGTTTAAAGTTAAGGTCATATTTAAAAAATTTTCAAAAGTAAGCAAGTTGTCATAAAATAATAATAGAAAGTAAAAGAATACGATGTCACATTAGTGGTTGCATAGTAGCACACGGTATTGATTATTGGTGCTTATGTAAGAAGTCACTCAGTTATACTCAATTATTGCTACAATAATTGCTGCATCATATCTCTCATGTTATTGATTCAATTATTGTCACAGTATCATCTGCATAATATGTTATATATTTATTAAATCAATAATTGAGAACGATAAAGTTATTCATATTATTATTTACAATATTGACAATGTCTAGAAGTTTTGTCGAGGAGAGGTTTGGTCACCTAATCGCATACCAATAAGGAGAGATCCTTATCGGAAAAGCCCCTTTTCTGGGAACGACACGGTTGTTAAATATTGTTGATTATAATATTAATGATGAATGTTATTAAAAATCAAAGTTGAGTTTGGAGTTAAATTTGGAGACGCGGACGTGATATTTGAGTCCAAAACGATGAAATTAGTAGAAATAAACTATAAACACAAAATTTGCTGAGGTTGACTTTTTGGTCAAAAAAGTCAATAGTTGACTTTTTCAGAAAAAGTCAAACTTCAAAATTTCAAAAATTAAATTTTTGAGAAAAATATTTCCATTGTGTTGGGATTGTTAGTGTTAATGGAAATCGACATTTATTTCGATAATAATTGATGTCTGGAGGTTATATTGACCAATCGGGTAATTAATCGAATAAATGAGCAATTAATTGCTATTAATTCACATGATTATAACTATTTGTTCATATATGTGTACTATTGATTCACATTCATGTACTATTAAGGTAGGTGGTGCAAGATTGATAATACTTGCATGACTAAGTTAAAAATGGAGGTATAGATGGAGGTATTATACTGTAATTCGTATTTTCACATGATTATAACTATTAAGTCACATGAATGAACTATTAATTCACATGATTTACTATTAGGGGAGGTGGTGCAAGTTTGATAATACTTGCAGGACTAAATTAAAAATGAAAGAAAAGTTGAAGGTATTATACTGTAATATTTTGAGCCCCAAAACGTGCAATTATTGAAACTATATTTTCCTATAAATAGAAGCTCATTCTTCCTTCATTTCTCACCAATTCACTAAAGCTATAGAACAATTATTATAGAGAGAAATTATAGAGAGAAAGAAGAAGAGAAGTCTGCTACCTCACTATTTCAATATCTAGTTTCTTCTAAGGTAAGGGATATTATTATTATAGTAAGGGGTATTATTTCTTTCGTATTCATGAAGAGAGCTATTGTTATTCCATTCCTTATTATTTTGTTGGAATAACCTGTATACGCAGACTACCGTATACATGGTAAAATTCCTCTGTTATTCCATTCTTTATTATTATGTTGGAATAACCTGTCTATGTGAAGTACTGCATACATGGTGAAATTCTTCTGTTATTCCATTCTTTATTATTCTGTTGGAATATCCTGTCTGTGCGGATTACGCATGACCTGGTTCCATTCTTTATTATTATGTTGGAATAACCTGTCTATGCAAAGTATCGCATACATGGTGAAATTCTTATGTTATTCCATTCTTTATTATTCTGTTGGAATAACCTGTCTGTGTGGTCTATCGCATGCATGGTAAATTCTGTTGTTATTCCATTCTTTATTATTCTGTTGGAATATCCTATCTATGCGTATTACGCATGACCTAGTTCCATTCTTTATTATTCTATTGGAATATCTTGTCATGCATGCGGTTCTGCGTGACACGGTTTTATTCTTTATTATTACATTGGAATATCACATTTGTGCGATTTTACGCATTACACGGTTCCATTCTTTAATATTACGCTGAGAATAACTTTTATGCATGCGGTCTATCGCATGCATGGTGAATTCTTCTATTATTCCATTCTTTATTATTACATTAGAATAACTTTGCCCTATGTGGATTACCGCATGCATGGTGAATGATCCTTTGTATTCATATGAATAGTATTTTCATTCAAAAGGGGTTTCTGCCAGGGGCAATTTCATAATTTTCTGACCCTCAAAAATTCTAGAAAAATTTGAAATGATAATTTGATGAGTTTTCTAGATTGTGTCCAAAAATGGCGATTTTTGGATGTATAGATGAAGAGTTATGGATTTTATGGGAAAAGACTATTTCAAAAGTAAATCCTTATAACTCTTTGTGGTTAACTCCAAAATTGGTGAAATATTTATTGGGAGTACATGTATATAACAGGAGTATACCCAGTAAATTTCAGAATTTTTGGACAAAAGTACAATTTATAATAAATGTCTAAATATTCAACAGCTTTAGCTATATGAAAAATAGTAAATGAAATTTAAAAATTTCGAGAAAAATATATATTCAATATGGGACTATATTCTGCTAAATCCCAGAAAAAAAATATTTATGGGACTGATTTGGTATTTTTCATGAAAATGAACTAGTTATGAGTAAATGAATTAAATATGTTATGTGAAGTAACAAAATTAGAAAATAGGATTTTATGGCTTGGGAATCCTATATAGGGTATATGCAGATTTTTGATGAGGAATTTGATCATTAGTGATGAAATCTTATGAGTATGGCATTTTTGAATGATTAAATGCATTATTTGGTAAAATGTAAACAATTGAAATAAATTGTTTATAACTTTAAGAAGTGATTAAAATATTGTTATAATATTAATAATATTAGATTATGAGTTTATTAAGTGATTGATAATATTTGGATAAATTTAAAGTCTTTAATATTTATCCTTATTTTTGTTTGAATAATGCTTATATCATTGTGATGAAAGTCATCTTTGGCTTATGTGGGCTTACGTGCAAAGATGGACTGTTGATTATTAGTTTTATAGTTGTATATCTTTGGCTTACGTGCAAAGATGGACCGTTGATTATTTGTTTTATAGTTGTATATCTTTGGCTTACGTGCATTGATGGACAGTTATTTGTATGATTATAACTAGGGATTATTCGGTATAATCATGACCATTGTTGAAAACACGAATATCCTTGGCCCGTAGTGTATGGATAATTCGTGGTCGTAATACTAATGAATATCCTTGGCCGTAGAGCAGGGATGATTCGATGCTGTGGATTAATTATTAAGCTAAGTCTCAGTGATAACATATTGATAATACACTTTTAATTCGTAGAAGATAGTAGATATCATGCTCTACTTGACTCTTTTATAATACAGTTGTATGTCTTTGGCTTGTAGAGCAAAGATGAATAGTTAATGAATATCTTTGGCCCGTAGTGCAAAGATGAATTTATTAGTATGATTATGAACAAGAATTGTGATTTGGTATAACCATGATTTTGATGTTTCAGGTAAAGACAGGTGATGAAAATTATCTTCGTCCTGGGTGCGAAGAGGAATTTAGAATCATAATTATGATTATGAGTTATTCACATGATTGTGGATAGGAATTGTTGATTGATGTTACAGGGATAAAACATTGTTGGTGGACTTTTAACATGAAGGAGATAATAGACCCTATGGTCTATTTGACTCTTCTAATGGATTGCTCGTTCCGCTGCAACTATGGTTCAAAAGTTTTATCATCTACCATATGTTCTAAATCTCTGATTTATTACTGATAAAAGCTATTGATGATGTAAATTATCTTTAGTCATAATATTCTCTACTGGGCTATTTGTGCTCACCCTTTGCTTCACAATTCCTTTCAGGTAATAAGAGTGTAGCTGGGTCGAACGGGGATAACAGGGAAATAGTGTGATGGTCGGAGACTGTCGAAGTTTCTCAATACATTATAAAACGGCATGACATGCAACAGATAATTATATTGAGGACCTAAGATGTGTGTGTCGTATTTTATACGTCACTTAATAATTGATTTTGGCGAACAACAATAGGGTGATGAGAACCCGACTTTGAAAGCGTCAAAAGTGCACCTCATTAAAATGAATATGATAGTAATCTTCTCGTTCTTCTTTGGCGTCTTAAAATATTTGCTGATGTATTTTATATGGCATTGTAACAATTTGAGTTTGGATACTGTCTACGAGACAATATTGTATTAAAACTCACAGCTTATCTGTTGTTGTACTCTGCACGACAATTCAACAGTTGTATAAATGAAGTTTGTAAATGATTTTTATAGAGTGATATCTGGCGACTCGGAATGGGTCGTGTGGACCTATTTTGGGGGCGTCACAAATGGTATCAGAGCTTATGGATATGGTCGTTGGCGGAGATAAGAGTCTAGAACTAGGAGGGGAGAGACGAGTTATATACTTCGCTAGTGTGTGACTTACCTAAGCTGAAATTATTTATTTGATAAGTTAACAAATTGTGATATGCCAATTAACCTTTTTTTGAAGATATATTCTAGAATGATATCTGAAATACAGGAAATGAGCAATAGGAAAATCATGATACAAAGGAAATAACCAGGAAGGTACAATCTGAAAAGAAAGCAAGGTATTCTCATCTCTTGAACTACAGTGCGCGTAAATTTTGAGGGCAAAATTTCATAAGTAGGGAGATTGAGAGATCCCGAATTTTATGAAATAAAAGTATTCAATTTTTCTATTTTGGTAAATAGTTAAATTGATAAAAGTTTAAAGTTAAAGAATCATATTTGAAAATTTTTCAAAGTAAGTAAGTTGTCGTAAAATAAGCGGTAGTAAAAAACAAGATGTCTGGCGTGGTTGCATAGTAGCACACGGTATTGATTATTGATGCTTATGTGAGAAGTCACTCGGTTATGCTCAATTATTGCTACAATAATTCTTTGCATCATATCTCTCATATTATTGATTCAATTATTATCACGATATCATCGCATAATATATTATATATTATTAAATTAATAATTGAGGCGATAAAGTTATTCATATTATTATTTGTAATATTGACGATGTCTAGAAGTTACATCGAGGAGAGGTTTGGTCACCTAATTGCGTGCGATAAGGAGAAATCCTTATCGGAAGCCCCTCTTTCACGGGAGCGACACAGTAGTTAAATATTGTGAGTTATAATATTAATGATGAATGTTATTAAAAATTGAAGTTGAGTTCGGAGTTGAATTTGGAGACGCAGACGTGATATTTGAGTCCGGAATGATGAAATTAGTAGAAATAGACTATAAACACAAAATTTGTTGGGGTTGACTTTTTGGTCAAAAAAGTCAACAGTTGACTTTTTCAAAAAAGTCAAACTTTAAAATTTCAAAAATGAAATTTTCGAGAAAAATATTTTCATTGTGTTGGGATTGTTAGTGTTAGTGGAAATCGACATTTATTTCGATAATAATTGATGTCTGGAGGTTATATTGATCAATCAGGTAATTAATCGAATAAATGAGCAATTAATTACTATTAATTCACATGAATATAACTATTTGTTCACATGTGTGTACTATTGATTCACATTCATGTACTATTAGGGGAGGTGGTGCAAGATTGATAATACTTGCATGACTAAGTTAAAAATGGAAGTATAGATGGAGGTACTATACTGTAATTTGTATTTTCACATGATTATAACTATTAAGTCACATGAATGAACTATTAATTCACATGATTTACTATTAGGGGAGGTGGTGCAAGTTTGATAATACTTTTAGGACTAAATTAAAAATGAAAGAAAAGTTAAAGGTATTATACTGTAATATTTTGAGCTCCAAAACGTGCAATTATCGAAACTATATTTTCCTATAAATAGAAGCTCATTCTTCCTTCATTTCTCACCAATTCACTAAAGCTATAGAGAAATTATTATAGAGAGAAAGAAGAAGAGAAGTCTGCTACCTAACTATTCCAATATCCAGTTTCTTCTAAGGTAAGGAATATTATTATTATAGTAAGGGGTATTATTTCTTTCGTATTCATGAAGAGAGTTATTCTTATTCCATTCCTTATTAGTTTGTTGGAATAACCTGTATACGCGGACTACCGTATACATGGTAAAATTCTTCTGTTATTCCATTCTTTATTATTATGTTGGAATAACTTTTATACATCTGAATCTGCATACATGGTGAAATTCTTCTATTATTCCATTCTTTATTATTACATTAGAATAACCTATCATCTTGATATCATCGCATGCATGGTGAATTCATTGTTATTCCATTCTTTATTATTACATTTGAATATCACATGCATGTGTGTATTACGTATGACCTGGTTCCATTCTTTATTATTCTGTTGGAATATCCTGTCTATGTGGTTTACGCATGACCTGGTTTCATTCTTTAAAGCGTTATGATGAAGAATTATCCTCAGTTGTTTGCTTGATTTTGTATAGCGATTCTGGGGACAGAATCTTGTTAAGGAGGAAAGAATATAACGGATAAATTTTTTGAGTTATGATTCTGGGGACAGAATCCTTTTAAGGAGGGAATGATGTAACGATCGAGAAATTTGTAATTTAATTTAAATATTTATGGAATTAAATAAATATTTAAAATAATTTATTTATTGAGGAAAATAAATATTTGATGAATTGTGATGAATTAATTTAGTAACTAAATTGATTAATGTTAATTAAGTTGAGTAATGATAATTTTATTTGAAGGATTTAATTTAAAGAAATAATTAAATTAAATCAATTGCTTAATATTTAAGAAAATAATTAAATTAAATGAATTATTTAATTTAATGGAAATTAATGAATTAGATAAAGTAATGTTTCTAATTTATTAATTAAATTAGATATATAATTATTTATTATTCGTAAATGTAATTATAATAGAAGTTATTTAAATTAGCTAAACTAAAGTTATTTAAAATTAACTAAAGTAATGTGTGACACTTGTAACTATATAATATAAATAAAATAATAATAATCTAGTTTGGGAGTTTTTGGTTAGCCAAACAGGGCCTTGTGGCCTTTGGCATTTTACAACCCGATATGTAACTCTTTGGTTTTTAAACTTTGATCGTTAAACAGTTTATTTGCGTCTTATTTTCTCCAAAGGTTGTGAGAGCATAGTTGAGAGAAAAGAGAGAGAGCGTAGGAATTGAGAGAGAAGAAAGTTTGCAGAGAACTTGAGAGATTGAGAGGAAACCTAAGCAATTTCAGTGGTAGCAAGGGATTAAGAATATTGAAGGTATTCTATCTAACCCTTGTATTATATATATATATATATGAACTTACGGCAAATTTGTTATGTTCTGTTAATTGTAATTCTTTCAAAATTGTTGTGTAACTAAATTATGGTGGATATGTGGTATAATGCTAGAGTTTATGTTTAAAACAAGAAGTTTGTATGCTAAATTCGTTGACAGTAGGAAGAAAATTTTGACAGTATATGTGTTTCATATGGTTCATGGAAAAGTATTAATTTTTATGGCCAATTCTTATGTTAAATTGTAAATTGACGTTTGTATATGTTAGTTCGTTGAGATACGAACATAACGTAATTTGAATGGAATGATTTGGCCAAATAATGAATTCACAGTGATGATTTTTGGGATAGACTATCAAAAATGGAGTTTTATATGAAAAACATGAAAATTGAGAAATTAAAATAGTTTTAGTTGTTTTTAAATTGTGATAAGTGGTTGAATGTGTTAGCAATCATGTTTATGGTAATTGTATATTTATTTTACATGTTATCACCGCTTGATAGGTGAAATTTTTGTTGGTTGGGCTAAAGTTAAACTCTCGTTCATTAGCCTTCTCTGCTAATTTGTCAAACAAGGTAGCAATTGCCACGGAAGTGCTAAAGCAAAAAGTGGCGCAATGCTATTTGGTCCTGAAGCTTAAGTATAAGCCTTGTTACGCATATACCCTGGTTTGAGACAGTGAAGTCTGCTTATTTGCAGATCATGTGTAATGGACTTATATTAGTTTAGTAAGCATGTTATTGATGTTGAGGCATAATATAAACTATAATAGCAGATTATCATACGTTATAATATAAAGTATAAAAGATTTTGAAGTGATTGTTAATTGAGTTATTTTGAAGTGATTGTTAATTGAGTTACATAATGAAACTAAAAGTGGTGTTTTTAAAAAGTTAGAGATGAACGATTGAGTTATGTTGGCTCGTAATGCGATTTCAGATTCGTTAAGTGTGTTAACCTACATGGTTAGATGCTAAGTTAAGGTTATGACCTAAATGATGGTTTAAACCCGAAAACTAATATTCATGCAATTAATTGTTGTTGCGATTTCAATGGTGTATGTAGGGTAATTGGAGATTATTTTACGTTTATGTAGCTTACAATCAAGTTTTCTAACTCTACCTTGTTATTATTGAGCAAGTTCTTAAACCTTAACTCTTTACATTGAGCAAAGCTTTCTAACTTCATTCCTTTCATATTGAATGCAAGTTCCCATTCCTAAATTATTATTGTGCAAGTTTCTAACATTCTTTATGAAGTTGAGCAAGCTTAATCTATCTTGCGTATGTTTGTACAAGCTTCTGTAACCTAATTCATTACATCGAGCGAGATTTAGTTTCCTAATTATTATTCAAAGCATATATTGTTCTAATACATTGATTCAAGGGAGATTGTTTTAACTCTTCTATAGCGCTTTGCATGTATATCATGTTTACTCAATTATATATTATTATTATTCAATCTTTGACTTTGATAACCTTGTTCAAAGCTTTATCGTTGTATTAAACCTTCAAGTAATAAACAAATCTTTATTGATTGAATTAATCTATATTCGAATAGTGTTCTAAAATTCTAGAAACACTGATAAGCTAGTTCCAAACTAAACTTTCTTTAATGAGGAAATTCTAAATCCAAACTGAGATGAACAACCCTATCATAGGGGATTTTCTACGTGTAACGTTTAGATGTTTGTGCACAATACATGGTACAAAGGGCTGATCCCCTAAATGCGTTAAGAAGAATTAATTATAGTCTAAATATTTATTAAGGTTGGGTAATAATACCTAAGTACCGAGGACATAGTTCGTGGTTTTAAGACCCTCAGATAATTAAAGTTCAAACTTGTTTTCTATTTTGATTTGTAGAATAAGTTCCTTATTGTTCAGCTTTTGTTGTTCACTCTCATGTTATTATCATTGCTACGTTCTATATCAGTGAGCATTTGTTTGCTCACTCTTGCAATTTACATTGCAGCTAAAGTGGAGAAAGTTGATGAGCCGTCTACTAATAAAAGAAAGGGAAAATTGTCCAAGTGCTGAAGACATAAGAGAAATTATTTAAATGTTTTATGTTTCAAGACTTGTTTTATTTTATGATGTATTCCGCAAACTGATGTAATAATTTTAAGGTTAGATTACCTGGGATTTAATTCGAGATGATGATGTAACCCTTTAATGGGAGAGATTATTGTTTAAGTTATTTTAATTATGTCTTTATCCTTTATTATGGGTAGTTAGATGTAATAATTTTTTATAAGTGAGCACCAAATCCTGTGGGAATAAAGTACCTGGATTTGGGGGTGTCACAGGTTGGTATAAAAGCTTTAGGTTATGAACCTTAGGTGGGGAAACATTAGGAAGTAACATTTAAGGAAATAGAAAATATAGAGGTGTTCAACTCTTATCGAGTTTTAAGGAATGGATTAAGGTATCCATTGAAGTTGAACAATAAAAAACATTATGTGCTATGTGTTAATAACTTATGTGCTCGCGAGTATCGAAAAATGTTAAGTAAAACTTAAAATATTTTGTTGTCAGGATGTCTAACGAAGGAGGATCCAGTCCAGCTAGAGAGGTGATACCTCAGATACCTATAGATGGTGAGACCTAGGATATTCACGTAGTGCGGGTGTGACGCCCCCAAAATAGGTATACATCACCCATCTTGAGTCGCCAAATACATGGTACAGAATTTAAATACAACTTAATTACACAACATGAGTTGTGAGTTTTAATACAAATATTGTCTTCTAGACAGTATTCAAACTCAAAATACGACAAAACATAATCTGAGAGTTTTAACACGAATATTGTCATCTAGACAATATCCACACTCAAATTCAATCTTATTACATTTATTATCACACTATTTCATAGAATAGTGAGGACTACTAATGCTATCATCTGGACCGTCACTCCATTCCCCGACTCGTCCCAGCTATATTCTCATTTCCTGAAGAGAACAGTGAAAGAAAGGGTGAGCTCAACTAGCCCAGTAAGAAATATTATGACTAAGATAATGCAGAATAAATTATCATTAGTCTTCAACAATGTTAAACTGATAAAATATAATAGACATCAAGTTTAACTACAGCTGAATAAGCAATCCATTAGAAAAGTCATGTAGAGCATGATGTCTACAATCTTCTATGTTTTAAAAAAAATGTTGTCACCAATTTTTTTATTTTTATCGCTGAGACTCAGCTTACTAGATAAAACACATCATTGAATCACCCATGCACTATGGGCCAAGGATATTCATTAAATCATCAATGGTCATGACTATACCGAATAATCCCTGGTCATAATCATACCAAGTCCATCTCTGCACGTAAGCCAAAGATATACAATTCAATAACCAACAGTCCATCTTTGCACGTAAGTCAAAGATATACAATTCAATAATCAACAGTCCATCTTTGCACGTAAGCCAAAGATAACTTTCATCACCATATAAGCATGAGGATGATGACAATGATATAAGCATTAATCAAACGAAAACAAGGATAATTATTAAAGACTTTAAATTTATCCAAATATTTTCAACCACTCATAATCTAATATTATTAATACCATAACAATATTTTAATCACTTTTTAAACTTATAAACAATTTATTTCAATTGTTTACACTTTACCAAATAATGCATTTAATCATTCAAAAAATGTCATACTCATAAGATTTCATCACCAATGATTATATCCCTCATCAAAAATATGCATATACCTTATATAGGATTTCCAAGCCATAAAATCCTATTTTTCAACTTTGTTACTTCACATAACATATTTAACTTATATATCTAAATAACTAAACCATTTTCATAAAAAATACCAAATCGGTCCCAAAATATTTCTTTTACGGGATTTAGCGAAATATAGTCCCATAATGAACATATATTTTTCTCGAAATTTTTAAAATTCATTTATTATTTTTCAAAATCAATTTCTAATTAATTCTGAAGAAATTAGCTACCTAAAGTTTAACTCAGAAATTCCCAAATCTTGTCGGGGATCTTACACATGTTAACGTGAGCTTCAGTTTAAATTTCATGGTCATCGGAGTTATAGAACTCCGGTTATAAGCGTTTTAAATCGAAAAAACCTAAATATTGAAATGGTCATAACTTGCTCATTTTAAGTCAGAATAAGCTCATTTTTGGACAGGAGGCACTTTATACCATATATTTTCATGTCCCAAAAGGCCAGAATTTTCTCACAAAAAGTGGCTGAAAAGGCCCTTTTAAAAATATGGACAGTAGCTATTTTCCATTTTTTAGTTTTTCGTTCTTTGCTAAAATCAGTCCACACGAAAATCTACAACACCTTTTCCAGTGATTCCACTTGGATAAGTTAGGAAACTCATAGATCTAACTCTAGAACTTGACCACACATAAAAATTCAAAATATAATAGGAGATATGGTCAATTGAATTTCATGTTCCATTTTCACCAAAATCTGATTTTCAACCCTTTGTGATTTCTAAGAAACTTTCATGTTTTCACATAATAACCAACATAACTCATCATGATAATGACATAATAATTAAATAAAACAAGTTCAAGAATAAATTTTAAAGATTTATAAGTTAATTTATCCTGAACTCAATAATGTGCAAATTGTCAACATGATACTTATTTGTAGAGTAAAATTCAAGAATGCTCAGAAGAATATTTCCATGAAAAGATACTGGATGAAGCGCAAATATCAAGGATATTCCACTAATTTCATGGAGTATAGAAGTCAAAACTTTAACCAACTGAGTATAATAAAGAATATATGAAACTGCAAATGGATTTTTTAAAGTAGTATGCACACAAGCCAATCATGTTTGATGATAAAGCATATACTTTGTAACAATCTTATTCATTTATTAATAAAAAGTATTAATTTATTAAAGGCTTTTAATTATCTACATGATGTTGTTTTATAATATATGATAAACCCATAGTTTTAAGCAATGCTTTTAGAATAATGATGATGATCATTCTAATGAGATCTAAATTCTTAGAAAGCTTAAAACTAAAATAGTTCCCAATCGTTGGATTACTAAATTGGGGATTAGTGAATCGGGATAGATTGGTACATACGTTGCTTTCGCTTGCTCATTGGATGAGGATGATTGATCTCATGATCATTTGTGTGGAGACACTAAAACAAGTATGTAGGTGCTTATTAGAGAATAAGTTCACTGAACGTGGCTCGCTAAGGAATACCTAATGGAGTTTTACTTGCCTGTCAATAGAAATTCTTGTAGTGATAGTAGTACAAGTGATCCTTGGACTTGAGATCATCATAGTATCTTGTGTATGATGAGTTATACTTTGACTTATTCCTTAAGACCCTTAGGGTATATCAAAGGGTATGCTTGGGTATAATAAGTTGTACATAGAGATAATGTATGATCAATAAAGAATCTACCGCTTCTAGTATAAGAAGAGAAATGTCTTATGTGATTCGATAAATGACAACCCAGTAGTCCTTGGCCAAGGCAGAATAAAATTATAAAGGAGTTTCTAATTTGCATTATTTGGAGTTGTGCATTTAAGGATCGAAATACATACAATTAAATAAAATAAGACTTGACAGTAATTCCATGTCTTATATTTAATTGGGACATTGTATGGTGGAAGGATTGAATTGTACAGTAACTATTTACTCAAAGGTTCTTTTATGATTAATATTGAAATCTATATTATCTGGAAGTCGTTAATCGCTAGGGAGGCTTATCACTATTGTAGAATAAATATTATTTATTTAAATAAATTAATAGTTTAATTTATTTATTTAAATAAGATTAGAATTGTTCTAATTGATTTATTCACTGCTGGTTTAATATGGAGAACCTAAAGGGTCACACCATAAAAGGAAGAATAATTATTTAAGAAGTTAATGGCATAATCGTAATAATAAGTTAAGTATATTTAATTTAATCTATGGTGATAGAATATATTAAATAGCTTAATATTTATTATTTAATATTTTAGAAATATTAAATATAAATTAATAAGAGGAGTCTTATTATTATTATTATTATTAGTATTATTTAATTCCTAAAGGAGTTTGAGAATTAATTAATAAAAGTACTCTCATTTATTTCTAATAAGATTAGGAGGCTAATTAATTAAAAGTTTAATTAATTATTCCTAATAAGATTAAGAGCCTAATTAATTAAAGGAGTTTAATTAATTAAAATAAAGCCCAATTCCTTAATTGTTAAGGAGGGTTGACTACATCTATAAATAAGAGGAGTCTTATTATGGGTGTAGTGGTTGTTGACTTTTTAACAACATACGCAATTCCAAGAGTTGGAGAGTACGTTCTTTTTCTATAGAGATAGAAAACTAGGGTTTAGCCAACCACCCTTCTTCTTGAATCTTTATTCTTTCTTGGTGGATCACCTCTAGAGGCCAAACACTTGGGTGGCTAACATTGATTAAAGAAAGGAACCAAACCCGGTGGATTCAAGTTGAACGCAAAAAGGATTGGAGGTGAACTTGTACCTAAGGAAGCTCGAATCTTCAAGGGTATGATTCTTGTTCTTTCTTTTTTGTTTAATTAATAATTGTGCATAAAGGGTAATCCGGGTATATGGTTTGTAAAATTTTAAACTCTGATTTTTACACGTTTACGCTTTATTTGTGCAATTTGATTGCATTCATGAATATTACAAACCTAACAATTTTCACCAGCCATGCGGTAATCCACGTATACAGATCATTTCCACAATTTAATAAGAAATGAATACAAAGGATCATTCACCATGCATATGGTAATCCACATAGACAGGTTATTCCAACAGAATAATAAAGAATGGAATAACGAAGGATTCACCATGCGATGCGATAGGCCGCATGCACGGAGTTATTCCCAACAAAATAATAAATGATGGAACCAGTCCCAAGTAACGCATACGCACGTGGATATTAAAGCGAGAATAATAAAGGATGGAATAACAACAAAAATCACCATGCATGAGATAGACCGCACAGATAGGTTATTCCAACAGAATAATAAATAATGGAACTAAGTCCGGCGTAAACGCACAGACAGAATATTTCGACAGAATAATAATGAACGGAATAATAGAAGAATTTCACCATGTATGCGGTACTTCGCATAAACAGGTTATTCCAACATAATAATAAAGAATAGAATAACATAAGAATTTCACCATGTATACGGTACTTCGCATAACAGGTTATTCCAACATAATAATAAAGAATGGAATAACAAAAGAATTTCACCATGAATACAAAAGAAATAATATCCCTTGTCGTAAAAAAAGAGTATTCCTACTGGTAGGGCGAGGATATAGTTGAAGAAAACTTACACTACGCTCAAAGCTTTCTTAAACTCTAAAGAAATACGCTCAAGATTATAGAACAAGAATTCTCTCTCTAGAGTTTCAGTGAATTCGTAAGAAATAATGAAGGAATGAGCTTCTATTTATAGAAGAATGGATCGAATAATAACTAATCCATGAACGGTCCAGTTGATTTACTTTTAAGCGAATTTTGTCCTGGATTGATTTACTAAAAATATTCTAATAAAACAGATCTTTTAAATAAAATATAATATATTCTATTTATAATCTAATAAAACGAATAACTTTATAAAAGTATTATGTTTTATATAAAAAGCTTTTACTATGCAAAACACTATGTATAATAAAATATAATATATTCTATTTATAGTCTAATAAAACGAATAACTTTATAAAAGTTTTCTGTTTTATATAAAAAGCTTTTCTGTTTTATTACGTTAATAATACTAATAAAACAGAACTCATCATCATTTTTTCTTATTTTATTATGATAAATGACAACCCAGTAGTCCTTGGCCAAGGCAGAATGAAATTATAAAGGAGTTTCTAATTTGCATTATTTGGAGTTGTGCATTTAAGGATCGAAATACATATAATTAAATAAAATAAGACTTGACAGTAATTTTATGTCTTATATTTAATTGGGATATTGTATGGTGGAAGAATTGAATTGTGCGGTAACTATTTACTCAAAGGTTCTTTTATGATTAATGTTGAAATCTATATTATTTGGAAAGTCGTTGATCGCTTGGGAGGCTTATCCCTATTGTAGAATAAATATTATTTATTTAAATAAATTAATAGTTTAATTTATTTATTAAAATAAGATTAGAATTGTTCTAATTGATTTATTCCCAACCAGTTTAATATGGAGAACCTAAAGGGTCACACCATAAAAGGAAGAATAATTATTTAAGAAGTTAATGGCATAATCGTAATAATAAGTTAAGTATATTTAATTTTGTGACGCCCCCAAAATTAGGTATACGTCACCCATCTTGGGTCGCCACTTACATGGTACATAAATTCAAATACAACTTATTAACCTAAGCGTCGCAGTATGCAATACGATATAAACTGTGAGTTTGAATACAAATATTGTCTACTAGATATTATACAAACTCTCAAAAGGAGTCCTCATTACAACTATTATCACACTATTTCACGAATATAGTGAGGACTACTAATGCTATCCTCTAGACCATTACTCCGTTCCCAGAGCTAAATCCCGGCTATGTTCTCATTTCACGAAGAGAACGGTGAAAGAAAGGGTGAGCTCAACTAGCCCATGATGAAATATTATGACTAAGATAATGCGAAATAATTTATCATTAGCCTTCAACAATGTTAAACCGATAAAATACAATGATACAACCGGTTTAAGCTGCGGTGGAATATGCAATCCATTAAAAGAGTCAGTAGAGAATAAAATCTACTATCTTTTAGGTTTTAAAAGGTTTTCATCAATTTTTTATCATTTGAGACTCGACAATAAATAAACCACCACATCTAATCATCCACATGTACCACGGTCAAGGATTTTCATCAAATTATCAATGGTCAGTGACTATCTGAGAATCACCCCAGGTCATAATCATACCAAAACTATCCATCAACGCATTACACATGCCACGAGGACTTTTATCACATCGTTTATAACAAGCCGTGATTATCTTAGAATGATCCTGGTTATAATCATACTAAGTTCATCTATGCACGTAAGCGAAGATAACATAATATATCATGAGGATGATGACAATGACATAATAATTCAATAAAACAAGTTCAAGAATTATTTTATCCGAGGAATTAATAACGTCCAAATTGTCAACAAGATCTTGTTTTGTAAAGTAAAATTCAAGAATGATCGGAAGAATATTTCCATGAAAGAGATCTTTGGATGAAACGCGAAATATCAAGGATATTCTACTAATTTCATGAAGTATAGAAGTCAAAGTTTTAACTTAACTTGGGTATAATAAAGAATGGAATAACAAAAGAAATCACCATGCATGCGGTGCCAGCCATGACGGCAGTTATTCAATGAATAATAATAATAACGGAACCGGTCGGTGAAATTCACAATCAAGCGGGATGATCAACGAGAATAATAAATCTTGAATAATAAACAATGGAACTAGGTCCGTGTAAAACACACATGACGGATATTCAACGAGAATAATAAATGCGGAATAATAAACAATGGAACCGGAAGTCCGATGTAAAACACACGACGAGGATATTCCAGCGAATAATAAAGAATGAAATAACGAAAGAAGATCACCAAGTATAGGGGATTCAGCGTATCTGAGTTATTCAATGAGAATAAATAAGAATGGAATAACATAAGTTTCACCAAGTATAGGGTATCTGCATATCGAGGTTATGTATAGGGTATACCACTTTTATAGGTTATTCAACGAAATAATAATGAATGGAATAATGAAGTTCTCTTCATGAATAAGAAAGAATAACACCGGGACCAGGTACAACAAATAATACCCTTACTTTAGAAGAACCTGAATATTGGCGAAGTGAAGTAGCGAATACTTTTCTTCTTTCTCTCTATAGATTTTCTCTCTATAGCTTCTCTCTATAATTTCTCTCTCTAGAGTTTGGTGAATTAAGTAAGAAAATAATGAAGGAATGAGCTTATTTATAGGAAAATAGAATGCATAGTAATTAATCCATGAGCGGTCCAGATTGATTTACTTTAATCGTGGTCCATATTTAAAGCAAAATCTTTTAAATAAAATATAATATATTCTATTTATATAAAACATTTTACTATGCAAATACTATGCAACACTATACAAAATACTATGCGACACTATGCATAATAAAATATAATATATTCTATTTATAGAATAACTTTAATAAAGTATTCTATTTTATATAAAAAGATGTTTACGTTTTATTACGTTAATAATACTGAATAAAACAAAAGCGTCATTATCGCTATAATAATTCATATTATTAATCGAAATGATAATGGAATCAAACCGAGTGACTTCTCACATAAGCATCGATAATCAATACCGTGTGTACTATGCAACCACACGTATTCTTCGTACTTTTACTACTGAGTAGTTCAACAAGATCAACGGTAAAACTTCCGTCGTTATTTCAAAAAAATATTTTTGTCGTTTTCTCGATCAAACAATAATTACATTATGGGGTCCACCATGATTGAGTCATTGTACTTAATATTCCCCTGCTAAACCGAATATTCCCAGAGCCAATCGAATATAATATAACCACTTGCATACTTTGCAAAATTTATAAATACTACCCACAACTATAATATTATCTCAAATTCACACCATAATATTAAAAATTATTTCGACAAAATTTAAATCTTTATTGATAAAATCTGGGGTCTCACAATCTTCCCTCCTTATGGAATTTAAGCCCTCGAAAATTAGAATGTGCGTACGAGTATGATAAAGAGGTGAGGATACCTTGAATACCTTTATCGTTGAAAACATTAAATTCATTTTGCAATCCGGCCAAAGATATTCATTAACAATTCATCTTTGCACTACAGCCAAAGATATACAAGCGTAAAACCAATAATCTTTGAGACTCGACTTAATAGTATCACAACCATGAATTATTCATGCACTCTTGGCTAAGGATATTCGTGTTTTCAATTACGGTCATGATTATACCAATAATCCGTGGTCATAATCATACCAAGTCTATCAATGCACTACTGACGAAAGATGACTTTTACCACATCCATGAATTAATATTTCATTCTTTGAGACTCATTTCATAATTAATCCATATCATCGAATCATCCACCACTACGAGCCGAGGATATTCATTAGTATCACGACCACAAATTATCCATACACTACTACCGAAGATAATCGTGTATTCATTAGTATCACGACCACAAATTATCCATGCACTACAATTATCCCAAAGATAATCGTGTATTCATTAGTATCACGACCACAAATTATCCATGCACTACTGCGAAAGATAATCGTGTATTCATTAGTATCACGACCACAAATTATCCATGCACTACGACCCAAAGATAATCGTGTATTCATTAGTATCACGACCACAAATTATCCATGCACTACTGACCCGAAGATAATCGTGTATTCATTAGTATCACGACCACAAATTATCCATGCACTACTGACCGAAGATAATCGTGTATTCATTAGTATCACGACCACAAATTATCCATGCACTACGACGAAAGATAATCGTGTATTCATTAGTATCACGACCACAAATTATCCATGCACTACTGACCAAAAGATAATCGTGTATTCATTAGTATCACGACCACAAATTATCCATGCACTACTGACCAAAGATAATCGTGTATTCATTAGTATCACGACCACAAATTATCCATACACTACTGACCCAAAGATAATCGTGTATTCATTAGTATCACGACCACAAATTATCCATGCACTACTACCGAAGATAATCGTGTATTCATTAGTATCACGACCACAAATTATCCATGCACTACGGCCAAAGATAATTGTGTTTTCAATTACTGGTTATGATTATCTTAGAACAATCCACAGTCATAATCATACCAAGTCCATCTATCTGCATCTACTGACCCACGTATTTGACTTTCAACATAATATAAGCGTGAGGATAATGACATAAAGAATCAATCAAATGAGATAAAGGATAAATATTAAACATTTATAATATAATTTATCCGAGATTCAAGAATATCCCCATGTTATCAATCATTTAATAATCTCATAATCTAATAACATTAATATTATAATAATATTTTAATCACTTCTTAAATTTATAAACAATTTATCTTAATTGTTTACACTTTACCATATAATGCATTTAATCATTCAAAATGTCATACTCGTAAGATATCATCACCAATTATCAAATCCCTCATCAAAAAATATGCATATACTCTATATAGGATTCTCTAGCCATAAAATCCTATTTTCAACTTTGTTACTTCACATAACATATTTAACTCATATGTTAAGTAACTAAACTATTTTCATGAAAATACCAAATCAGCCCCAAAAATATTTCTTTTCTGGGATTTAGCATAATATAGTCCCATAATGAAAATATATTTTTCTCGAATTTTAAAATTTATTTACTATTTTTAAAAATCAATTTCCACTTAATTCCTTAAGAAATTAGCTACCTCAAGTTTAACTCCAAAATTCCCAAATCTTGGCAGGACCTTACACATGTTAACGTGAGCTTCTAGTTTAAATTTCATGGTCATCGGAGTTATAGAACTCCGGTTATAAGCGTTTTTAAATCGGAAAAACCTAAATATTGAAATAGTCATAACTTGCTCATTTTAAGTCGAGAATGAGCTCATTTTTGGACAGGAGATACTTTATACCATATACTTTCATGTCCCAAAAGGCCAGAATTTTCTCATAATTTAAGTGGCCAAAACAGCCTCTCTAAAATCATGGCGAAGCTTTTTCGGTTTTTGCAGCTTTGCACTCCTTTGCTAAAATCAGTCCACACAAAAATCTACAACACCTTTTCCAGTAATTGCACTTGGATTAGTTAGGTAACTCATAGATCTAACTCTAGGACTTGACCACATTCAAAATTCAAAATATAATAGGAGATATGGTCAATTGAATTTCATATTACGTTTTTCACCAAAATCGATTTTCAACTCTTTGTGATTTCTAAGAAACTTTCATGTTTTCACATACTAACCAACATAACTCATTATAACACTTACTAATACCACGTATACCCATGATTTTCATTAGTCCAATGCTTTTATTATGACTTTCATCATAATCCACGTAAATGAATCCTTTTAGTTGAAGAAATATTTGAGGTTTTAAGAAATGGGTTTTTATCTTTGGGGTCAATATAAAATTCGATTTCACGCTCTAAGTAGGCTAAGAAGTCTTCAAGAATATGCCGAAAAATTTATTAATAATAGAAATATCATTCAAAAGCTGTGACTCTCATCCAAGACTTGGATAGTCGTCACATTGATACCAACCGTGACTTCATCCCTTAACCTAGATAGCACCTCACAATGATACCTATAAACTTGCCATCTTCATTCACGATGTTGCCTCTGAGAAAAGTCCGGCTTCTGCATTCCACACAAGGAAGTCAACAACGAAAGGTTCGGGGCTCTTTACTTATGGCTTGATATGACAATGATTAATTTTAGGGTTTGGTTACTTTGAATTAGCATATGAGGTTGTTATAAATATAAAAGCTAACAACCTTACGAAAAGCATGATGAGTAGTTAACCAATTGATTCCTAAAATCAAAGGCAAGTATTTTCAAAGAGATAAGATTGACGGAGTAACGTGAAAGTTTCGATTTGAATCAACAAGATTTATAAATGATGGAGGTAACGAAGGTTTCTCCCAACTAAGTTTAAACAGATAAATCAAAGTCCAATTTCTCTGGAGTCAAATTTAAACGTTGAGCATAAGCAAGAGAGATAAAATAATAGGTAGAACCGTTATCGAATACGATATAGACTTCGAAGAGCTTATGATTAACTTACCCGTGATAATTTTATTCGGGTTCCTCGTCACGAGAAAAAAACGCCTCTCTTAAACTACAAGCTTTGGCTTATGCAGGACATCCTTTGGCATCACTATCTCAACTGGACTTGACTTCATCATACGACAAAATCGAGCTAAGTGACCTTCTCTTCCGCAATTAAAACACGCTTTGGATTCTTGCGTCAGTTTGGACGGATGTGTCCTCTCTGTCGCATTTGAAACATCTGACCGGTGGTCGTTCTTCTTCCTTTGAAACGGGTCTTTGATCTTGAAGCGTCTTCACGTCATTGTTGAACCCTCTCTTCTTAAAATGTCCATTCTTATTATCTTGGTCATGATTACCAAAAATGGTTACCATTCTTGACATGATAATTTTCCCCACGATGGTTATCATTGTTAGATGGCCAATTGCCACCCGTATGATTATTATCGTGTTGTTGCTCATTACCTTTTGGTTGAAATGACTCAATGATCTCATGTGCTTCATTGCTTATCTCAATATTTTCAGATGTCATTTTCAAATCGCCACCAAACATGGGTTAAATAACATATCACATATTATCCCTATACTCGTGATCGACCAATAAATACCACATAAACTTAGGTAGGTCATACTAGCGAAGAATTCCCGTCTCCCCTCCTAGTTCTTGTCTCACATCTTAGCCAGGATCATATCCTAAGCTCGATACTAATTGTAACTCGTGTCCCAACCGTGGGCACACCTCACAATGGTACCTATCGGTTTGCTGCACCATGAGAATCAAGCGTCCCCTACGAGAGTCCGGCCGGTGCATCCCCATCAATAGAAGTCACCAAATGAGAGGCTCGGGGCTCTTTACTTATAGCTCGATACCAACCGTGGCGCCCCAAAATTAGGTATCGTCACCCATCTTGGGTCGCCACTTACATGGTACATAAATTCAAATACAACTTATTAACCTAAGCGTAGGTATGTAAATACGATATAAACTGTGAGTTTGAATACAAATATTGTCTACTAGATATTATACAAACTCAAAAGGAGTCCTCATTACAACTATTATCACACTATTTCACGAATAGTGAGGACTACTAATGCTATCCTCTAGACCATTACTCCGCTCCCCGACTAAGTCCCAACTATGTTCTCATTTCACGAGAAAACGGTGAAAGAAAGGGTGAGCTCAACTAGCCCGATGAAAAATATTATGACTAAGATAATGCGAGAATAATTTATCATTAGCCTTGAACGATGTTAAACCGATAAAATACAATAGACAACCGGTTTAATCTGCGGTGACGAATATCTGATCCATTAAAAGAGTCAAGTAGAAATAAAATCTACTATCTTTTAGGTTTTAAAAGGTTTTCATCAATTTTTTATCATTTGAGACTCGACAATAAATAAACCACCACATCTAATCATCCCCGCACTACCACGGTCAAGGATTTTCATCAAATTATCAATGGTCATGCTGACTATCTTAATCACCCCGGTCATAATCATACCAAAAACTATCCATCAACGCATTACGAAGCCACCGAGGACTTTTATCACATCGTTTATAACAAGCCGTGATTATCTACCGAATGATCCTGGTTATAATCATACTAAGTTCATCTATGCGTAAGCGAAAGATAACATAATATATCATGAGGATGATGACAATGACATAATAATTCAATAAAACAAGTTCAAGAATTATTTTATCCGAGAATTAATAACGTCCCAAATTGTCAACAAGATCTTGTTTTGTAAAGTAAAATTCAAGAATGATCGGAAGAATATTTCCATGAAAAGATCTTTGGATGAAACGCAAATATCAAGGATATTCTACTAATTTCATGAAGTATAGAAGTCAAAGTTTTAACCAATTTGGGTATAATAAAGAATGGAATAACAAAAGAAATCACCATGCATGCGGTACTTTGCATGTAGCAGTTATTCAATGAATAATAATAACGGAACCGTGGTCGTGAAATTCACAATCAAGCGGGATGATCCAATGAATAATAAATGCTTTGAATAATAAACAATGGAACTAGGTCCTGTAAAACACACGCAGCGTGATATTCCAACGAGAATAATAAATGCGAATAATAAACAATGGAACCGGTCCTGTAAAAAACACGCATGAGATATTCCAAAGAATAATAAAGAATGAAATAACGAAGAAGATCACCAAGTATAGGGGATTCAGCGTATCTGAGTTATTCAAATGTAATAAATAAGAATGGAATAACATAAGGATTTCACCAAGTATAGGGTATCTGCCGCATATCAAAGTTATGTATAGGGTATACCACTTTTATAGGTTATTCAATGAATAATAATGAATGGAATAACGAAGTTCTCTTCATGAATAAGAAAGAATAACACCCCTTGACGGTACAAACAAAATAATACCCTTACTTTAGAAGAACCTGAATATTGGCAAAGTGAAGTAGCGAGAATACTTTTCTTCTTTCTCTATAGATTTTCTCTCTATAGCTTCTCTCTATAATTTCTCTCTCTAGAGTTTCAAATGAATTAAGTAAGAAAATAATGAAGGAATGAGCTTCTATTTATAGGAAAATAGAATTCATAGTAATTAATCCATGAGCGGTCCAGATTGATTTACTTTAATCGGACGGTCCATATTTAAAGCAAAATCTTTTAAATAAAATATAATATATTCTATTTATATAAAAACATTTTACTATGCAAATACTTATGCAACACTATGCAAAATACTATGCAACACTATGCATAATAAAATATAATATATTCTATTTATAGAATAACTTTAATAAAGTATTCTATTTTATATAAAAAGATGTTTACATTTTATTACGTTAATAATACTGAATAAAACAAAACGTCATTATCGCTATAATAATTCATATTATTAATCGACAATAATGGAATCAAACCGAGTGACTTCTCACATAAGCATCAATAATCAATACTGGTAATGCTTACTATGCAACCACACGCATCGTCTTTACTTTTACTCTGAGAGTAGTTCAACAATGATCAACGGTAAAACTTCCGTCGTTATTTCAAAGAAATATTTTTTGTCGTTTTCTCAATCCGATGATAATTTACATTGTGGGGTCCACCAATGATTGAGTCGTTGTCACGAATATTCCTCTTAAAACCGAATATTCCCCACCAATCGAATATAATATAACCACTTGCATACTTTGCAAAATTTATAAATACTACCCACAACTATAATATTATCTCAAATTCACACCATAATATTAAAAATTATTTCGACAAAATTTAAATCTTTATTGATAAAATCTGGGGTCTCACAAATTTAATCTATGGTGATCAAATAAATTGAATAGCTTAATATTTATTATTTAATATTTTGAAATATTAAATATAAATTAATAAGAGGAGTCTTATTATTATTATTACTATTATTATTATTTAATTCCTAAAGGAGTTTGGGAATTAATTAATAAAAGTTGTGTCGCCCCCAAAATAGATATACATCACCCATTTTGAGTCGTCAATAATATGGTACAGAAACACCTATAACTTTATTAATACAACATGAAAATTGTGAGTTTATATACAAATATTGCCGTCTAGACAATATTCACAACCAAATAAGTCCTCATTATAATTATTGGTACATTATTTTACAAAAATGGTGAGGACTACTAAAATAACTTTCTAGAACCATCATTCCACACCCCGACTAGAACTCGTTGCATTCTCGCCTCCTGAGAAGAAAAATGGAACAAAAAGAAAAAGGGTGAACTCAACTAGCCCAGTAAGGAATATTATGACTAAGATAATATAGAATAAATTATCATTAGTCTTCAACAGGAAAAAATCTGATAAAATACAATAGACAACAAGTTTCAGATCAATATTCGCAGCGGAAATAATAATTCATAGATGAGTTATGTAAAGAATGAAATCTACTATTATTTATGAATTTAAAAGTTCATCATCAATATTTTATCCATGTAACATCAATCAATATACATCTGAAATCAAATATTCATCTTTGCACTACAGGCCAAAGATATTCATCAGTTGGTCATGTTCATTACAACACCTGTACATCTTTGCATTACAGCCAAAGATATTCATCATAAAATCACATTAATCTTTGCACTACAGGCCAAAGATATTCAATAATATCATCATTTAAGACTGAGGATGATAAAAAATATTTTAAAGAAAACGAATCCAATGAAACAAAAGAATAAATATTAAGGATTCGTATTTTGGTTTATCCATGTCCAAAAATACCTTATAAATAATCATAGTAGAGTAAAATTCAAAAATGATCAAAACATGGATACAATCAAAGCTAGTATCCATAATAGATATTTTGGACGAAAAAGAAAAAAATTTCATTATTCGATGAATAGTGCCATATACGTGAATAGTGCAGTATATACGTGAATAGTAACCCCGATACAAAAAGTTCCAAATTTGATTAAAAGTTCAAACCAATATTTCGGCATAATGATATTGAAGAAAATAATATCATTTAAGAAGAAAATAACATCCCTTACCTTGAAAAGATTGTACTTCTAGCTGGAATATCGGATATAGTGCTGAAGAGAACTTGCACCGTATAACAACACTCAAAGTATCAAAATACTCACAAGAATACGCTCGATAATATAGAGAGAGAAAGGGAGAGAAAACTTCAGTTTCTGGTGTGATTTTCAATTCTAACCTAAGCACCCTATTTATAGAAAAATCCTTAGAACACCAAAGCAGAAAATTTAATAAAATATTAATATATTTATAAAATTTTCCTTAGCCTACCTTGACCATCTGCATTCAGCCACCAAATAATGACAAAAACAAAAAAAACATTTTTGTTATTAAAAATAATTAAAACTTTCAAAAATCAATTATTTCATAACTACGGAACTTCAATAATTCATAATAAATAGCCCTTTTATCAGAAAAATTCAAACCACGTGTCTTTTCCATAGGAAATTCCATTCTCTACAACTTTGTAATTTTAAGTTTTTCTAAATTCCAAGTAGAAGTTGACCGAAATCCACAAACGGGCGATTTTACGAGCTATAAACCAATTTCAGTCAAGAAATGGGGTCCGCCGACATGTTTAACATGTTTTAAATAATTTTTGCAACAAAAATACTCTTCCTCCTCATATATTCGTATATCCCACATTCATTGTAAAAATATCACCATTATTATATTATTAAAATATAATAATATATTTAAATGAATTATTTATCAGAAAAGATAAAATAACAATTTTTCAACAATTGTCACATTAAAAATTTTCTCCATCTATATCCACATAAAATGAATATTTTCCTTATCATTTAAATTAATAATTAATTATTCATAAATAATATTACAGAATCACAATACTGACAATCAGGCAGTTCCCAAGAAAGAGGGGACTTTCCAATAAGGATTTCTCCTTACTGGCGCGCAATTAGGTGACCAAACCTCTCTTTAGACAGAACTTTCTAGACATTGCCAATAATGTTATGTAATAATATTATTCAAATAATATGAATTATTGATCTGATAATGAAAATAATGTGTAGTGACAATTATTGAAACCACAATAATATAAAATATCAACGTTACAATTATTGAATCAATAAAATAAAATATTAAACAGTAACTACTGTAACAATTATTGAGTAATGCCTTCCTACGTAAGAATCAATAATTGGTGCAATACAGTGTGCTACTATGTTTTAACCACTTGGTATTCCAACAGTATTAACGGTAACAACTACGCCGTTATTCATAA
The DNA here is from genome assembly GCA_020205615.1 of Panax quinquefolius. Classification (NCBI taxonomy): domain Eukaryota; kingdom Viridiplantae; phylum Streptophyta; class Magnoliopsida; order Apiales; family Araliaceae; genus Panax; species Panax quinquefolius. The sequence continues at coordinate 90,489,789 of CM035158.1, forward strand.
ACAACTTATACTTGTCGTTTTCTTCATCCAACCATTTTTCGTTATGGGGCCCACATAAGGCTGCGCCGTCGTACGAATATTCCCCGACAGTAAGAATATTCCACGACCAAACAAATATTCTCCAATAAAAATGAATATTTTATAACCACTTGCATACTTGAAATATTTGCGCATTTTACCCATAACTAACCACATTAATCAAATCAACCCTTACTATTTCAAAATAATAATAAGAGGAAATTTAATTTTATTTATAATAAGTTGGGGTCTTACAACCTCCCCTCCTTATGAAATTTCGTCCTCGAAATTGACGTACGTACCTGGTGTTTCGAAAAGGTGAGGATACCTTGCTTTCATTTCCGTTTCCAACTCCCAGGTCATTTCCTCAATAACATGATTTCTCCACAAAACTTTAACTTGTGGTATGACCTTTGTACGTAAGACATGCTCCTTCCTATCCAAGATCTTGATAGGTACCTCCTCGTACATTAAGTCTTCGGCTATCTCATCCGGTTCTAACTCAATAATGTGGTTCGGGTCTTTCACATACATACAAAGTGTTAGGTTTGTATTATTCATGAACGCAATCAAATTGCATAAAAATGCGGAAACGTGTAAAAATCAGAGTTTAAAATTTTTACAAACCATATACCCGGATCACCCTTTATGCACAATTATTAATTAAACGAAAATGATGAATAAGAAACATACCCTTGAAGATCCGAGCTTCCTCAGGTACAAATTCACCTCCAATCCTTTTTGCGTTCAACTTGAATCCACCGGGTTTTGTTCCTTCCTTTGATCAATGTTAGCCACCCAAGTGTTTGGCCTCTAGAGGTGATTCACCAAGGAAAAAGAATTTTCAAGAAGAAGAGGTATTGGCTCAACCCTAGTTTTCTATCTCTATAGAAAAGGCGTACTCTCCCAACTGTTGGAATTATTACGTAGTATTGATATCTGATATAAGACTCCTCTTATAAAGATATCAAGTAACCCTTTTAAAAATAAGGTATTATTTAATTAAACCCTTTTAATTAAATGGGCTCCCTAATCTTATTAGGGATAATTAATTAAACTCCTTTAATTAATTTTCCCTCCTAATCCTATTAGGAATAAATGAGAGTACTTATATTAAATTAATTCCTAAACTCTTTTAGAAATTAAAATAATAATAATTGTAATAATATTAATAAGACTCCTCTTATTAATTTATATTTAATATTTCTAAAATATTAAATAATAAATATTAAGCTATTTAATTTATTCTATCACCATAGATTAAATTAAATATACTTAACATATTATTACGATTATGTCATTAACTTCTTAAATAATTATTCTTCCTTTTATGGTGTGACCCTTTAGGTTCTCCATATTAAACCTAAGTATGAAGAAATCAATTAGAACAATTCTAATCTTATTTAAATAAATAGATTAAACAATTAATTTATTTAAATAAATAATATTTATTCTACAATAGGGATAAGCCTCCCTAGCGATCAACGACTTTCCGGATAATATAGATTTCAACATTAATCATTAAAGAACCTTTGAGTAAATAGTTCTATCATACAATTCAATCCTTCCACCATACAATGTCCCAATTAAATATAAGACATGGAATTACTTTGTCAAGTCTTATTTTATTTAATTATATGTATTTCGATCCTTAAATGCACAACTCCAAATAATGCAAATTAGAAACTCCTTTCTAATTTCATTCTGCCTTGCCCAAGGACTACTAGGTTGTCATTTATCGAATCACATAGGACATTTCTCTTCTTTTATTAGAAGTGGTAGATTCTTTATTGATCATATATTATCTCCATGTATAACTTGTTATACCCAAGCATACCCTTTGATATACCCTATGGGTCTTAAGGAATAAGTCAAAGTATAACTCATCATACACAAGATACTATGATGATCTCAAGTCCAAGGATCACTTGTACTACTATCACTACAGAATTCTATTGACAGTAAGTAAAACTCCATTAGGTATTCCTTAGCGAGCCACGTTCAATGAACTTATTCTCTAATAAGCACATACATACTTGCTTTAGTGTCTCCACACAAATGATCATGAGATCAATCATCCTCATCCAATGAAAGCAAGCAACGTATGTACCAATCTATCCTGGATTCACTAATCCCCAATTTAGTAATCCAACGATTGGGAACTATTTTAGTTTTAAGCTTTCTAAGAATTTAGATCTCATTAGAATGATCATCATCATTATTCTAAAAGCATTGCTTAAAACTATGGGTTTATCACATATTACAAAACAGCATCATGTAGATAATTAAAAGCCTTTAATAAATTAATACCTTTTATTAATAAATGAATAAGATTGTTACAAAGTATATGCTTTATTATCAAACATGATTGGCTTGTGTGCATATTACTTTCAATCTCCCACTTGTACTAAAGCCAATCGCCATTGTATCTTATACTCTTCTTCTCTAAGTGACGATTATCCTGCTGTTGGATAAGCTTCAGTAAATGGATATGTAATGTTGTTCCTGAGAGTCCACTATCTCTATAGTGATTTTCCATCTTTCAATGATTCTTATAATCAAATGAAAGTGTTACAACACATGTTTAGATCCAAGATGAGACTTAGGAACTATTCCTAGTTCTGTAATGAACTTTTCATCCAAACAATCAACTTGCAGCTTCATTTATAGCTATATACTTTGTCTTTATCACTAAACCAAAGAACTCTTTCTTTGTTTGGAACCTTTCCAATTCAACTCGGACCACTTGTTCAAGGTAACCCTTTACCTTAAAGTGGATTTTTCTGTCGTCTTGGTCTGTCTGAAAAACTTGAGTCTGTTAAGCCCTCTAGTTTTAATTAAGACCCACCATGAATATGATCACATCCTTAGTGCCGGTCAAGCACTTTAAGATGTTTTTCACTGACTCATAGTGAACTTCTCCATAATATGACTGATCAACATCAGGTCTCGTACATTTCATTGCATACATGATTGTCACTCATGCGACCTCTCTTTTCAGGAGTCTGTAGGGACTATTAAGAGAGATACACTCCATAGCTCATCGACATGAGATATCTCTTGGAGTTTGCCATGCTAAACGACTTTAGCATCAAATGAATATACGTTCCTTGGGTTAAGTTAAGCATCCTTTTAAATCTATCTATATAGATTTGCATCCCCAATAATGATACTCTTCCCAAATTATTCATGGAGGATTGTTTAGACAACTTTATCTTTACTGATTGTAGCATTGGTATGTCATTCCTTATCCGTAGTATATCAACATATAGTACTAGGAATGTCACGATGCTCCCACTGACCCTTTTGTACACACTAGGTTCATTCTTATTTTTGATAAAATCAAACTCTTTTGATTACCTCATCAAAACGAATGTTCCATATTTGAGAAACTTGCTTCAATCCATTTCTCTGAGTGTCTACAACACTTAACTCATCGTATGTAACTGGATCATCATCATCTATGATGAATCCATACCTCCCAGGTATCTTCGGTACTATTCTAGATTTACGATTCAGTTGTGGTATAATAGTTCTATCTATAGGTTCCTCTTATTTGACTTATAGTGTTTTGTGGTTCTTGAACTCTTCAAGATCTATTATCCTCCCACTAGCCCCTTCAATGATAAACACATTTGTCTTAGAAGGCAGCGTGTTTCGCAATAAACACCTTTTGCTAAGCAGGATTATAGAACATATACCCTAAACTTACTTTAGGATGTCCCACAAATCGACACTTGTCAAATCTTGTCCCAAGCTTATCCTTTGAAACCTTTTCACATAAGTTGGACAACCACTTATCTTAACATACTTAAGATTAGGAATCCTCCATGTCCATAACTTTTATGGAGTCTTGGGGCTGGATTTTGAGGTTACCTTTTCGTAGATATGCAGCCATTTCTAGGACATGACCCTAGAAGGATACTGGAATGTCGGTAAAATCATTATGGATCGCACCATGTTCAAATAGGTACCATTTTTCCTTTTAGATACATCAATCAATTATTATGTATCGAGAGGCGTCCATTATGAGAAAACCATTTGAGATGATCTAGAAACTTATTGCACAAGTATTCCTTCCTTGATCCGATCAAAGAATCTTAATACTTTGCCAATTTGTTTCACTTTTGAATTCTTTGAACCTTTCAAATAATTCACACTTGTATTCAAAGAATACACACATTCAACTCTTTGAATGATCATCTCCTTTTCTTATACTAGTTTGTTCAATATGCAAAATTATTTTCATGTAAGTCAAGTATACAAAATTTATTAAGTAATATTCGATTCTATATAAAACATTATTATTATAAATAGAACGACAATTGTTCTTAATTATAATACCAAAGATTTCATTGTCCAACAATAAAATGGAAATAATATTTTAACAAGAACTGGAATACAATAACAACTTATTGACTTAATAGATTTGCCCGTAGGCATTGCTAAACTATAAGTTTCTATAGCTAATCGCAAAGACCTTTGCTTCATTTTCCACACATAGGATTACTTATCTTTGTTTAACTTTCTACTTACTTGGTCCTTCATAAATCTATATTTATGATAACCAAAGTCGGTATCCAATACCAAAGTAGAACCTTGACTTAAAGAAAAATTATTTTAAATCATGAACAAATTTGTATTTGTAACCAAAACTTCACTAAGCTTCTTTGGTTAGCCTCTGCAAGATGCTTCTCATGATTTCTTTCCAGTGTCCAGGCTTATAGCAGTGGAAGCAAACTCCTTTGCTATCCGTATCAGTTTTGTTCTTATTATCCTTTGTTTTTGCCTTTCTATATACCTTCTTTGAATCGTTCTTCTTTTCAGAAGATCCTTTGGCCCTACCAGTAAGACATGGTCTTTCTTGGTTGGAAAGTGACTCTCATCAATTTTCAACATGTTAAGCAAATCAACGAAGCTGATATCTAGCTTGTTTATATGAAAAATTCACAACAATTGTGAAATGAGTCCGGGAGTGAGTGCAAGATCAAATCTTGGCTCAACTCTCCATCCATGAACAAACCAAGTTGTCCTAATTGATCAATCAAATTGATTATGTTAAGAACTTTTGTCTGCATATATAGTGCCATTAGCCATTCTAGATCGGAAGAGCTCCTTAGATATCGATATCTATCAGTCCCCACTTTCCTCACCATCAACTACTTGATGTGCGGGGAATATAGTAGAGCATCCATAGTTTCATCTTGTGTATTTGAAGCTCGTTACTCATGGATGCGAGCATGATGCATTGAGCCAACTGTGCATCATCTTACCACTTTCTAAAAGTAGCAATGTCTTCCTCGAGAGGCATTATGCGCAACCATTCTTGAGGATAGGCGTATTAAGGACATAAGATAGCTTTTCAGCTATGAGAACTATTCTCAAATTCCTTAACCAATCCGTTTAATTCGGTCTTGTTAATTTAGCATCTAATATGCTTCACAGTGATAGTAATTTTAGACATTGTAAAATTCTGTAAATGAATTTGTAATTAACAACATTTTAACATACATTCTTTTATTAATTACCAAAATAATTTAGGTCTTGTTTTAAATTGGTATCTCCACTATTTTCTTCAAACTATATTACCTCACTTATATAGTTCGCAAAAAATCTAATTAAAGATTTGCTAGTGAGAATAAGGATCCCATTTCAAATGTATATAGCCTTGTGGTGACACAACAAACTATATATAAATAAATAGGTAGACAACTTTTGTCAATTACATCAACTATCTGACTCCTTTTCTTTTGCCTCTTAGATTATTTTGATCAAGTGGTGGCACATCCAATCAAAATTATCCAAGTTAAGTCCGACCTAGCACTCCATATATTCAAAAAGAAAAATATCATCCTTGTGGTGACACAACAAAACAATATTGTTCAATTTTCTTTATAAGCATCAAATGTGATAAATTAACATCTTAAATACTTAATACTTGCCTTGTGGTGACACAACAAACTCATATTAAATATTTAATACTCTATTAATTTTATCATGCTAGAAGGCGACGTTCGATATTCCAAATATCTTTGAACGCTTAGGACTTAATATAAAAATTGAGAGGTTTGTTATTAATTTGTCTCATCTTGTTTAGCGCGCATGCACATATATATATAAAATACGTGTCATATTAATGAACATGCGAAGCATGTTTGCATAATATATAATATATATAGTATAAGCATGCACATATAGAATACTATATTGTACCTGGATTGATTATGGACTTTTATTCTAGTTTGGTTCACTAGAGCCACCAAGTGAACCAAAAAGGTCAAGCCCTAAGGGTGCAAGAATTAATATTTAAATATAACAATTACATTTAAACCCGGGCTCCATTACAAACGGGTCTTCACGCGCTCCTTGCTCCTTTGATCTCTAATTTTCTAAAATTAATTCTAACTATTCCTATTACACAACTATTTAAAATAAATAGAAACCTTGATCGTGATCGAGGGGAAGCACATAGGAGGAGATAGAATTTACATTCAAAAAAAATTAAAGAAGGCGAGGTCTGCGGAGACCCATTTAATAAAACCCATACATTCATGCATCCAACTAAAATAAAATCCAATCATATTGGTCAATAATCCATAATCAATCCCATTTATTATCATACACATCACAATATGCATCAATAAATAACATTCATCTCATGAATAATAAACATTCAATATATATATTGATATCATTTAATGGGCAAATTTAGTTAGTATAAAATCTATTTTTGAATCAAAATAAACTCCTTTATTTCAATCCAAATTTAAATCAAAATAAAACTATTTTATTTTAATTTATCCAATTTTGAATAAAATAAACTATTTTATTTTAATCAAAATAAACTCCTTTATTTTAATTAATTATGGAATCCAATTCCATATATAAAAAAATTTATTAAAGGAAACACGGATTATCTTTCCTATTCACAAATAAACTCCTTTATTTTGAATAATATGAAATCTTATTTCATATTTAAATAAACTCCTTTATTTAAGGAAACACGGATTTTCTTTCCTATTCACAAATAAACTCTTTTATTTTGAATAATATGAAATCTTATTTCATATCTAAATAAACTCCTTTATTTAAGGAAATTAGGATTCTCTTTCCTATTCACAAATAAACTCTTTATTTTGAATAATACGAAATCTTATTTCATATATAAATAAACTCCTTTATTTAAGAAAATATGGAATCCAATTTCAACTCCAATTAGTTATTATGGAATCCAATTCCAACTCTAATTAGTTAGCATGAAATTCAATTTTAAAATTAAAATAAACTTTTATTTTAATTATAAAATTACTAAGAATAATATATATATATATATATATATAATTAATATTACGATAATATATATTATATATATAATATATATAATAATCATCCTGGGCCAATTTTCGAAACACGTGACAACCATTTTGAATCCAAAACTGGCGTGAATCTTGTAACTTTATGAATCATGTTTTCCTGAATATGTAACTTCATAATATATATTATATAACCATATAAACTAGATGGTGACCACGCCCAAATGAATCAATCACAATGATCGATGAAAAAATAAAAATGCAGGTTTTTTTAATTAATTCCAGAATCCCTTCCACGTAATCACCACTTTGATAGCTGAAGCATGGTTACATGATTACAAGATTGCTAGTGCATGGCCGCGAATCACAGAATATCAAAATCGCGAATTCCTTTTTTTTTATATATTTTTTTTTAAATAAATTTTATACAATAAAATTATGCCCAATTAAATTATTCTAAACACATATCAATATACATATCAAATAAAATAATTAATAATTTACATAAAAGTTTGGCTCTGATGCCACTGTTAGGTTTGTATTATTCATGAACGCAATCAAATTGCATAAAAATGCGGAAACGTGTAAAAATCAGAGTTTAAAATTTTTACAAACCATATACCCGGATCACCCTTTATGCACAATTATTAATTAAACGAAAAGGATGAATAAGAAACATACCCTTGAAGATCCGAGCTTCCTCAGGTACAAGTTCACCTCCAATCCTTTTCGCGTTCAACTTGAATCCACCGGGTTTTGTTCCTTCCTTTGATCAACGTTAGCCACCCAAGTGTTTGGCCTCTAGAGGTGATCCACCAAGGAAAAAGAATTTTCAAGAAGAAGGGGTATTGGCTCAACCCTAGTTTTCTATCTCTATAGAAAAGGCGTACTCTCCCAACCGTTGGAATTATTACGTAGTATTGATATCGATATAAGACTCCTCTTATAAAGATATCAAGTAACCCTATTAAAAATTAGGTATTATTTAATTAAACCCTTTTTTAATTAAATGGGCTCCCTAATCTTATTAGGGATAATTAATTAAACTCCTTTAATTAATTTTCCTCCTAATCTATTAGGAATAAATGAGAGTACTTATATTAAATTAATTCCTAAACTCTTTTAGAAATTAAAATAATAATAATTGTAATAATATTAATAAGACTCCTCTTATTAATTTATATTTAATATTTCTAAAATATTAAATAATAAATATTAAGCTATTTAATTTATTCTATCACCATAGATTAAATTAAATATACTTAACATATATTATTACGATTATGCCATTAACTTCTTAAATAATTATTCTTCCTTTTATGGTGTGACCCTTTAGGTTCTCCATATTAAACCTATTGTGAATAAATCAATTAGAACAATTCTAATCTTATTTAAATAAATAGATTAAACAATTAATTTATTTAAATAAATAATATTTATTCTACAATAGGGATAAGCCTCCCTAGCGATCAACGACTTTTTACGATAATATAGGTTTCAACATTAATCATTAAAGAACCTTTGAGTAAATAGTTACTGCATACAATTCAATCCTTCCACCATACAATGTCCCAATTAAATATAAGACATGAATTCTTCACAAATCTTATTTTATTTAATTATATGTATTTCGATCCTTAAATGCACAACTCCAAATAATGCAAATTAGAAACTCCTTTCTAATTTCATTCTGCCTTGGCCAAGGACTACTAGGTTGTCATTTATCGAATCACATAAGACATTTCTCTTCTTTTATTAGAAGTGGTAGATTCTTTATTGATCATATATTATCTCCATGTACAACTTGTTATACCCAAGCATACCCTTTGATATACCCTAAGGGTCTTAAGGAATAAGTCAAAGTATAACTCATCATACACAAGATACTATGATGATCTCAAGTCCAAGGATTACTTGTACTACTATCACTACAGGAATTCCTATTGACAGGCAAGTAAAACTCCATTAGGTATTCCTTAGCGAGCCACGTTCAGTGAACTTATTCTCTAATAAGCACCTACATACTTGTTTTAGTGTCTCCACACAAATGATCATGAGATCAATCATCCTCATCCAATGAGCAAGCAACGTATGTACCAATCTATCCGGATTCACTAATCCCCAATTTAGTAATCCAACGATTGGGAACTATTTTAGTTTTAAGCTTTCTAAGAATTTAGATCTCATTAGAATGATCATCATCATTATTCTAAAAGCATTGCTTAAAACTATATTACAAAACAGCATCATGTAGATAATTAAAAGCCTTTAATAAATTAATACCTTTTATTAATAAATGAATAAGATTGTTAAAAAGTATATGCTTTATCATCAAACATGATTGGCTTGTGTGCATATTACTTTCACAAAGCACAGATATATGAAAAACATTATAAACACGAGACATACTTGGAGGTAACGCAAGTTTATAGGCTACATTTCCTACTCGGTCAAGAATCTGAAATGGACCAATAAATCGTGGATTGAGCTTTCCTCTCTTCCCGAATCTTGTAACTCCCTTCCATGGGGCAACACGCAACAATACATGATCCCCAATACTAAATTCCACGTCCTTTCTATGAAGATCCACATAACTCTTTTGTCGATCTTGAGCCGTTTGTATACGTTGTCGAATTATTTGGATCTTTTTCGTAGTCATATGTACGAACTCGGGTCCCAACAATGTTGCTTCACCCACCTCATCCCAACATATTGGAGAGCGACACTTTCGTCCATACAATGCTTCGAATGGAGCCACACCTATACTTGCCTAATAACTGTTATTGTAAGAGAATTCCACCAATGGTAAATACTTATCCCAACTCCCTTTGAAATCTAGGACACAGAGTCTTAATAGATCTTCAAGAGTTTGAATAGTCATCTCGATTGTCCATCCGTTTAAGGATAGTATCTTGAACCAATCAAATGCGCTTGTGCCCATAGCTTTTTGCAAGCTAACCCAAAATCGTGAAGTGAATCTTGGGTCACGATCCGAAACTATGGATACTGGCATGCCATGCAATCTCACAATCTCATTTACATACATATGAGCAAGACGTTCAAGGGAATAAGTCTCCCGTATCGACAAGAAATGAGCAGACTTGGTTAATCTATCAACAATAACCCAAATAGCATTTATGCCTTCAAAAACCGTGGGAAGACCCGTAACAAAATCCATAGTAATGTGTTCCCACTTCCATTTCGGAATCTCAAGTGGTTGCAATGGACCCTTAGGCACTTGATGCTCCGCCTTTACACGTTGATAAGTTAAACACCTCGAGATAAACTTCGCGATCTCTCTCTTCATATTGTTCCACCAAAATATATGTCGAAGATCACGATACATTTTGGTACTTCCAAGATGGATTGCAAATGGTGTATTGTGTGCCTCCATCACGATCTTGTTCTTTAAATCAGAATCGTTAGGAACACAAAGTCTGGAATGGACTCGAAGTATTCCTTCTTCATCGATTCTTACTTCTGGAATAGCACCCTCTTGTACTCTATTCTTCATACGCATCAGCTCCGGGTCAGTGGCTTGAGCAACTTTAACTTCATCAATTAAAGTTGGTTCTATGCATATACTTGACATCATCGCACTCGTTCCTGCATATGATCTTCTACTCAACGCGTCAGCTACCACGTTTACTTTTCCAAGATGGTATTGAATGGTGTGGTCATAATCTTTTAACAGATCGAGCCAACGTCATTGTCGCATGTTGAGTTCCTTTTGGGTGAAGAAATATTTGAGGCTTTTATGGTCTGAATATATCTCCACTTTCTCTCCATATAGATAGTGCCTCCAGATCTTTAGCGCGAAACGACTTCGCTTGACTCTAGATCATGAGTAGGATAATTCCTCTCATATTCTTTAAGTTGTCGCGAGGCATAGGCTATTACTTTCCCAAAGTTGCATAAGAACACATCCTAACCCTTTGCACTGAGCATCATCAGAGATAACAAATCCATCCGAACCGGATGGTATTGTCAGAACATGTGCCGAAATGAGTCTCCTCTTGAGCTCTTGGAAACTCTTCTCGCATTCCTCGCTCCATACAAATTTTGTATCTTCCTGAGTCAGCTGAGTTAACAGAGTAGTGATTCGAGAAAATCCTTCCACGAATCTCCGATAATAACCAGCTAAGCCAAAAAAGCTACGTACTTCGGTTACCGACTTCGGTTGCTCCCAACTTTGTATTGCCTCAATCTTCGCCGGGTCAACAGATACTCCATGTTTTGACACCATGTGCCCAAGAAATGCTACTTCCTCAAGCCAGAATTTGTATTTCTTCAACTTGGCATATAGCTTGTTTTCACGAAGCCTTTGGAGTACCAGCTTCAAATGGTGCTTATGATCTTCACAGCTTTTGGAATATATGAGAATTTCATCAATAAAGACAACAACGAACTGATCCAAATAGTCCTTGAATACTCGGTTCATCATATCAATGAAAGTCGCAGGAGCATTAGTCAATCCAAAAGACATGACTAAAAATTCATAATGCCTGTATCGAGTTCTGAAGGCTGTCTTTGGAATATTCTCAGTTCTAATCTTCAGCTGATGATATCCAGAACGAATATTGATCTTTGAAAAGAATTGTGCTCCTTGCAACTGGTCAAACAGATCATCAATACGAGGTAGCGGATACCTATTCTTGATGGTGACATGGTTTAATTCTCGATAGTCAATACAAAGTCGCATACTCCCGTCTTTCTTCTTTACGAATAAAACAGGAGCACCCCAAGGAGATGTACTAAGATGAATGAAACCGATGTCCAATAATTCCTGTAGTTGGACTTTTAACTCCTGAAGTTCAATAGGAGCCATTCGATATGGAGTTTTAGAAATGGGCTTTGTACCAGGTTCAAGATCAATAAAGAATTCAACTTCACATTACGGGGTAGACCGGAAGTTCTTGAAACACGTCAGGAAATTTACTAACAACAGGAATATTATTCAAATCTGACGTGTCTTTATTCAAATTCATAACATGGGCTAAGAAAGCTTGACATCTATTTTTCAATAAACGAATAGCTTTATGACTAGATATGACAGTGATTGATTTTAATGGTTTAGTTGCTTGAATTAAATACAAAAGTTGTTTAGGAATATGAAAACTAACAACCTTACGAAAATAATCAATTTTGGCATGATGAGTAGTTAACCAATCAATCCCTAAAATCACATCAAAAACAAGTATCTTTAAAGAGATAAGATCAACAGGTAATGTGATGGTGTCAACTTGGATCAAACAAGATTTATAAATAGTAGATGTGATGAAAGTTTCTCCTAACGGAGTCTCCACAGATAAATCAAAGTCTAATTTTTCCAGAGTTAAGTTTAAACGTTGAGCACAAGCAGGAGAGATAAATGAATGGGTAGCATCGATATCTAGTAAGGTATAAACTTCGCAAGAATTTATGATTAGCTTACCCGTGATCACCTCGTTTGGTTTCCTCGCATTTTGACCAGTCACGACAAACGCTCTTCCAGGAACCGTTGACTTTAACTTTTCTGGGACAGCCTTTTGAGTCACCATCCCCGCTGGACTTGGTTTCGCTACCGTACAATCTCGATCGATATGTCCTTCCTTTTCACAATTATAACATACCTTGAACTGTTGTGGATAGTTTGGGCTGATATGTCCCTCTTTTCCACATTTATAGCATACGACCGGTGGTCGTTCTCCTCCCTTAGAACCAATTGTTGCTGGTGTTGACGTCTTCACATGGTCATTGTTGAATCTCCTCTTTTTAAAATCTCCTCCCGACTCGCTTCTTCTATTCTCATGGCCATGATTACCACCAGAGTGGTTTCTGCCTTTGTCTGTATTCTTCTTTCTCCGCTGGTTATCGTTGTTTTGATGACTGCTGTCACCAGTATGATCCTGGTTATGGTCCCTCGGTTGAACGTACTCGTTATCTCGCTCTAACAATTGAGCCCTGTTGACAACATCTGAATAGAGAGAAAATTTATGAGAAATGAGATACTAACATATGCCGGGTTTCAAACCTCTCAGAAACATCCACGTCATACGTTCCTCATTCTCCACCAAATGAGTTGCAAACTTGGATAACTCTGCAAACTTTGACTCGTACTGGGACACCGTCATGTTATTTTGTTTCAGTCTAATGAACTCCACTTCCTTCATATGACGAATACTTTCAGGAAAGTACTTGTCATTGAACAGTTTCTGAAACGTCTCCCAAGACATCTTGAAAAGCGGTGGATGGAGTACGCTTCACGATTCCCACCGAATCTCGCCTCATTACGGAACATAAAAGGTGGCGAATGGAACCTTCTGTTCTTCCATGCATCCCAAGACATCGAATATCTTGGTGATTTGTTTGACCCACGTTTCTGCCTTAATCGGATCCGGCTTTCCCCAGAATTTTGGTGGTCCTAACTCTTTGAACTGCTTGGCTGTGACAAACCGTGCGTTGTTATCATTTCCACCTGTATTTTGTGCACGAGTCTCCCTCGTCTAATTTTGCATGAACTGAAAAAAGCTTCTAAACATCTCGTCGTTCATCATCTGCTTAGTGGTGTTGTTCACAGGAGGAACATTGCCAGCCTGTTGCACGTTCTCCTCGTTGATGAGTAAAGGTGTCTCCACGGTCTCATTTATTCCACTATTAACATTCTCAGTCGACATTCTCAAATACTGTCATAAAACAAGGGTTAATTAAAGAAATCAACATATCACATAATATCCCTATATACTAACCAACTAACAAATAAGCTTAGGTAGGACACACTAGCGAAGGATTTACTCGTCTCTCCCCTCCTAGTTCTATTCCCCGATCTCCGCCAGAGATCATATCTCTAAGCTCTGATGCCAACTGTGACACCCCCAAAATAGGTATACATCACCCATTTAGAGTCGTCAATAATATGGTACAGAAATAACTACAACTTTATTAATACAACATGAAAACTGTGAGTTTAAATACAAATATTGCCGTCTAGACAATATCCACACTCAAATAAGTCCTCATTACAATTATTGGTACATTATTTTATAAAAATGGTGAGAACTACTAAAACAACTTTCTAGAACCATCATTCCACACCCCGACTAGAACTCGCTACATTCTCGCCTCCTTAGAAGAAAAATGGAACAAAAAGAAAAAGGGTGAGCTCAACTAGCCCAGTAAAGAATATTATGACTAAGATAATATAGAACAAATTATCGTTAGTCTTCAACAGGGAAAATCTGATAAAATACAATAGACAACAAGTTTCAGATCAATATTCGCAGCGAAAATAATAATTCATAGATGAATTATGTAGAGAATGAAATCTACTATTATCTATGAATTTAAAAGTCCATCATCAATATTTTATCCCTGTAACATCAATCAATATACATCTGGAATCAAATATTCATTTTTGCACTACAGGCCAAAGATATTCATCAGTTGGTCATGTTCATCTCAACACCTGTACATCTTTGCATTACAGCCAAAGATATTCATCATAAAATCACATTAATCTTTGCACTACAGACCAAAGATATTCATTAATATCATCATTTAGGATTGAGGATAATGAAAAATATTTTAAAGAAAACGAATCCAGTGTAACAAAAGAATAAATATTAAGGATTCGTATTTCGGTTTATCCATGTCCAAAAATACCTCATAAATAATCATAGTGGAGTAAAATTCAAGAATGATCAAAACATGGATACAATCAAAGCTAGTATCCATAATAGATATTTTGGACGAAAAAGAAAAAAATTTCATTTTTCGATGAATAGTGTCGTGATAAGTGAATAGTCTTGCATTATCGTGAATAAATGCGATATATGTGAATAGTAACTCCGACACAAAAAGTTCTAAATTTAATTAAAAGTTCAAACCAATATTTCGGCATAATGATATTGAAAAAAATAATATCATTTATGAAGAAAATAACATCCCTTACCTTGAAAAGACCAGACTTTAAATTTGGAATATCTGGATATAGTCTTTGAAGGGAACTTGCCGTATAACAACACTCAAAGTATCAAAATACTCACAAGAATACGCTCGATAATATAGAGAGAGAAAGGAAGAGAAAATTTCAGTTTCTGGTGTGATTTTCAATTCTAACCTAAGCACCTTATTTATAGGAAAATGCTTAGAACACCAAAGCAGAAAATTTAATAAAATAGAAATATATTTATAAAATTTTCCTTGGCCTACCTTGACCATCTGAATTCAGCCACCAAATAATGACAAAATAAAAAAAAATGTTTTTGTTATTAAAAATAATTAAAACTTTCAAAAATCAATTATTTCAGAACTACGGAACTTCAATAATTCATAATAAATAGCCCTTTTATCAGAAAAATTCGAACCACATGTCCTTTCCATTGGAAATTCCATTCTCTACAACTTTGTAAGTTTAAGTTTTTCCAAATTCCAAGCAGAAGTTAACCGAAATTCACAAACGGACGATTTTACGGGCTATAAACCAATTTCAGTCAAGAAATGGGGTCCACCGATATGTTTAACATGTTTTAAACAATTTTTGCAACAAAAATACTCTTCCTCCTTATATATTCGTATATCCCACATTCATTGTAAAAATATCACCATTATTATATTATTAAAATATAATAATATATTTAAATAAATTATTTATCAGAAAAGATAAAATAAAAATTTTTCAACAATTGTCACATTAAAAATTTCTCCATCTATATCCACATAAAATGAATATTTTCCTTATCATATAAATTAATAATTAATTATTCACAAATAATATTACAGAATCACAATACTGACAACCAGGCAGTTCCCAGGAAAGAGGGGGCTTTCCAATAAGGATTTCTCCTTACTGGCGTGTAATTAGGTGACCAAACCTCTCCTTAGACAGAACTTTCTAGACATTGTCAATAATGTTATCTAATAATATTATTCAAATAATATAAATTATTGATCTGATAATGAAAATACTGTGTAGTGACAATTATTGAACCACAATAATATAAAATATCAACGTTACAATTATTGAATCAATAAAATAAAATATTAAACAGTAACTACTGTAATAATTATTGAGTAATGCCTTCCTACGTAAGAATCAATAATTGGTGCAATACCGTGTGCTACTATTTTTTAACCACCGGGTATTCCAATAGTATTAACGGTAACAACTACGCCGTTATTTATAAACAACTTATACTTGTCGTTTTCTTCATCCAATCGCTTTCCGTTATGGGACCCACACAAGGCTGCACCGTCGTACGAATATTCCCCAACAGTAAGAATATTCCACGACCAAACGAATATTCTCCGATAAAAATGAATATTTTATAACCACTTGCATACTTGAAATATTTGCGCATTTTACCCATAACTAACCACATTAATCAAATCAACCCTTACTATTTCAAAATAATAAATAGAGGAAATTTAATTTTATTTATAATAAGTTGGGGTCATACAAAAGTACTCTCATTTATTCCTAATAAGATTAGGAGGCTAATTAATTAAAAGTTTAATTAATTATTCCTAATAAGATTAGAAGCCTAATTAATTAAAGGAGTTTAATTAATTAAAGTAAAGCCCAATTCCTTAATTGTTAAGGAGGGTTGACTACATCTATAAATAAAAGTCTTATTATGGGTGTAGTGGTTGTTGACTTTTTAACAACATACGTAATTCCAAGAGTTGGAGAGTACGTTCTTTTTCTATAGAGATAGAAAACTAGGGTTTAGCCAACCACCCTTCTTCTTGAATCTTTATTCTTTCTTGGTGGATCACCTCTAGAGGCCAAACACTTGGGTGGCTAACGTTGATCAAAGAAAGGAACCAAACCAGGTGGATTCAAGTTGAACGCGAAAAGGATTGGAGGTGAACTTGTACCTGAGGAAGCTCGAATCTTCAAGGGTATGATTCTTATTCTTTCTTTTTCGTTTAATTAATAATTGTGCATAAAGGGTGATCCGGGTATATGGTTTGTAAAATTTTAAACTCTGATTTTTACACGTTTTCGCTTTATTTGTGCAATTTGATTGCGTTCATGAATATTACAAACCTAACAATTTTCACCTGCCATGCGGTAATCCACGTATACAGATCATTTCCACAATTTAATAAGAAATGAATACAAAGGAACATTCACCATGCATGTGGTAATTCACATAGACAGGTTATTCCAACAGAATAATAAAGAATGGAATAATGTATGATTCATCATGCGCGTGCGATAGACTACGCGAAAGTTATTCCCAATGTAATTATAAATGATGGAACCAGTCGTAAGCACGCATGCACGGGATATTCCAAAGAATAATAAAGAGTGGAATAACAATGAAATCACCATTCATGCGATAGAATAGCACAAAACAAAGTTATTCCAATGTAATAATAAATAATGGAACTAGGTATGGGCGTAAGCGCATGCAGACGAGATATTCTCGACGAGAATAATAATGAACGGAATAATAGAAGAATTTCACCATGTATGCGATACTTCGCATAAACAAGTTATTCCAACATAATAATAAAGAATAGAATAACAGAAGAATTTCACCATGTATGCGGTACTTCGCATAACAGGTTATTCCAACATAATAATAAAGAATGGAATAACAGAAGAATTTCACCATCAATACAAAAGAAATAATATCCCTTACCGTAAAAGAAGAGTATTCCTACTGGTAGGGCGAGGATATAGTTGAAGAAAACTTGCACTACGCTCAAAGCTTTCTTAAACTCTAAAGAAATACGCTCAAGATTATAGAAGAAGAATTCTCTCTCTAGAGTTTTAGTGAATTCGTAAGAAATAATGAAGGAATGAGCTTTTATTTATAGTAGAATGGACTGAATAGTAACTAATCCATGAACGGTTCAGATTGATTTACTATAAAATATTCTAATAAAACAAATCTTTTAAATAAAATATAATATATTCTATTTATAATCTAATAAAATGAATAACTTTATAAAAGTATTATGTTTTATATAAAAAGCTTTTACTATGCAAAACACTATGCGTAATAGAATATAATATATTCTATTTATAGTCTAATAAAACGAATAACTTTATAAAAGTATTCTGTTTTATATAAAAAGTTTTTCTGTTTTATTACGTTAATAATACAAATAAAACAGAATTCATCATCATTATTACAATTCATATTATTAATCGACCAGGTCGTTCCCAGGAAAGAGGGGGCTTTCCAATAAGAATTTCTCCCTATTGGCGCGCAATTAGGTGACCAAACCTCTCCTTGGCAAAACTTCTAGACATCGTTAATATTGTAAATAATAATATTTAACAACTTGTCATCTCAATTATTGATTTAATAATATAAAAAAATATCGACAATAATTGAATCAAATAACGTGAGATACTATGCAACAATTATCAGAGTAATAATTGAACAAAAACCGAGTGACTTCTCACGTAGCATCAATAATCAATACTGGTATTACTACTATGCAACCACGCCAGACATCGTACTTTTACTACCGGGTAGTTCAACAGTTTTAACGGTAAAACTTCCGCCGTTATTTTCATAAATATATTTTTGTCATTTTTTATTCCGACAATAATTCCGTTGTGGGGTCCATCAATGATTGCGGCGTTGTACGAATATTCCCTGCTAAAACGAATATTCCCCGACCAATCGAATATTATATAACAACTTGTATACTTTGCAAAATTTATAAATACTACCCATAACTATAACATTATCTCAAATCCACACCATAATATTTAAAAAAATATTTTGAGAAAATTAAATCTTTATTCGTAAAATTTGTGGTCTCGCAGCGGGAGCAGTTGATCCAAGAGGATGTGCCTGTGACCGATCCCGAGGAGGATAGTTTTGAGGAAATAGAGGAGGAAGATGAGGAAGAGGATCCTGAGGAGTTTCTACCAAACTCCATATCAGCTGAGATGTATGACGCTCTGTACGACCGTAATGTAGAGTTACAAGACGAGGTCGAGGAGTTAAAGTGATGGTTGTGATGCATCACGCTTCGATGGAGCAGAAGGATGCAGAGATTCAGGAACTTGATTCGAAACTTTAAAACACGGAGTGGGATCTGGTTCATACAAAAGGTCAGCATGAAAGCTTGTTAGCAGTAAATGAGAAGATGAAGACTGACATGGAGAAATTGAAAGATAATTTCAAGGAGGAGTCAGCTAAGCGTGCAAGAGCAGAGGATGCGTGGATGAAGGCGACTCAACGTGCAGACCGTGCTAAGGCTAAGGTCCAAGTGAAGAAAGCTAAGATGAAGGAGATGGATTATGCTTTTAATTCGGTGATTGATAGGGCCCAGGATCGAGTCTATTATTACCCACCTCAGTTTGAGAATTCGCCGTGGTTCATGATGGATTGCAGAACGGCGTATCGTTTCATGGAGGAGGAACGTTGGGAAGCCCTACGACGTCTTAATATGCCTAGATAGAATAAGATAGATAAGAATGTGTGGTTAATTATGTGAATAAATAAATTGTGAATCCCTTATTTGAGATAAATAAAGGGATAGTATGATTATGTAATCCTGGAACTTGTTTAGTTCAGGAAAACGAATGTTTATAGCGGTTATGCTATCTTGAACATGTTTTAAAACTTTATGAATGAATAAAATATTAGAGTTTATTTGAAATGCTATGTGTTAAAGCTTTAATCTTGGAATGTTTAAGTTAGACTTGAAATACCCAAGAAGTTGAGTAATGAGCTAATAAGCGTATATCTTAATAAAAAATGCCTACGAATAATAACAATGAGACCAACGCTAATCCGGTTCAGCAGTTGGTAGCTCTATTGACAGGTGCACTTGCAAATCAACCGCAAGCTCAAGTCACGACTTTCAAGGAATTCAAAGCGGTTGGACCGCTAGAATTTCAAGGGTCTATGAATCCAGTGGAAGCCCAAACCTGGATCATGGAAATGGAGAAGGTGTTCGACGTTGCTAGAGTTAACGAGGATCAGAAGACTGCGTTCACAACGTTTATGTTGAAGTCTGAAGCTAGCTACTGGTGGCAAGAAAACAAGGTTCGTGGAAGACAAGGAGTGATAACGTGGGATAGATTTAAGGAGATGTTCTTTGAAATGTACTTTCCAGTGAGTTCTCGGAATCAGTTGGAAGTACAATTTCTTGAACTGAAGCAAGGAACTATGACGGTGCCAGAATATGCTGCGAAATTTAACGAGTTGGCAAGGTTTGCCACATATAAAGTCAATATTGATGAGCGTAAAGCGAGAAGGTTTGAACAAGGATTGAAGCCCAGGCTTTACAGAAAGGTTTCAATGTTCTAGCTGAACACATTTGTGGCTGTACTGGAGAAGGAAATTATCGCGAAAAGTGGAAGTGATGCTTTGACCAAGTACAACCAAGAACAGAAGAAGAGGAAGAATGAGAATGAGAATAAGGCTGGTGGAAGTAACATTGGAAGTAATAATCAGAAGAGGAAATGGAACGAGAATTTAACTACAGGAGGACAACAAGGAAATTAGCAAAAGAAAAAGTTTGAAGCCTGCGCAACTTACGGGAAGAACCATACTGGGGTATGTCTGAAGGGAAAGCGAATGTGTTTCAACTGTGGTCAGGAGGGACACATTGCACCAAACTGTTTTAGTCCGAAGAAAGGAGCATGCTTTACCTGCAGTTCAAAGGATCACATGGCTCATGATTGCCCTAAGAAGCCAGCGGGAAGTGCAAGTGGCAGAAAAGGAAACAACAATAGTGGTGGTGCATTGACTATCATCGACCAAAGACAATCAAGCCGACTTCTCATGCGGACTTTCAATATGACCGCAAGATGTCAGTACATTCTAAGGATGTGGTGTCGTATCATTCCGATTAATAGTATTAATGCTTATGTACTATTTGATTAAAAGTGCTACTTGCTTATTTATATCCGATGAATTTGCTCAGAATTTAGATTTGCCTCAGGAAGAATTAGAATTTCCCTTAAGTATAGAGATTGCGAACAGGGAAGTGATTCTTGTTAAATTCATATATAGGAATTGTATAGTGGTTATAAAAGGTCATGAGATGATGGTAGATTTGATACCAATTAGACTTGGTGAGTTTGATGTTATACTGGGAATGGATTGGTTTTTCAATTACGGAGCAGTAATTGATTGCCAAAGAAAGTGTGTTAACCTTATGACTCCGTCAAAGGTTGTGTTTTTTGGCAGTAAGTCACCTCGACAAGCAAGTTGTCTGATGGTGATGCAAGCCAAGAAGTTGTTAAGACAAAAATGTGTGGGATACTTAGCCTACATCATTGATACACAGAAAAAGAGTGTGAAGTTAGAAGAGATACCGATTATAAGAGATTTTGCAGACGTATTTCCAGACGATTTGTCGGGTCTTCCGCCGGATCGACAAATCGAGTTCGTGATTGACTTACTACCAGGAACGGCCCCGATATCTAAGGCACCATACAGAATGGCCCCGGTGGAGATGAAAGAGTTGATGGTGCAATTGCAAGAATTGCTTGACAAAAAGTATATTCAGACGAGTGTTTCACCATGGGGAGCACCGGTGTTGTTTGTTAAGAAGAAAAATGGATCGATGCGGCTTTGCATTAATTACAGAGAATTGAATAAGGTCACGATTAAAAACAAGTATCCATTACCTAGAATTGATGACCTGTTCGATCAGTTGAAAGGAGCAAGGTATTTCTCTAAGATAGACTTGAGAAGTGGTTATCATCAGTTGAAGGTGAGGCCGGAGGATGTACCAAAAATAGCGTTCAGAACTCGGTATGGTCATTACGAGTTTCTGGTTATGTCTTTTGGTTTAACCAACGCACCTGCAGCATTCATGGATTTGATGAACAGGGTGTTTAAACCATTCTTAGACAAATTTGTGGTGGTATTTATTGATGACATATTGGTTTATTCCAAAACCAAAGAGGAACATGTGGAACATTTAATGGTGATATTGGAGACGTTGAGAAAAGAGAAGTTGTACGTTAAGTTCTCAAAATGTGAATTTTGGTTGGAACGTGTACAGTTTCTCAGACACGTCATTGATAAGGACGGAATTTCGGTAGATCCATCAAAAGTTGAAGCTTTAATAAACTGGGATCAGCCGAAGACACCGTCAGAAGTAAGGAGTTTCTTAGGATTGGCAGGTTACTACAGGCGTTTTATTCAAGACTTTTCCAAAATCGCGACTCCTTTGACAAATTTAACCAGGAAAGCGGTTAAGTTTGTTTGGATAGAGAAGTGCGAGGAGAGTTTTTGAGAATTGAAGAAGAGATTGAGTTCAGCACCTGTGTTGTCATTGCCTGATGATACACGGAATTTTGTGGTGTATAGTGACGCATCGTATAAAGGACTAGGCTGTGTGCTTATGCAAAACGGCAGAGTTATTGCGTATTCATCACAACAGTTGAAAGATTACAAGAAGGGGTATCCGACTCATGACTTAGAGTTGGCAGCGATGGTATTTGCCTTGAAGATTTGGAGACATTATCTTTATGGAGAGAGGTGTGAGATGTATACTGACCATAAAAGTCTGAAGTATATCTTTACACAAAAAGATTTGAATATGAGACAAAGAAGATGGTTGGAGCTGATCAAAGATTACGATTGCAAAATTTTCTATCATCTTGGAAAGGCAAATGTTGTTGCTGATGCCTTAAGTAGGAAGGGACGGGAGAAGTTAATGATGTTAACTGCTCAGGAAAAGCTAGTGTCGGAAATGGCTAAGATGGAGCTGGAAATTAAATATCCGACAGAATCCAATGAAAAGTTATTCCAGATGGGAAATAGTTCAACGTTAGTGGATAAGGTGAGAAATGCACAACTTCAGGATGAAGACTGCGAAAAGATAAATCAGAAGATATCTGAAGGTGAGGAAAACAAATTCAAAATCGATTCGAAAGGGTTACTTCAATTCGAAGGGAGAATTTGGGTTTCGCCAGTACCAGAGGTTAAAGAAGAAATTCTTAATAAAGCTCACAACTCACGATATTCGATTCACCCTGGGAGTACAAAGATGTAACAGGATCTTAAGCATCATTTTTGGTGGCCGAATATGAAGAGGGATGTGGCTGAGTGTGTGGAAAAATGATTAACGTGTCAGAAAGTCAAAGCTGAACATCAAAGGCCAAGCGGATTGTTACAACAGTTGGAGATACCAGAATGGAAATGGGAGCATATCACAATGGATTTTGTGGTAGGTCTTCCAACGACTCAGCAAGGTTGCGACGCCATTTGGGTGATTGTTGATCGGCTAACGAAGTCGGAACACTTTTTTCTAATCAAGATTCAGTTTACCCTAGATCGGTTAGCAAAACTGTACGTAAAAGAGATTGTGTCAAGACACGGTGTACCTGTGTCTATTGTATCAGACAGAGATCCACGTTTCACATCTAATTTTTGGAAACGATTACAAGAGTGTTTGGGAACACAGCTGAGAATGAGCACAGCTGCATATCCATCCTCGACCAAACGAGACGCAGTGAGAGAACCATCCAAACACTAGAAGATATGCTCAGAGCATGTATCATGGATTTCAAGGGAAATTGGGATCACCATCTGCCATTGGTGGAATTTGCTTATAATAATAGTTATCACGCGAGTATTGGCATGCCGCCTTACGAAGCGTTATACGGCAGGAAATGCAGAACTCCATTATGTTGGGACGAGGTTAGTGAACGTCAACTATTGGGTCCAGAATTCTCCAAAGGCTGTGAGAGCATAGTTGAGAGAAAAGAGAGGGAGCGTAGGAATTGAGAGAGAAGAAAGTTTGCAGAGAACTTGAGAGATTGAGAGGAAACCTAAGCAATTTCAGTGTTAGCAAGGGATTAAGCATATTGAAGGTATTCTATCTAACCCTTGTATTATATATATATATATATACATACATATATGAACTTACGGCAAATTTGTTATGTTCTGTTAATTGTAATTCTTTCAAAATTGTTGTGTAACTAAATTATGGTGGATATGTAGTATAATGCTAGAGTTTATGTTTAAAACAAGAAGTTTGTATGCTAAATTCGTTGACAGTAGGAAGAAAATTTTGACAGTATATGTGTTTCATATGGTTCATGGAAAATTATTAATTATGATGGCCAATTCTTATGTTAAACTGTAAATTGACGCTTGTATATGTTAGTTCGTTGAGATACGAACATAACGTAATTTGAATGGAATGATTTGGCCAAATAATGAATTCACATTGATGATTTTTGGGATAGACTATCAAAAATGGAGTTTTATATGAAAAACATGAAAATTGAGAAATTAAAATAGTTTTAGTTGTTGTTAAATTGTGATAAGTGGTTGAATGTGTTAGCAATCATGTTTATGGTAATTGTATATTTATTTTACATGTTGTTATCACCGTTTGATGGGTGAAATTTGTGTTTGTTGGGCTAAAGTCGGCTACTATTCATTAGCATTCTCTGCATTTAATTCTGAACACCCAAGCAATTGCTGCCGATCCCGAGCTTAAGTATGGAGCAATTGCGCCCGTACCTAATCCGAGACAGTGAAGTCTGCTTATTTACAGATCATGTGTAATGGACTTATATTAGTTTAGTAAGCATGTTATTGATGTTGAGGCATAATATAAACTATAATAGCAGATTGTCATGCGTTATAATACAAAGTATAAAAGATTTTGAAGTGATTGTTAATTGAGTTACATAATGAAACTAAAAGTGCTGTTTTTTAAAAGTTAGAGATGAACGATTGAGTTATGTTGGCTCGTAATGAGATTTTAGATTCATTAAGTGTGTTAACCTACAAGGTTAGATGCTAAGTTAAGGTTATGACCTAAATGATGGTTTCAACCCGAAAACTAATATTGGTACAAAGGGCTGATCCCCCTAAGTACGTTAAGAAGGATCCGTATAGTCTAAATGACTGTTAAGGTTGGGTAATAATACATAAGTATCGGGGACATAGTTCGTGGTTTTAAGACCCTCAGATAATTAAAGTTCAAACTTGTTTTCTATTTTGATTTGTAGAACAAGTTCCTTATTGTTCAGCTTTTGTTGTTCACTCTCATGTTATTATCATTGCTACATTCTATATCAGTGAGCATTTGTTTGCTCACTCTTGCAATTAACACTGCAGCTAAAGTGGAGAAAGTTGATGAGCCGTCTACTAGTAAAGGAAAGGGCAAATTGTCCAAGTGCTGAAGACATAAGAGAAATTATTTAAATGTTTTATGTTTCAAGACTTATTTTATTTTATGATGTATTCCGCAAACTGATGTAATAATTTTAAGATTAGATTACCTGAGATTTAATTCGAGATGATGATGTAACCCTTTAATGGGAGAGATTATTGTTTAAGTTATTTTAATTATGTCTTTATCCTTTATTATGGGTAGTTAGATGTAATAGTTTTTTATAAGTGAGCACCAAATCCTGTGGGAATGAAGTACCTGGATTTGGGGGTGTCACAGTAATAACCTGTCTATGTGGATTACCGCATGCATGGTGAATGATCCTTTGTATTCATATGAATAGTATTTTCATTCAAAAGGGGTTTCTGCCAGGGGCAGTTTTGTAATTTTTTTGACCTTCAAAAATTCTGAAAAAATTTGAAATGATAATTTGATGAGTTTTATAGATTGTGTCCAAAAATAGCGATTTTTGGATGTATAGATTAAGAGTTATGGATTTTATGGGAAAAGACTATTTTAAAAGTAAACCCTTATAACTCTTTGTGGTTAACTCCAAAATTGGTGAAATTTTTATTGGGAGTACATGTATATAACAAGAGTACACCCTGTAAATTTTGAAATTTTTGGACAAAAGTACAATTTATGATAAATGTCTAAATATTTGGCAGTTTTGGCCATATGAAAAATAGTAAATGAATTTTAAAAATTTTGAGAAAAATATATGTTCAATATGGGATATATTCTGCTAAATCCCAGAAAAGAAATATTTTTGAGACTGATTTGGTATTTTTCATGAAAATAAACTAGTTATAAGTAAATGAATTAAATATGTTATGTGAAGTAACAAAATTGAAAAATAGGATTTTATGGCTTGGGAATCCTATATAGGGTATATGCAGATTTTTGATGAGGAATTTGATCATTAGTGATGAAATCTTATGAGTATGGCATTTTTGAATGATTAAATGCATTATTTGGTAAAATGTAAATAATTGAAATAAATTGTTTATAACTTTAAGAAGTGATTAAAATATTGTTATAATATTAATAATATTAGATTATGAGTTTATTAAGTGATTGATAATATTTGGATAAATTTAAAGTCTTTAATATTTATCCTTATTTTTGTTTGATTAATGCTTATATCATTGTCATCATCCTCATGCTTATATTGTGATGAAAGTCATCTTTGGCTTACGTGGGCTTACGTGCAAAGATGAACTGTTGATTATTAGTTTTATAGTTGTATATCTTTGGCTTACGTGCAAAGATGCACCGTTGATTATTTATTTTATAGTTGTATATCTTTGGCTTACGTGCATTGATGGACAGTTGTTTGTATGATTATAACTAGAGATTATTCGGTATAATCATGACCATTGTTGAAAACACGAATATCCTTTGCCCGTAGTGCATGGATAATTCGTGGTCGTAATACTAATGAATATCCTTGGCCTTAGAGCAGAGATGATTCGATACTGTGGATTAATTATTAAGCTGAGTCTCATCGATAACATATTGATAATACACTTTTAATTCGTAGAAAATAGTAGATATCATGCTCTACTTGACTCTTTTTATAATACAACTTGTACGCTTTGGCCGTAGAAACAACGATGAATTGTTAATGAATATCTTTGGCCCGTAGTGCAAAGATGAATTTATTAGTATGATTATGAACAAGAATTGTGATTTGGTATAACCATGATTTTGATATTTCAAGTAAAGACAGGTGATGAAAATTATCTTCGTCCAGGGTGCGAAGAGGAATTTAGAATCACAATTATGATTATGAGTTATTCACATGATTGTAGATAGGAATTGTTGATTGATGTTACAGGGATAAAACATTGTTGGTGGACTTTTAACATGGAGAAAATAATAGACCCTATGGTCTATTTGACTCTTCTAATGGATTGCTCGTTCCGCTGCAACTATGGTTGAAAAGTTTTATCATCTACCATATGTTCTAAATCTCTGATTTATTACTGATAAAAGCTATTAATGATGTAAATTATCTTTAGTCATGATATTATCTACTGGGCTATTTGTGCTTACCCTTTGCTTCACAATTCCTTTCAGGTAATAAGAGTAAATAGGGTTGGGTGGCGGGATATAATAGGAAATAGTGTGATGGTCCGAGATCGTCAAGTTTCTCAATACATTATAAAAGCGGCATGACATACGCAATGATAATTGTATTGAGGACCTAAGATGTGTGTGTCTTATTTTATATGTCACTTAATAATTGATTTTTGGCGAACAACAATAGGGTGATGAGAACCCGACTTTGAAAGCGTCAAAAGTGCACCTCATTAGAATGAATATGATAGTAATCTTCTCGTTCTTCTTTGGGGTCTTAAAAT
Source organism: Panax quinquefolius (assembly GCA_020205615.1). NCBI lineage: Eukaryota > Viridiplantae > Streptophyta > Magnoliopsida > Apiales > Araliaceae > Panax > Panax quinquefolius. Next base: position 90,517,597 of record CM035158.1, read on the forward strand.
ATTTGCTGATATATTTTATATGGCATTGTAACAATTTGAGTTTGGATACTGTCTACGAGACAATATTGTATTAAAACTCACAGCTTATGTGGTATAATGCTAGAGTTTATGTTTAAAACAAGAAGTTTGTATGCTAAATTAGTTGTGATGGGAAGAAAAAATTTGACAAGATATGTGTTTCATATGGTTCATGGAAAAGTATTAATTTTTATGGCCAATTCTTATGTTAAATTGTAAATTGACGTTTGTATATGTTAGTTCGTTGAGATACGAACATAACGTAATTTGAATGGAATGATTTGGCCAAATAATGAATTCACAGTGATGATTTTTGGGATAGACTATCAAAAATGGAGTTTTATATGAAAAACATGAAAATTGAGAAATTAAAATAGTTTTAGTTGTTTTTAAATTGTGATAAGTGGTTGAATGTGTTAGCAATCATGTTTATGGTAATTGTATATTTATTTTACATGTTATCACCGCTTGATAGGTGAAATTTTTGTTTGTTAGGCTAAAGTCTGCCATCGCTCATTAGCCTTCTCTGGTAATTCTCGAACACTTCATTGTAAGCAATTGCTTAAAATCCCGTGCTTAAGTATGGAGAAGTCTGCGCATACCTCATGCGAGATGATTGAAGTCTGCTTATTTGCAGATCATGTATAATGGACTTATATTAGTTTAGCAAGCATGTTATTGATGTTGAGGCATAATATAAACTATAATAGCAGATTGTCATGCGTTATAATACAAAGTATAAAAGATTTTGAAGTGATTGTTAATTGAGTTACATAATGAAACTAAAAGTGGTGTTTTTTAAAAGTTAGAGATGAACGATTAAGTTATGTTGGCTCGTAATGAGATTTTAGATTCGTTAAGTGTGTTAACCTACATGGTTAGATGTTAAGTTAAGGTTATGACCTAAATGATGGTTTCAACCCGAAAACTAATATTCATGCAATTAATTGTTGTTGCGATTTCAATGGTGTATATAGGGTAATTGGAGATTATTTTACGTTTATGTCGCTTACAATCAAGGCAAGTTTTCTAACTCTACCTTGTTATTATTGAGCAAGTTCATAAACCTTAACTCTTTACATTGAGCAAAACTTTCTAACTTCATTCCTTTCGTATTGAATGCAAGTTCCCATTCCTAAATTATTATTGTGCAAGTTTCTAACATTCTTTATGAAGTTAAGCAAGCTTAATCTATCTTGCGTATGTTTGTACAAGCGTATGTAACCTAATTCGTTACATCGAGTGAGATTTAGTTTCCTAATTATTATTCAAAGCATATATTGTTCTAATACATTTATTCAAGGTAGATTGTTTTAACTCTTCTATATCACTTTGCATGTATATCATGTTTACTCAATTATATATTATTGTTATTCAATCTTTGACTTTGATAACCTTGTTCAAAGCTTTATCGTTATATTAAACCTTCAAGTAGTAAGCAAACCTTTATTGATTGAATTAATCTATATTCAAATAGTGTTCTAAAATTCTAGAAACACTGATAAGCTAGTTCCAAACAAAACTTTCTATAACGCGGAAATTCTAAATCCAAACTGAGACGAACAACCCTAACATAGGGGATTTTGTACGTGTAACATTTAGATGTTTGTGCACAATACATGGTACAAAGGGCTGATCCCCCTAAGTACGTTAAGAAGGATCCGTATAGTCTAAATGACTGTTAAGGTTGGGTAATAATACATAAGTATCGGGGACATAGTTCGTGGTTTTAAGACCCTCAGATAATTAAAGTTCAAACTTGTTTTCTATTTTGATTTGTAGAACAAGTTCCTTATTGTTCAGCTTTTGTTGTTCACACTCATGTTATTATCATTGCTACATTCTATATCAGTGAGCATTTGTTTGCTCACTCTTGCAATTAACACTGCAGCTAAAGTGGAGAAAGTTGATGAGCCGTCTACTAGTAAAGGAAAGGGCAAATTGTCCAAGTGCTGAAGACATAAGAGAAATTATTTAAATGTTTTATGTTTCAAGACTTGTTTTATTTTATGATGTATTCCGCAAACTGATGTAATAATTTTAAGGTTAGATTACCTGAGATTTAATTCGAGATGATGATGTAACCCTTTAATGGGAGAGATTATTGTTCAAGTTATTTTAATTATGTCTTTATCCTTTATTATGGGTAGTTAGATGTAATAGTTTTTTATAAGTGAGCACCAAATCCTGTGGGAATGAAGTACCTGGATTTGGGGGTGTCACAGGAATAACCTGTCTATGTGGATTACCGCATGCATGGTGAATGATGCTTTGTATTCATATGAATAGTATTTTTTTCATTCAAAAGGGTTTCGCGAGGCGCTTTTGTAATTTTTTGACCTTCAAAATTCTGAAAAAATTTGAAATGATAATTTGATGAGTTTTCTAGATTGTGTCCAAAATGGCGATTTTTGAATGTATAGATTAAGAGTTATGGATTTTATGGGAAAAAGACTATTTTAAAAGTAAACCCTTATAACTCTTTGTGGTTAACTCCAAAATTGGTGAAATTTTTATTGGGAGTACATGTATATAACAAGAGTACACCACAGAATTTTGAAATTTTTGGACAAAAGTACAATTTATGATAAATGTCTAAATATTTGGCGCTTTGGCCATATGAAAAATAGTAAATGAATTTTAAAATTTTGAGAAAAATATATGTTCAATATGGGATATATTACTAAATCCCGAGAAAAGAAATATTTTTGAGGCCGATTTGGTATTTTCATGAAAATAAACTAGTTATGAGTAAATGAATTAAATATGTTATGTGAAGTAACAAAATTGAAAAATAGGATTTTATGGCTTAAGAATCCTATATAGGGTATATGCAGATTTTTGATGAGGAATTTGATCATTAGTGATGAAATCTTATGAGTATGGCATTTTTGAATGATTAAATGCATTATTTGGTAAAATGTAAACAATTGAAATAAATTGTTTATAACTTTAAGAAGTGATTAAAATATTGTTATAATATTAATAATATTAGATTATAAGTTTATTAAGTGATTGATAATATTTGGATAAATTTAAAGTCTTTAATATTTATCCTTATTTTTGTTTGATTAATGCTTATATCATTGTCATCATCCTCATGCTTATATTGTGATGAAAGTCATCTTTGGCTTACGTGGGCTTACGTGCAAAGATGAACTGTTGATTATTAGTTTTATAGTTGTATATCTTTGGCTTACGTGCAAAGATGCACCGTTGATTATTTATTTTATAGTTGTATATCTTTGGCTTACGTGCATTGATGGACAGTTGTTTGTATGATTATAACTAGAGATTATTCGGTATAATCATGACCATTGTTGAAAACACGAATATCCTTTGCCCGTAGTGCATGGATAATTTGTGGTCGTAATACTAATGAATATCCTTGGCCTTAGAGCAGAGATGATTCGATACTGTGGATTAATTATTAAGCTGAGTCTCATCGATAACATATTGATAATACACTTTTAATTCGTAGAAAATAGTAGATATCATGCTCTACTTGACTCTTTTATAATACAGTTGTACGTCTTTGGCCTGCAGAGCAACGATGAATTGTTAATGAATATCTTTGGCCCGTAGTGCAAAGATGAATTTATTAGTATGATTATGAACAAGAATTGTGATTTGGTATAACCATGATTTTGATATTTCAAGTAAAGACAGGTGATGAAAATTATCTTCGTCCTGGGTGTGAAGAGGAATTTAGAATCACAATTATGATTATGAGTTATTCACATGATTGTAGATAGGAATTGTTGATTGATGTTACAGGGATAAAACATTGTTGGTGGACTTTTAACATGGAGAAAATAATAGACCCTATGGTCTATTTGACTCTTCTAATGGATTGTTCGTTCCGCTGCAACTATGGTTGAAAAGTTTTATCATCTACCATATGTTCTAAATCTCTGATTTATTACTGATAAAAGCTATTGATGATGTAAATTATCTTTAGTCATGATATTATCTACTGGGCTATTTGTGCTCACCCTTTGCTTCACAATTCCTTTCAGGTAATAAGAGTGTAGCTGGGTCGAGCGGGGATAATAGGGAAATAGTGTGATGGTCCGAGACTGTCGAAGTTTCTCAATACATTATAAAACGGCATGACATGCAACAGATAATTGTATTGAGGACCTAAGATGTGTGTGTCTTATTTTATATGTCACTTAATAATTGATTTTGGCGAACAACAATAGGGTGATGAGAACCCGACTTTGAAAGCGTCAAAAGTGCACCTCATTAGAATGAATATGATAGTAATCTTCTCGTTCTTCTTTGGGGTCTTAAAATATTTGCTGATATATTTTATATGGCATTGTAACAATTTGAGTTTGGATACTGTCTACGAGACAATATTGTATTAAAACTCACAGCTTATGTGGTATAATGCTAGAGTTTATGTTTAAAACAAGAAGTTTGTATGCTAAATTCGTTGACAGTATGAAGAAAATTTTGACAGTATATGTATTTCATATGGTTCATGGAAAATTATTAATTTTGATGGCCAATTCTTATGTTAAACTGTAAATTGACGCTTGTATATGTTAGTTCGTTGAGATACGAACATAACATAATTTGAATGGAATGATTTGGCCAAATAATGAATTCACAGTGATGATTTTTGGGATAGACTATCAAAAATGGTGTTTTATATGAAAAACATGAAAATTGAGAAATTAAAATAGTTTTAGTTGTTGTTAAATTGTGATAAGTGGTTAAATGTGTTAGCAATCATGTTTATGGTAATTGTATATTTATTTTACATGTTGTTATCACCGTTTGATGGGTGAAATTTGTGTTTGTTGGGCTAAAATAAAATTGCTTCACTATTCATTAGCCTTCTCTACTACCGTCACGAACACCAAATAAGAACTTGTAGATCCTGTGCTTAAGTATGGAGCAAATTGCGCCATACCCCTCGGTCTGAGAGATGTTGATGTCTGCTTATTTGCAGATCATGTATAATGGACTTATATTAGTTTAGCAAGCATGTTATTGATGTTGAGGCATAATATAAACTATAATAGCAGATTGTCATGCGTTATAATACAAAGTATAAAAGATTTTGAAGTGATTGTTAATTGAGTTACATAATGAAACTAAAAGTGGTGTTTTTTAAAAGTTAGAGATGAACGATTAAGTTATGTTGGCTCGTAATGAGATTTTAGATTCGTTAAGTGTGTTAACCTACATGGTTAGATACTAAGTTAAGGTTATGACCTAAATGATGGTTTCAACCCGAAAACTAATATTCATGCAATTAATTTTTGTTGCGATTTCAATGGTGTATATAGGGTAATTGGAGATTATTTTACGTTTATGTAGCTTACAATCAAGGCAAGTTTTCTAACTCTACCTTGTTATTATTGAGCAAGTTCATAAACCTTAACTCTTTACATTGAGCAAAGCTTTCTAACTTCATTCCTTTCGTATTGAATGTAAGTTCCCATTCCTAAATTATTATTGTGCAAGTTTCTAACATTCTTTATGAAGTTAAGCAAGCTTAATCTATCTTGCGTATGTTTGTACAAGCTTATGTAACCTAATTCGTTACATCGAGCGAGATTTAGTTTCCTAATTATTATTCAAAGCATATATTGTTCTAATACATTTATTCAAGGTAGATTGTTTTAACTCTTCTATAGCACTTTGCATGTATATCATGTTTACTCAATTATATATTATTGTTATTCAATCTTTGACTTTGATAACCTTGTTCAAAGCTTTATCGTTATATTAAACCTTCAAGTAGTAAGCAAACCTTTATTGATTGAATTAATCTATATTCAAATAGTGTTCTAAAATTCTAGAAACACTGATAAGCTAGTTCCAAACTAAACTTTCTATAATACGGAAATTCTAAATCCAAACTGAGACGAACAACCCTAACATAGGGGATTTTGTACGTGTAACATTTAGATGTTTGTGCACAATACATGGTACAAAGGGTTGATCCTCCTAAGTACGTTAAGAAGGATCCGTATAGTCTAAATTACTGTTAAGGTTGGGTAATAATACATAAGTATCGGGGACATAGTTCGTGGTTTTAAGACCCTCAGATAATTAAAGTTCAAACTTGTTTTCTATTTTGATTTGTAGAACAAGTTCCTTATTGTTCAGCTTTTGTTGTTCACTCTCATGTTATTATCATTGCTACATTCTATATCAGTGAGCATTTGTTTGCTCACTCTTGCAATTAACACTGCAGCTAAAGTGGAGAAAGTTGATGAGCCGTCTACTAGTAAAGGAAAGGGCAAATTGTCCAAGTGCTGAAGACATAAGAGAAATTATTTAAATGTTTTATGTTTCAAGACTTGTTTTATTTTATGATGTATTCCGCAAACTGATGTAATAATTTTAAGATTAGATTACCTGAGATTTAATTCGAGATGATGATGTAACCCTTTAATGGGAGAGATTATTGTTCAAGTTATTTTAATTATGTCTTTATCCTTTATTATGGGTAGTTAGATGTAATAGTTTTTTATAAGTGAGCACCAAATCCTGTGGGAATGAAGTACCTGGATTTGGGGGTGTCACAGGAATAACCTGTCAATGTGGATTACAGCATGCATGGTGAATGATCCTTTGTATTCATATGAATAGTATTTTCATTCAAAAGGGGTTTCTGCCAGGGGCAGTTTTGTAATTTTTTTGACCTTCAAAAATTCTGAAAAAATTTGAAATGATAATTTGATGAGTTTTCTAGATTGTGTCCAAAAATAGCGATTTTTGGATGTATAGATTAAGAGTTATGGATTTTATGGGAAAAGACTATTTTAAAAGTAAACCCTTATAACTCTTTGTGGTTAACTCCAAAATTGGTGAAATTTTTATTGGGAGTACATGTATATAACAAGAGTACACCTCAGAAATTTGAAATTTTTGGACAAAAGTACAATTTATGATAAATGTCTAAATATTTAGCAGTTTTGGCCATATGAAAAATAGTAAATGAATTTTAAAAATTTTGAGAAAAATATATGTTCAATATGGGATATATTCTGCTAAATCCCAGAAAAGAAATATTTTTGAGACTGATTTGGTATTTTTCATGAAAATAAACTAGTTATGAGTAAATGAATTAAATATGTTATGTGAAGTAACAAAATTGAAAAATAGGATTTTATGGCTTGGGAATCCTATATAGGGTATATGCAGATTTTTGATGAGGAATTTGATCATTAGTGATGAAATCTTATGAGTATGGCATTTTTGAATGATTAAATGCATTATTTGGTAAAATTTAAACAATTGAAATAAATTATTTATAACTTTAAGAAGTGATTAAAATATTGTTATAATATTAATAATATTAGATTATGAGTTTATTAAGTGATTGATAATATTTGGATAAATTTAAAGTCTTTAATATTTATCCTTATTTTTGTTTGATTAATGCTTATATCATTGTCATCATCCTCATGCTTATATTGTGATGAAAGTCATCTTTGGCTTACGTGGGCTTACGTGCAAAGATGGACTGTTGATTATTAGTTTTATAGTTGTATATCTTTGGCTTACGTGCAAAGATGCACCGTTGATTATTTATTTTATAGTTGTATATCTTTGGCTTACGTGCATTGATGGACAGTTGTTTGTATGATTATAACTAGAGATTATTCGGTATAATCATGACCATTGTTGAAAACACGAATATCCTTAGCCCGTAGTGCATGGATAATTCGTGGTCGTAATACTAATGAATATCCTCGCCGTAGAAAGCGTAGATGATGAGATGATTCGTCTTGTGGATTAATTATTAAGCTGAGTCTCATCGATAACATATTGATAATACACTTTTAATTCGTAGAAGATAGTAGATATCATGCTCTACTTGACTATTTTATAATACAGTTGTACGTCTTTGGCCTGTAGAGCAACGATGAATTGTTAATGAATATCTTTGGCCCGTAGTGCAAAGATGAATTTATTAGTATGATTATGAACAAGAATTGTGATTTGGTATAACCATGATTTTGATGTTTCAAGTAAAGACAGGTGATGAAAATTATCTTCGTCCTGGGTGCGAAGAGGAATTTAGAATCACAATTATGATTATGAGTTATTCACATGATTGTGGATAGGAATTGTTGATTGATGTTACAGGGATAAAACATTGTTGGTGGACTTTTAACATGGAGAAGATAATAGACCCTATGGTCTATTTGACTCTTCTAATGGATTGCTCGTTCCGCTGCAACTATGGTTGAAAAGTTTTATCATCTACCATATGTTCTAAATCTCTGATTTATTACTGATAAAAGCTATTGATAATGTAAATTATCTTTAGTCATGATATTATCTACTGGGCTATTTGTGCTCACCCTTTGCTTCACAATTCCTTTCAGGTAATAAGAGTGTAGCTGGGTCGAGCGGGGATAATAGGGAAATAGTGTGATGGTCCGAGACTGTCAAAGTTTCTCAATACATTATAAAACGGCATGACATGCAACAGATAATTGTATTGAGGACCTAAGATGTGTGTGTCTTATTTTATATGTCACTTAATAATTGATTTTGGCGAACAACAATAGGGTGATGAGAACCCAGCTTTGAAAGCGTCAAAAGTGCACCTCATTAGAATGAATATGATAGTAATCTTCTCGTTCTTCTTTGGGGTCTTAAAATATTTGTTGATGTATTTTATATGGCATTGTAACAATTTGAGTTTGGATACTGTCTACGAGACAATATTGTATTAAAACTCACACTTATCTCGTTGTCAGACTCGCATTTACGCTTCAACAGTTGTATAAATGAACTTTGTAAATGATTTTTATAGAGTGATATCTGGCGACTCAGAATGGGTCGTGTGGACCTATTTTGGGGGCGTCACAATAAAGCATATACTTTGTAAACAATCTTATATATTTATTAATAAAATTATTCATTTATTAAAGGCATTTAATTATCTATATGGTGTTGTTTTAATAATATGTGATAAACCCATAGTTTTAAGCAATACTTTTAGAATTATGATGAGATCATGCTAATGAGATCTAAATTTTTAAATAGCTTAAAAACTAAAATGTTCTCAATCGATGGATTACTAAATACGAATCCGGATAGATTGGTACACACGTTATTTGCTCATTGGACGAGGATGATTGATCTGATGATCATTTGTGTGGAGACACTAAAGCAAGTACATAGGTGCTTATTGAAGAATAAGTTCAGTAAACGTGACTCGCTAAGGAATACCTAATGGAGTTTTACTTGTCTGTCAATAGGAATTTCTGTAGTGATAGTAGTACAAGTAACCCTTAGACTTGAGATCATCATAGTATCTTGTGTATAATGAATTATACTTTGACTTATTCCTTAAGACCCTTGGGGTATATCAAAGGGTATGATTGGGTGTAATACGTTATATATAGAGATAATGAATGATCAATAAAGAATCTACCGCTTCTAGTAAAAGAAGAGATATGTTCTATGTGATTCGATAAATGACAACCCAGGAATCCTTGGCCAATGTGGAATGAAATTAGAAAGGAGTTTCTAATTTTGCATTTATTCGGAGTTGTGCATTTGTGAATCAAAATACATATAATTAAATAAAATAAGACTTGACGGTAATTCCATGTCTTATATTTAATTAAGACATTATATGGTGGAAAGATTGAATTGTACGATAACTATTTACTCAAAGGTTCTTTTATTATTAATGTGAAATCTATATTATTTGGAAAGTCTTTGATCGTTAAGGAGGCTTATCCTTATTGTATAATAAATGTTATTTATTTAAATAAATTAATAGTTTAATTTATTTATTTAAATAAGATTAGATTGTTTTAATTGATTTATTCACAACCTGCTTAATATGAAAGAACCTAAAGGGTCACACCATAAAAGTTAGAATATTTATTTAAGAAGTAAATGACATAATTTTAATAATAAGTTAAGTATATTTTATTTAATCTATGATGATTTAATAAATTAAATAGCTTAATATTTATTATTTAATATTTTGGAAATATTAAATATAAATTAATAAGAGGAGTCTTATTATTATTATTATTATTACTATTATTGTTAAGTTAATTTCTAAAGATGTTTGGGATTTAATTACTATTAGTACTCTCATATATTCCTAATAAGATTAGGAGACTAATTAATTAAAAAGTTTAATTAATTATTCCTAATAAAATTAGGAAGCCTAATTAATTAAAGGAGTTTAATTAATTAAATAATAACCAAAATCATAAATAGTTTAGGAGGGTTCCCTACATCTATTTTTATGGAAAGAGGATGACGCAAGACATAAGTTACGCACTTTATTTCAAGAGTTGGGAAAGTACGCATTTTCTATTTGAGATAGGAAAACTAAGGTTTAGCCAAACACCCTTCTTCTTGAGTTTTTGTTTTTCTTTGGTGGATCACCTCTAGAGACCAAATGTTTGGGTGGCTAACGTTGATCAAAGGAAGGAATCAATCTCGTGTATTCAAGGAGTGCACGAAGGACTAGGAGTTGAACTTGTACCTGAGGAAGCTCAAATTTTTAAGGGTATGAATCTTCTTCATCTCTTTTGTTTAATTAATAATTGCGCATAAGGATGATCCGGGTTGGTTTGTAAAATTGAAAAATCAGTTTTTACCATGCTTCTGCTACTTTGATTATGTATATAAATATTACAAACCTAACATATTCCATACCCAATCCTAACCTTAAAGAGATTAAAAAATTGGGTCCCATTAAAATCAGGATCCCATAAATCCCGTCAAGTTTGAGTGAAATCAAGCTTATATATGTGTGTTAAAATAAAATATATTTGGTTGGGCTTATAACGGGAAGAAGACCAAATATTTCTATTCAAATATGATCTCTTTTCAAACTCAATTTTATTTAAAATAAAATCTAGAGTTCTTTACACTACTATACAACAATTAGAAAGTAATTACAAGATTAGTGCATCCATAAAATAATTACAAAAAGAGTGCAACACAATAAACGCTGAATTTTTTTATTCTTATTTTTAAATAATCGAAGTTTTGCTGGGGAATTGAAGCAGCTTCCAAAGTTCATGCCTTTTCTAAACTGAACTAAGGGGAACCAGATGCAAAAAGCACATGAATTGTAAAAAAAAATTGCTACTTTGAAACCAATCAGCCATTAGTTACGTCCCAATCTAAAGATTCATTTCCAACATAAGATCGTCTCTTGAAAAGATTGAAGGGTGTTCTACTTTTCAATTTTTCTTCAAAATCATATTGTCATGTGTATTAAGTATATGTGTATTAGTAGAGGGAAAAACACTATTTTTTTCCTCTGTTGGTCGTGCTTAACACAATGGTCAAGTGTGACGCCCCCAAATTCGGGTATCTTCCAACCTGACATATGGTGCTCCACGGTGCTACTAATCACACAAACATTTAATTGAAATGCCTCAAAAGAACGAATATGTCTTATATATATATTTCAAATCAATATTACCATTCCCCAAGTTCTTTATAACCGTTACATTTGTTCTTAACATAATATCAAATATTATCATTACAAACCTATACTATTACATAGGTAATCTACAAGTTCGCCTTAGCCTTTCCTTTATTCTTGTCGGATCCTTCGGTCCATTCGGTCTTAGCTGCATTCATATGGTTCAAACAAGAGTGAGTATAACTAGCTCAGCAAGTAAAACAATTCCATTTAAACTGTGACGCCCCCGAATTCGGGTTTCTTCCAACCCGACATATGGTGCTACACGGTACTCATAACAATCATTCCATTGAAATACAACTTAATGAATGTAATTACTATCTTCTTATTACAATCAAAGTATAATCCTTCCCAAGTTCATAAACCAATTACATCATTTGTTGTTCGTAATGCATAATACATACAAACATACTAATCTATTACACGATGGTTAAGTATCCATCTTAGCCTTGCCCTTATCTCTCTTAGCATTCTCAGTATGTTCATCCTTAACTGCAATCATATAATTCACGCAAGAAGTGAGCATAACAAGCTCAGTAAGTTTAACAAAGGATAACAGTAATACCACATTCGTGAATTATATAACAATTCATACATAACTGAACAAATAGTTATGAAGTATTATGAAACAATAATACTTTAACATTTCATAACATCAATTCCCAAAGTATAAAGTAGATTAGGAATTCTGAACCGATCGATAGACCATGAACAGTAGCTTTCTATTTTCATACTTGAAAAAGATATCACAACACTAAGGTTGTACATCCGCATTACTTACGAGCACTTCTAGGTGATTAGCCTATAGTACTCTATGTTGATCAACACTCATTCGTTAAATGTATTTATGTTTAACATTTGGCAAACTCGCGTGCCCATCGAATAATCGATGAAAAATACTTTTGTTTGTTCATAGACAAACCTTACCTTCACATCCGTACCAATTACTTGGCATAGGATAGCGTTAATATTTCTATATAGAAAGATACAAATATCAATCAATCTATATCTTACGAGTAGTCTAGCCGAGTTAAATCTGGCATTAACCCTTTCTTTAAAATCAGTCGTGCAATTCAGTACAATGAATCACATAAAACTTGACTAACTTGAAGGTTAGATGTTGTTAAGAAAACTTTCCTTTCAAAGATCTTCAAATAACTTAAACGACCGACCACGGCCTTTTACGTAATCTAAATGATATATTCACATAGCACACTGTAATTAGCTATCAAACAATTATTCACATTATTCCTACCAACTTCTTTCTCTTCTATGCCTTTGATAACTTAATATCATTACTAAAGTCAATTCGACTTATTACCCTTCGTCCCAGCTTATTAACCAACTTACGTTATTAACCGGATTCTATCATCATCGGCAAAGTACCAACGTGGTTTCCCGACTAGGGTTCATTGATAACACTTTGTGTTTTTCATTCATAACTTACTAACATGCATTCAATTCTTAAGTTTCAATACCATATACCTTAGTATAAGTAGTATAGGAATAGTTTTAATACACTTATGAAGTGCATAAACTTTACTCTTCTAGGTCTCTGAACAATTGCAGTTCAACCCTAAGTCATTCAACAATTAGTTTATACCACGCCATGCACAAGGTGACATCCTAAGATAAGATCGGCGCTACTGGCGCCAAGCTAGCGTGATCTGTGTCCTTGTCTCGACATCAAGCACGAGACTTCCTTCTATTAGTGGCGCTGTGGTGCCACTTTCCAGTAGCCATTTACACTGTGGTTTATGCATTGCGTGTGCAAGATTTTTAAGAACTATCCGCGCCACAAGACTGCATTCAGCATCGTAAAAAATTCCACAGATGAAATTTTTGGTGAGTTTCCCGGATTCATAACTTCTTCGTTATAAGTCCGATTTGATCCGTTCAAAAGCCTACACGTCATAAATGACATACTCTACGCGTTCATATAAGAATTTGACACTTTAGAATTCGTTAACTCAAAATTCACTATTGAGTTCATTTTCTAAGCGTTCGTAAACGTTAATGAGCGTTCAATGCTCGTTTTCTTCGTTTTAAGTCAGAATCTGACGATTCTTGAGTCCACGACTCTTAAATACCCTATCTCGCGTGTTGACATTGAAAAACAACGTTTTCAAGTCTCACGGCAACTTTCAACTACTAATCCAGAATTTCAATGTTTTCGACGTTTAACGTCAATTTCTGTGAAATTCGCCATAACTTCGTTACTAACGTTCTCTAAGCCAAATCACATGGAATACTCCATGGACTTCATATCTACATCTTAACCAAGCAAGATGTACATATTTACGTAGTGATGGAGTTCAATTGTTTTTCAACAATCAATACTTTCATGATTTTAAGCTATATCACATCTTATGATTTCTATGATTTCATGACTTATAGAGATTGAATCTATAACAAGTCATCCTTATTCCACCATACTAGACATACACCACCCATTTATGATTCTCCATACTAAAAGAAAACCAAAAGAGTTGGAATTAGAATTAAGGAGTATTACCTTAAAAACTCTTAGGTAATCTTGAAAAACTCTTAAGTAAAGCTTCAAAGTAGACTTTTGGTTGAGTCTAGCTCTTTCTCTCTCTCAAAATCTAGGTTGGCAATTTGAAAAACTCACAAAAGACCAACTTTAGCTTTCTATTTATAGGCAAATGAAATGGAGGGCAATTTGGTCAATACACCACCACCTCCTTACTATTCAACACTTTGTCACTAAGTAAAATACTTGGTGACCAAGTGTTATGCTTGCCTTGCACACCTAGGGCCAGCCCACCATGCCCATGGGTCATCCCCATGGTTTGCCCCATGGGTTTTACCCATTTGGTGACCCATCGGTTCGATCCACGGTTCGATTTTCTTGCATTGGGCTTAACCAATCTAATATTGGGCCTTGACTTGGGCTTAACACATTAATTCATTGGGCTTGCTCATTCAATTGCTTAGACTCAACATAATCCAAATCAAATGAATTATCATGAAGTCTTAGCTTAATTTTATAATATTAATCGTATTCCATACGTATAATTCACATATTCTCTCCGTATAATACTCGTACGATAATCGTATTGTACTCCGTATTAACTCATCGTATTATACATAGATACTAAATAATATCACCCTAGTATAACACACATTAACAATAACGCAATTCCTTCTACGCATTTCATTTCCTTCTTGGAAATCATTTCACTCAACCCTTAGGTTTTAAGTCCGCAGGTGAAAACTTCGTTTGCCATAAATGAAATATTATTAGATATCTCATCTTATCTCGATATTCTATCATTACGCATTTCTCGAAATTTCAAAATAATTCCCCGAACAGAAACGGATGAATAGTGTTTTTACGAAAATTTCTCAGAAAATATTTATTTTCGTCTTAGAAATTCTAAACAATTAATTCTAGCACACTAACCACATTAGCACATTCTAGGTCATAGAACGACCTTCACATAGCTTACTCACAAAATAAATCAATTAAATTCATTTAATTCACATAATCAAATAAAAATTTAATTATCATAAAAATCTGATTTTCTCGAGCGTTACATTCTCTCCCCCTTATAAGGATTCTGTCCCCAGAATCTAGCTTATAATTACATGAACAAATGAGGAAAATCTTCCTTCATTTTACTCTCGAGTTCCCACGTTGCTTCTTTAGTATTGTGGTTTCTCCATAACACCTTCACTGAAGGTATTACCTTATTTCTTAAAACTTGTTCCTTCCTATCAATAATTTGAATCGGAAGTTCCTCATAAGATAAATCTTTCTCTATCTGGATAGATTCATACTCTATTACGTGTTTATATTCCGGTTTATAAGGACGCAACACAGACACATGAAACACATTATGAATGCATTCCATTTCTGGAGGTAAGGCTACTTCATAAGCTACCTCTCCTACCCTTCTTAAAATCTCAAAAGGACCTACAAACCTTGGACTTAATTTCCCTTTCTTTCCAAAATGTATCTTCCCTTTCCAAGGTGATACTTTCAGAAAGACAAAAGATCCTACATCGAATTCTCTCCTCTTTATGATGATCTGCATACTTCCTCTGCCTATCTTGAGCTGCAACTAATCGAGCACGTATTATCTTCACCATGTCCGCCGAATGCTGTACCATCTCAGGTCCCAACATCCGACGTTTACCTACCTCATCCCAACACAATGGAGTTCGGCACTTCCTTCCATACAACACTTCGTAAGGTGGCATGCCTATACTAGCGTGAAAACTATTGTTGTACGAGAATTCCACCAACGATAGATATTCATCCTAACTCCCTTTGAAATCCATAATGCAAGATCTTAACATATCTTCAAGCGTTTGGATTGTCCGTTCACTATGACCATACGTCTGAGGATGATACAACGTACTCAATCTTAACTGCGTTCCAATTTGCTCTTGCAAACTCCTCCAAAAGTTTGATGTGAATCGTGGATCACGATCTGACACAATCGAAACACGTACTCCATGTCTGGAAATAATTTCCTTGACATACAGCTTAGCTAACTGATCTAGGTTATACCTAACTCCTATTGGTAAAAAATGAGCCAATTTCATTAATCGATCCACTATCACCCAAATAGCATCGTATCCTTTCCTTGTTGTTGGAAGTCCCACCAATAAGTCCATTGTGATGTGCTCCCATTTCCACTCTGGAATTTCTAACGGTTGCAATAACCCACTAGGTCGTTGGTGTTCAGCCTAACTTTTTGACAAGTTAAGGACCTACTAACATATTCTGCTATCTCCCTTTTCATGTTCGGCCACCAAAAGTTCTAACGAAGGTCTTGATACATCTTCGTACTACCGAGATGTATCGAGTACCTCGAACTATGAGCCTCCATCATTATTTCTTCCTTTAATTCAGAATCATTTGGAACCCAAATTCTTCCTTCAAAACGAAGTAATCCCTCCTTATCGAGGTTATACCTAGTCTTTTCTTCATCTTCTATCCTCTTCTTCATCTGCTTGCATTCCTCGTTGCTCAATTGTACTCCCCTAACCCGTTCCACTATGGTCGGTTGGGTTTCCATGGAAAATAACATTTCCATTGCTTCCTCCGGTAACTTAACTTCTAGCTCCATTCTTGCCATCGCCGTTATCAACTCATTCTGAGTTGTTAACATTGACAGTTTCTCTACCCTTCTTACTTAGCGCATCGGCTACTACATTTGCCTTTCTCGGATGATATAAAATATCATAGTTGTAATCTTTTATTAACTCTAACCACCTTCTCTGTCTCATGTTCAACTCCTTCTGTGTGAAGATATATTTCAGACTTTTGTGGTCCGTGTATATCTCACACTTCTCACCATATAGATAATGCCTCCATATCTTCAAGGCAAAAACTACAGCTGCCAATTCCAGATCATGAGTAGGATAGGCCTTCTCATAATCCTTTAATTGACGTGACGCATACGCAATGACTTTTCCATGCTGCATGAGCACGCAACCCAGTCCTTTATGTGAAGCGTCGCTATACACTACAAAGTTCCCTGTATCGTCGGGTAAGGACAATACAGGTGCCTCACTTAATCTCTTCTTTAGTTTCTGAAAACTATTCTCACATTTTTCAGTCCACATATACTTCACCGACTTCCTTGTCAGATTTGTCAATGGAGTAGCTATTTTAGAAAAGTCCGGAATGAACCTTCTATAGTATCCCGCTAACCCCTGAAAACTCCGAACCTCAGTTGGCATTTTTGGTTGTTCCCACTCATTAACTGCTTCTACTTTTGCTGGATCTACGAAAATTCCATCTTTATCAATAACATGTCCTAGAAATTGCACTCGTTCAAGCCAAAATTTACACTTTGTGAATTTCGCATACAACCTTTCCTTCCTTAGTGTTTCCAACACTATACTTAAATGTTCTGCATGATCTTCTGACATCTTCGAATAGACTAGAATATCATCAATGAACACTATAATGAACTTGTCCAAATACTATTTGAACACTCTGTTCATCATATCCATAAATGCGGCTGGCGCATTAGTCAACCCAAATGACATCACCAGAAACTCGTAATGACCGTAACGAGTTCTGAACGTCGTCTTAGGTACATCCTCCTTCCTTATCTTTAACTGATGATACCCCGTGCGCAAATCTATCTTAGAAAAATACTTTGCTCCTTTCAACTGATCAAATAGATCATCTATCCTGGGTAACGGGTATTTATTCTTAATCGTTAACTTGTTCAACTCTCGATAGTCGATACAAAGTCTTAACGACCCATCCTTTTTCTTTACAAACAATATCGGTGCTCCCCAAGGAGACACACTCGATTGAATGTACTTTCTGTCTAATAGTTCCTGCAATTGAACCATTAACTCCTTTATCTCAACTGGCGCCATCCGATATGGTGCCCTTGAAACTGGTGCCATTCCCAGTAACAGATCAATTACAAACTCAACCTCCCTGTCCGGTGGAATACCCTTGTGAACTCCTCCTAAATACATCAATTAATGATTGTTAGAATCCCAGATGATGACCACAGTTTGGGTCCTCGATTGAGTATACTAATTATCTCGCTCTAATAATTGAGCCCTGTTGACAACATCTGGATAACTCCGCGAACTTCGCCTCGTACTGAGACACTTTGTCGTGTTGTTCGCTCGGTCTAATAAAATCTACCTCTTCATATACGATTTAATACTTTCTCGGAAAGTACTTGTCATCGAATGCTTTTGAAATCTTTCCCAAGACATGTTAAGTGAGGCTGGCTGGGTACTCTTCACAGATTCCCACCAGTAATCTGCTTCACCACGGAACATAAAGGTGGCGAATGGAACCTTCTGTTCCTCCGTGCATCCCAAGACATCGAATATCTTGGTAATTTGCTTGACCCATGTTTCCGCCTTAACTGGATCACGCTTTCCCCAGAAATCTGGTGGTCCCAACTCCTTGAACTGCTTGGCCGTGACAAACCGCGCGTTGCCATCATTTCCACCCGTATTTTGTACACGAGTCTCCCTCATCTGATTTTGCATGAACTGCAAAAAGCTCCTAAACATTCCATCATTCATCGTTTGCTCGGTAGCATTGTTTACAGGAGGAATATTGCCTTCCTGTTGCATGTTCTCCTAGTATGTAACTAAAGGTTGTTCCACAGTCTCATACACTCCATTGTTAACGTTCTCATCAGTCATTCTTAAATACTGCCATAAAACAAGGGTTAATTAAACAAATTAACATATCACATAATATCTCTATATTATGACTAACCAATAAATAAGCTTAGATAGGACACACTAGCGAAGGATTTACTCATCTATCCCCTCCTAGTTCTATTCCCCGATCTCTGCCAGAGACTATATCCCTAAGCTTTGATACCAACTGTGACGCCCCCAAAATAGGTATACAACACCCATTCTGAGTCGCCAAATACATGGTACAGAAAGCAAACTACAACTTAAATAATACAATTGTCGTACAAAATACAACAACACATACTATGAGTTTAAATACAAATATTGTCTTCTAGACAATATCAACACTCAAATAAGTCCTCATTACAATTATTCATACACTATTTTACAGAAATAGAGAGGACTGCTAAAACATCTTTCTAGAACCATCACTCCATACCCCAGACTCGATCCTCGCTTATGTTCTCACCTCCCGAGAAGAAAAATGAAACAAAAAGGAAAAGGGTGAGCTCAACTAGCCCAAGAAAGAATATTATGACTAAGATAATATACAACAAATTATCATTAGTCTTCAACAGGAAAAATCGATAGAATATAATAGACAACAAGTTTTAGATCAACAAATGCAAATAAAAACAATCCATTAGAAGAGTCAAGTAGAGAAATGAGTTCTACTATCTTCTAAGATTTAAAAGTCCATCATCAATATTTTATCCTCGTAACAACAAAAACAATATACATCTTTAATCGAATATTCATCTTTTGCACTACAGCCAAAGATATTCATTTTGTATCACCAAATTAGTCATGTTCATCTCAACACTGCTCATCTTTGCACTACGGGCCAAAGATATTCATCGATTAATCATTCATCTTTTTACTACGTGCCAAAGATATTTAATAATATCATCATTTAAGACTAAGGATGATGAAAAATATTTTAAAGAAAACGAATCCAGTGAGACAGAAGGACAAATATTAGGGATTCGTTTAACAGTTTATCCAAGATCAATAATACTCCATACTAACCAATTTTGAAGCAGGATTCAAAAATAAAGATCAAAACATGGATACAATCAAAGATAGTAACCATAATAGACATCTTGGACAAAAATGAAAATTTTCATTTTTCAGTGAATAGTGTCGTATTCGTGAATAGTGTCGTATACGTGAATAGTAACCCCGACACAAAAAGTTCCAAATATGATTAAAAAGTTCAAACCAATATTTCGGCATAATGATATTGAAGAAAATAATATCATTTAAGAAGAAAATAACATCCCTTACCACAAAGAAACAAGATTGAAATGAAAGGTCTCAAGTGATCTTTGAATGAAACTTGTCTTTGACAAAGAACTCTCAAAGTATCTAAATACTCACAAAATACGCTCGATAATATAGAGAGAGAAAGTGAGAAAGCTTATGTTTCTGGTGTGATTTTCAATTCTAACTTAGCCCTCTATTTATAGGAAAATGTTAAAGACGCCAAGGTAAGCGGACTTGACCTACTACCTGATGGCTTTACCTGCTACTATTGCCACCCACCACATTTAAAATAAAATTCAGCACATTTCTTCACCAACCACAAGTGGGGCCCACTCAATTCTAGAATTTTCCACCAAAATCATTTATAAACCTAATTTCCGAATCAGTCACCTCTTAAAATTCATAACAAATCATTCGTTCATTTTTAATGGTTCAAAATTTGTAGACATATACTCAACTTATATATGTATAACATATCCCAAAAATCACAATGATCCAACGGTCGGATTAAAAATTATAACTAACACAATATATCGTAAAAATACTGATTTGATTTTTAATACCTCCATTTCGATAAAAATACTAATAAAACACCTCAACATTAATTCCTTCAATTATAACCACATAAAATAAATAAATCCATCATTTATATCCGCATCAAATAAATATTTCCTTATCATATAAATCAATAATTAATTATTCACAAATAATATTATAGAATCACAATTATGACAACCAGACCGTTCCCAGGAAAGAGGGGGCTTTCCGATAAGGATTTCTCCTTACTGGCATGCAATTAGGTGACCAAACCTCTCCTTGACAGAACTTTCTAGACATTGCCAATAATGCAATCTAATAATATTATTCAAATAATATGAATTATTGATCTGATAATGGGAAATACTATGCAGCGACAATTATTAAAACAACAATAATATAAAATATCAACGCAGCAATTATTGAATCAATAAAATAAAATATTGAATAAGAATTCACCGTAACAATTATTGAGTAGTGCCTTCACGCATTTAATCAATAATTCAACAATCTTGTATAATACTGCAGTGCTACTCTTGTGCTAACCACGTATTATCGTATTTTAACCACCAGGTATTCCAACAGTGTTAACGGTAACAATTATGTCGTTATTTATAAAACTTAAACTTTGTCATTTTCTTCATCCGACAGTTATTTCGTTATGGGGCCCATAATTGACTGCACCGTCGTACGGATATTTCCGACAAAAAGAATATTCCACGACCAAACGAATATTCCCCGACAAAAGGAATATTTTATAACCACTTGCTTATTTTGTAAAATTTGCACATTTCACCCATAACCAAAGTATTATATCAAATTAACACCTTATTAATTTAGAATAATGAATAGAGAAAATTCAATTTTATTTATAATAAGTTGGGGTCTTACACTTAGGATCTCCCTGCTTTACCCCAGTATTCCCAAGGGTGAAGCTCTTTCTCTTAGGCAAGTTGCCACTCCCACTGGCAACTTCAGTCTTATTACCACTCTCTACCTTATTCTTGTTCTTCCGCTCTTTGTGGTACTAAGACAATGCCTCACCACCACCTTCAGCTATTATCTCCTTTTCCAGAATGGTCCTGTAAGAAGCACTCTGAAAAACCAATATTCTACTGTAGAGCCAGGGTTTTAAGCCCTGCTCAAACCTGCGTGCCTTCCTCTCTTCCGTGTCCACCTGATGTGGAGCAAACCTCGCCAATTCATTGAATTTGGCGGCATACTAGGGAACTGTCATATCCCCCTGCTTAAGTTCCAAGAACTTAATCTCCATCCTACCTTGCATACTAGTAGGGAAATAGTTCTCGAAGAACACCTTCTTAAACTGTTCCCACGTAACAGCTTATGTCCTAGCCCCACCCTAGTGAGCCTCCCACCAGTAGTTGGCTTCTCCCTTCATCATGTAAGTCGCAAAAGAAGTCTTTTGAACCTCACCTACGTTTGTTATCACAAACACCTTTTCAATCTCTTTTACCCATGTTTGGGCCTCTAGTGGGTCCGTCGTTCCTCGAAACTCAGGAGGACCCACACTCTTAAATTCCTTGAAGGTAGTTGTTCTTACTACCCCAGAGCTACTGAGAATTCCTCCCCAACTTGGTTAAATACAGCCGTTAATAAATTAACGAACTCTTGCATAGGGTTATTAGGACCCCCTTGATTTTCATTATAAGACTCGGCCTCTTGGTTACGGTGTCTCCTTCTTGGCGGCATAATTCTGATTAAATAAATAAAGTTTTGTTATTATCTATTTAACTGCTTGGTTATCATCCTAAAATAATAACTCATACCACAACAAGCACATTACATAAAAACTTCATTATATTAATATGCTTTCATAGTCAAAACGATTTACATCATGTTCCCTCAGCCAAAAAGCTCTTACATACTATCTAGCGATTGACTTCTACAAAAATTGGGATTTACCAAAAAGACTACCCTTTTATTATACAAAAGAGGGTTTTACGTCACTACTTATATATAAAAAGATCTAACGATCTACTAACAGTGTCGAACGGCATTCTCATATTTCTGATTTGCCAGTATCGACACAATATCTCGACTTATGGTATGTCGAGTCTGCCCGGACTCAATAGAATAACAAGTAATTTTCAGCTTAAAATCCTCATGAGCGCACTTGTGGATGTACGACATCCTAGCTATCTTCTGGTCTTTTTTAACCAGTTTCTTTCGAAGCCCTACGGCCTCTTCCTTATAGTCTCGTGCCTTATCTGTCATAAGCACTTTCTCGTCGTGCTCTGTCTCAAAATCTGCCTCTGCAGATTCCTTCGCCTCATATAGGGCGGTTATTTCTTCGTTCTGTGTCTGCACTACAGTGCGCAGTTGCACATTCCTATCCAACACAGCCAGATACAATGATCTCATTGCATCCGGAGGTGTTGGCTCCTAAGTAGGCACCATCGTATTAATCGATGTCACCTCCATCTCCTCCTCCACGTCAATCATCATGTTTAGATATGATGTTATCCCCATTATCTCCTCAGAGTATTTCTCCTCAGAGATGTACTCCTCAATATCAGAGTCTTCTAGAACCACTAATGGTACCTCCGCCACTGGCATCGGTACAATCTCCACTTGGTTCACTGACTCCTCACTTATCACATCAATGTCTCTAAACATCAAGCTATCGTTTGACATCTACAAAACACATAACACGTTCATTAGTACATAATAC
The DNA here is from genome assembly GCA_020205615.1 of Panax quinquefolius. Lineage (NCBI taxonomy): Eukaryota > Viridiplantae > Streptophyta > Magnoliopsida > Apiales > Araliaceae > Panax > Panax quinquefolius. The sequence goes on from CM035158.1 coordinate 90,540,726, forward strand.
ACAATAGTATAAGCATAAATCACATTTAATTTATTTAAGATTAATTTTCATCTTTTAAATCTTTCGGTACTGAGTTTCCTCAATACCTTATTAATTCATTTGACTTGAATTTCATTCTTCGGACTTTACCTTCCTTACACGGTTATTAGCCTAAGGTTCTTCCCCCCTTAAGTTTTATAACCTAATGCTTTGATACCAACCTGTGACGCCCCCAAATTCGGGTATCTTCTAACCCGACATATGGTGCTACACGGTACTCAAAACTATATAATCATTCCATTGAAATACAATTTAATGAATGTAATTACTATCTTCTTATTACAATCAAAGTATAATCCTTCCCAGGTTCATAAACCGATTACATCATTTGTTGTTCGTAATGCATAATACATACAAACATACTAATCTATTACACAATGGTTAAGTATCCATCTTAGCCTTGCCCTTATCTCTCTTAGCATTCTCAGTACGTTCATCCTTAACTGCAATCATATAATTCACGCAAGAAGTGAGCATAACAAGCTCAGCAAGTTTAACAAAGGATAACAGTAATACCACATTCGTGAATTATATAACAATTCATACATAACTGAACAAATAGTTATGAAGTATTATGAAACAATAATACTTTAACATTTCATAACATCAATTCCCAAAGTATAGAGTAGATTAGGAATTACGAACCTATTCGATGAACCATGAACACTAGCTTTACGCTTTCATACTTGAAAAGGATATCACAACACTAAGGTTGTACATCCAGCATTACTTACGAGCACTTCTAGGTGATTAGCCTATAGTACTCTATGTTGATCAACACTCATTCGTTAAACGTATTTACGTTTAACATTTGGCAAACTCGCGTGCCCATCGAATAATCGATAAAAATACTTTTGTTTGTTCATAGACAAACCTTACCTTCACATCCGTACCAATTACTTGGCATAGGATAGCGTTAACATTTCTATATAAAAAGATACGAATATCAATCAATCTATATCTTACAAGTAGTCTAGCCGACTTAAATCTGGCATTGACCCTTTCTTTAAAATCAGTCGTGCAATTCAGTATAATGAATCACATAAAACTTGACTAACTTGAAGGTTAGACAAGCGTTAAGAAAACTTGCCTTTCAGCGTCTTCAAATAACTTAATCGACTGACCACGGCCTTTATAGAATCTACATGATATATTCACATAGCACACTGTAATTAACTATCAAACAATTTTCACATTGTTCCTACCAACTTCTTTCTCTTCTATGCCTTTGATAACTTAATATCATTACTAAAGTTAATTCGACTTATTACCCTTCGTCCCGGCTTATTAACCAACTTACGTTATTAACCGGATTCTATCATCATCGGCGAAGTAACAACGTGGTTTGCCGACTAGGGTTCATTGATAACACTTTGTGTTTTTCATTCATAACTTACTAACATGCATTCAATTCCTAAGTTTCAATACCATATACCTTAGTATAAGTAGTATAGGAATAGTTTTAATACACTTATGAAGTGTATAAACTTTACTCTTCTAGGTCTCTGAACAATTGTAGTTCAACGCTAAGTCATTCAAGAATTACCCTGTACCCACGACGCGGCGTGACATCCTAGTATAAGACTGGCGTTATGCGCAGCTAGCGATAGATACCAGTCCTTGGCCTCAAATACGACGAGACTTCTTCTATCGATGGCTATATGCGCCACTTTCTAATAGCCATTTACATCGTCTTGCGCATATGGCGCCATATTTAAAAACATCGTCAGCCATGCATGCTGCACCTTCAGCATCTGAAAAAATTCCATGTATTTAAATTTTGGTGAGTTTCTCGGATTCATAACTTCTTCGTTATAAGTCCGATTTGATCCGTTCAAAAGCCTACACGTTATAAATGACATACTCTACGCATTCATATAAGAATTTGACACTTTTGAATCCGTTAACTCAAAATTCACTATTGAGTTCATTTTATAAGCGTTCGTAAATGTTAATGAGCGTTCAATGCTCGTTTTCTTCGTTTTAACTAGGAATCCGACGATTCTTGAGTCCACGACTCTTAAAGACTCTATCTCATGTGTTGACATTGAAAAACAACATTTTCAAGTCTCACGGCAACTTTCGACTACTAATCCGGAATTTTAACGTTTTCGACGTTTAACGTCTATTTCCGTGAAATTCGCCATAACTTCATTACTAATGTTCTCTAAGCCAAATCACATGGAATACTCCATGGACTTCATATCTACATCCTAACCAAGGAAGATGTACATATTTACGTATTGATGGAGTTCAATTGTTTATCAACAATCAATCTCAACAATCAATACTTTCATGATTATAAGAAATATCACACCTTATGATTTCTATGATTTTATAACTTATAGAGATTGAATCTATAACAAGTCATCCTTATTCCACCATACTAGACATACACCACCCATTTATGATTCTCTATACTAAAAGAAAACCAAAAGAAATGGAATTAGAATTAAGGAGTATTACCTTAAGAACTCTTAGGTAATCTTGAAAAACTCTTAAACAAAGCTTCAAAGTAGAACTTTTGGTTGAGTCTAGCTCTTTCTCTCTCTCAAAATCTAGGTTGGCAATTTGAAAAACTCACAAAAGACCAACTTTAGCTTTCTATTTATAGGCAAATGAAATGGAGGGCAATTTGGTCAATACACCACCACCTCCTTACTATTCAACACTTTGTCACCAAGTAAAATACTTGGTGACCAAGTGTTATGCTTTCCTTGCACACCAAGGCCCGGCCCACCATGCCCATGGGTCATCCCCATGGGTTGCCCTATGGGTTTTACCCATTCGGTGACCCACCGGTTCGATCCACGGTTCAGTTTTCTTGCATTGGGCTTAACCAATCTAATATTAGGCCTTGACTTGGGCTTAACACATTAATTCATTGGGCTTGCTCATTCAATTGCTTGGACTCAACATAATCCAAATCAAATGAATTATCATTAAGTCTTAGCTTAATTTCATAATACTAATCGTATTCCATACGTATAATTCACGTATTCTCTCCGTATAATACTCATACGATAATCGTATTGTACTCCATATTAACTCATCGTATTATACATAGATACTAAATAGTATCACCCTAGTATAACACACATATTAACAATAACGCAATTCCTTCTACGCATTTCATTTCCTTCTCAGAAATCATTTCACTCAACCCTTAGGTTTTAATTCCGCAGGTGAAAACTTCGTTTGCCATAAATGAAATATTATTAGATATCTCATCTTATCTTGATATTCTATCATTACGTGTTTCTCGGAATTTCAAAATAATTCCCCGAACAGAAATGGATGAATAGTGTTTTTACAGAAATTTCTCAGAAAATATTTATTTTCGTCTTGGAAATTCTAAAAAATTAATTCTAGCACGTAGCTAGATTACTAACCACATTAGCACATTCTAGGTCATAGAATGACCTTCACATAGCTTACTCACAAAATAAATCAATTAAATTCATTTAATTCACATAATCAAATAAAAATTTAATTATCATAAAAATCCGATTTTCTCGGGCGTTACATAAACGACATACTTGAAACATACGAATTATATATCTTCAATAACTGAACAATAGTTATGAAGTACTATCGATAATTCAAAATAGCACTTCTCTTTTCTTTAAAACATTTTATAATGACAATATTCAGTAAAACATCAATTCCAGTCCAAGACCTTGAGCATTTCATACTTTCTTTGAAAAGGACAACCCGACACTAAGTCTGTAAGTCCGACATTACTTACAAGCACGTCTAGGTGATCAGCCTATAGTACTCTATGTTGATCAACACTACATTCTTTAAACGTATGTACGTTTAAGTTGTGGCAACCTCACGTGCCTGTCGTTTGACGACAAAACATTTGTTTAGCATACTCAGTCTTCATTTGAAAACCATACCAACATAGTTTGGCAAAATATTGGCAATACTTTGATAGATTATAAGAAATCCAAACATCTTAAGTCTAGCCAAAAGAATTGGCTTTGACTTCATCATACATCAATTCATGCGTAAGAATACATGAATCGCAAAATCTGTCTAGGTTGAACATAAACAAGGGTTAGAATACTTGCCTTCAGCGTCTGCTACTGTTATTACATGTTCACTTTAAGTCTTTAAAGTATCAACAATAGATGATCACATACATAACACGTTAGGTCATGAATAAAAATACATGGTTCCTAAAGAATCGTACCCTTCTTTTCAATCTAATCATGTATTAGATTTTTTACTATTGCTTCCGGCTTGCCGTTATAGTTTACATCGTCATTACGTTCACATTCAATTGATTATCTTTAACCTTTAGTTATCATACTTAAGGTTTAACAATGTCTTAAACAATTTTATGTTTAAATTTTAGTTCATTACCAATCAATTAACGTTCTTGCTTTACTTACAAACTCTCCTTACTTGTGGTATCCCTAAAATTTGGCGGCTGCGCCAGCTTCCCTTCTTTGTCTGTACATGCACATGAGTTAGCAATGGAAAGGGTTAAGGCTTTCGGCACACGACGAGTCCTCAGATGGGTAGCGTTGCGGTGCCACTCTTCAGTGCCTAAATTCCCGACTCGGCGCTGCTGCGCGACTCTCAGTACTATCTATCGTGCTGCGGCGTGACTCTTCAGTATGTCAAGACACTATGCACGGCACTACAAATACCAATATTATTGGCCTTTTCGGTCAAGCCCATGACGCCACTCATGCACTGCATAATTGATAATTTTGATTTGCACAACGACCTTTTCGGACTCCAAATTTGATCATTTTAAGTCCGAATTGGCTCGTTTAAAAGCCATTAGCTCATAAATCGAATACTCTACGTGTTCATTCAAGAATTTTATATTTTTGACTTTGTTAACTTAAAATTCACCTACGAGTTCATTTTTAATGAAAACGATAAACGTTCGTGAACGTTCAACACTCGTTTCTTCGTTCTAAGTCAGAATTCGGTCATTTTTGAGTCTGCAACTCTATAATGCTAAATAAGACTTGTTCCCATCGAAAACCAATGTCTCCGAGCTCAAAATCAAAATTTGACTTCCAATCCGAGAATTTCACGAATTCGACGATTATCGTCCAATCGTGTGAATTCCAGGATAACTTCATTACTTATGATTTGTTCATTATTTCATATGGATTCTAACCATCATATTGACATCTTAACATACATATTACATCAACTTATTTTTATGATAAGTTATTACTTATTCTTCATGAGTTTATAACTTATCCAAGTATAAACTACATATAATTTCATTTCTCATGACTTATGATAGTTTAAGTCTTCTAACCATCATTGTGAGACCCCAGATTTTATGAATAAAGATTTAAAATATTTAAAATATTTTTTTGAATATTATGGAATGAATTTGAGATAATGTTATAGTTGTGGGTAGTATTTATAAATTTTGAAAAGTATGCAAGTTGTTATATAATATTCTTTTTGTCGGGGAATATCCGTACAACGGCACAATCATTGCATAAAGGAATTATTGTTGGATTGAGAAAACGACAAAAATATTTTTAAAAAAATAACGGCGGAAGTTTTACCATTAAAACTGTTGAACTACTTGGTAGTAAAAGTACAGTAATACGCGTGGTTGTATAGTAGCACACGGTATTGATTATTGATGCTTACGTGAGAAGTCACTCAGTTTTGTTCAATTATTGCTACAGTAATTGTTGCATAGTATCTCACGTTATTTGATTCAATTATTGTCGATATTTTATATATTATTAAATCAATAATTGAGATGACAAAGTTATTAATATTATTATTTGCAATATTAACGATGTCTAGAAGTTCTGCCAAGGAGAGGTTTGGTCACCTAATTGCGCGCTAATAGGGAGAAATCCTTATTGGAAAGCCCCATCTTTCCTGAGAACGACCTGGTCGATTAATATTGTGAATTATAATAATGACGATAAATGTTGTTAAATATATTGAGGTGTGTTTTTACGAAAGTCATGGAAGTTTATATATATATATATATATATATATATATATATATATATATATATAAATATATAAATTTTGTTTTATTAGTATTATTAATGTAATAAAAAAGCAGAAAAGCTTTTATATAAAATAGAATACTTTTATAAAGTTATTTGTTTTATTAGACAATAATTAGAATATAATATATTTTATTATGCATAGTATTTTGCATAGTAAAATCTTTTATATAAAAAATGTAATACTTTTATAAAGTTATTTGTTTTATTAGACAATAATTAGAATATATTATATTTTATTATGCATAGTGTTTGCATATAAGTGCTCGTGATAGTAAAATCTTTTATATAAAATGTAATACTTTTATAAAGTTAATTATTTTATTAGACTATAAATAGAATATATTATATTTTATTTAAAAGATTTTGTTTTATTAGAATAATTTATTAATATTGCATAGTAAATCAATATGGGCCATCCGCTTAAAAGTAAATCAATCTGGACCATTCATGAATTAGTTACTATTCACCCATTCTCCTATAAATAAGCTCATTCCTTCATTATTTCTTACTTAATTCAATTGAAACTATAGAGAGAGAAACTATAGAGAGAAAAGAAAGAAAAGTATTCTGCTACCTCACTTTTTTCAATATCCAGCTCATCTAAGGTAAGGGGTATTATTTCTTTCAGATTCATGAAGAGAACTTCATTATTCCATTCTTTATTATCCCGTTGAATAACTCAGATACGCGCTACTACCCTATACTTGGTGAAATTCTTCACATTATTCTATTCTTTATTATTATGTTGAATAACTTTCTACAAGTAAATCCGCATACATGGTGAAATTCTTCATTATTCCATTCTTTATTATTCATTGAAATAACTCAGATACGCGGACTACCCTATACTTGGTGAAATTCTTACATTATTCCATTCTTTATTATTATGTTGGAATAACTTTGTCTATCTGGGCACCGCATACATGGTGAAATTCTTATGTTATTCCATTCTTTATTATTCATTGGAACATCCTGCTTTGTGCGTTTACGCATGACCTCGGTTCCATTATTTATTATTCTGCTTGGAACATCATGTTTGTGCGCTTACGCGTGACACCGTTCCGTTATTTATTATTCTGTTGGAATATCATATACGCATGCGCTTACATATGACTGGTTCCGTTATTTATTATTCTGTTGGAATAACTCATGCATCGCGATTACTATCGCATGCATGGTGATTTCTTCTCGTTATTCCATTCTTTATTATTCATTGGAATAACTTGTCTATGTGGGTTATCACATGCATGGTGAATGATCCTGTGTATTCATTCCTTATTAAATTGTGGAAATGATCTGTCTAAGTGGATTACCGTATGGCGGACGAAAATCCATTTGCAGTTTTATATATTCTCGTATACTCAGTTGGTTAAAGTTTTGACTTCTATACTCCATGAAATTAGTGGAATATCCTTGATATTTGCGCTTCATCCAGTATCTTTTCATGGAAATATTCTTCTGAGCATTCTTGAATTTTACTCTACAAAGAAGTATCATGTTGACAATTTGGACGTTATTAGTTTCTGAATAAATTAATTCTTAAACTTGTTTTATTGAATTATTATGTCATTGTCATCATCCTCATGTTTATATTATGTTGAAAGTCATCTGTGGCCTGTAGTGCATAGATGGACTTGGTATGATTATGACCAGGGATTATTCGGTATAATCATGACCGTAATGTTACAAATGATTTGGAAAAAGTCCTCATTGGCCCGTAGTGCATTGATGGACAGTGGTTGGCATGATCATGACCATTGATGAATACACGAATATCCTTGGCCCGTAGTGCATGGATAATTTGTGGTTGTGATACTAATGAATATCCTCGTCAGTAGTGCAGGGGATGATGTGGTTTATTTATTGTTTGAGTCTCAAATAAAAAGTGATGAAAAACCTTTTAAATCATAGAAGATAGTAGATTTTATTCTCTACTTGACTCTTTTAATGGATTGCTTATTCCACCGCAGCTTAAACTTGATGTTTGTTATATCAGATCGCTTTAACATTTGTTGAAGGCTAACGATAATTTATTCTCGCATTATCTTAGTCATAATATTTCTTCTTGGGCTAGTTGAGCTCACCCTTTCTTTCACCGTTCTCTTCAGAAATGAGAATATAAATTGGACTAGCCTGGGAACGGAGAGACGGTCCTGATAATAGCATTAGTAGTCCTCACTATTCTGTTAAATAGTGTGATAATAAATGTAATGAGGACTCCATTGAGTGTGGATATTGTCTAGATGACAATATTTGTATTAAAACTCATAGCATATGTTTTGTCGTATTTTACACGACAGTTGTATAATTAAGTTTTTATTTGTATTTTGTTCCATGTATTTGGCGACTCAAGATGGGTGATGTATACCTATTTTGGGGGCGTCACAATCATCCTTACATCTTCTTAACATATAAACATCATTCATGTAAACATGTTACAAGTCTTACAAGTTCTTCCTTAGTTCATAGCTTATCTATGAACAAAGTGCTTATTCACGGCTTATTAAGACTTAAGTCCTTAGATTATTCATTCTTATCATTTCTTAGCATACATGTCTATTAATCCATACTTCTCTTATCAACCTACAATTGTAGAGATGGAAGACTAATGACATATGATCATTACCTTTGATGATCAAGCTTTTCTTCTTCTTTTCTAACAAATGAAAGTCTAGCTTATTCTTACTTATTCTCTCTAACAATTAAGTTGAAAGTGTTGGATGAAAAGTAACAACCAACAAATGAAATCCAAAGCCTTCTATTTATAGGATTGCTAAGGTTAGGACGTAGTGGTCAATAGCCAAACCCACCTCCTTTGTAAACCTCCATACTATTCATTACTTCACAATTAAGTTAACTTGCTCATTACCCTAATTACTTGGTCATCACATTATTTTTTTGGCCACCAAGATTAACCATATGATCATGGGTTGCCCCATGGGTCACCCTAACCCATTGGATCAATAGTTTGGGCTTTAGGTTTAATTAAATTATCCTACACTTGGGCTTGTATTAACAAACCTAATTGGACTTTACCATTACTTACACTTGGGCTTACACATTAATTTTTATTGGACTTTACAAATTACCACACAATCCTACAAGTCCATTTCATTTGGCTTAAAGCCTTATAACGTATTATTCTCGTATTCTAATTCGTATACTCATTCATAATATACGATATTCCATCATTCATACATACTCGTATAATACTTCGTATCATACGATCATTACTTTAGCTTCTTAACGCTTTATTTTTCCTAACGTTCTCAAATTAAGTCTGCAAGCGAAAAATTACGTTTTCCATACTCGAATTATTATTACATAATCCGTCTTACCTCGATATTCTATCGTTACGTATTTCTCGAAAGTTCAAAAATAATTCCGGAGCAAAAATCGATGAATAGTATTTTTTGAAAAATTTCCCGGAAAACTTTTATTTTCGTCTTGGAAATTCAAACACTTTAATTCCTTCACGCAGTCGAAATACTATGACGTTCCGACATTTCTAGGTTATAGAACGACATTCATCTTACTAACACATAGTAATAACAAATAATATAATTTTATTCATTATTTAATTAAATAAAATTATTTTACAATGGTTCTGAATTTCTCGATCGTTACATCAAGTGCTCACTTGTTGAAGGCTTAGTCATGTTTAACACCTGGAAACAATTTTTTTGTAAATAGAGTTAGGTTGTGAACATTTGACGAAAATATCAAAGGATTTGGAAACTGACATTCAAGAAAAGATCGAAGGATTTGGAAATCGACATTCTGATGTAGAGACTAAAATTTTTTTATGACTATTTTGTTACCCACAAAAACTAAAATAATTACCTTTGTATGAAGGTTTGGCTACTAACTGCACCATATTCAAAATAATTTTATTTTTAAAAGATTATTTATAAGTAACCAACAGCTACATAAATGAGAACTCTTACATGACATTTCGGATACCATCTGCACCTTCTGTTAAAAAAAATTAATCATACATACATTACCATCACTATAAAATTGATCATTCGAGATACCTAAATGAGATTTATTGGTCACTACATATTGGACAATTGGACATCTGTTTATTGCGTTATCTAATTGGGGTATATTATACATTAGAACTTTGACATACCATAACTGGATACTTTCAAATTAAAATTCAAAAAATATTATAAATTGGATAAGTAATAATGGAATTCCTCAATATGTTCAATGTGTTAAAATAATCAAAATGTTATAAAATGTCTAGATTCATATGGATGTCTAGATACATGTAACTCCCATTGAGTATTAAAATGTATGACTCTTGAGTTTTGTAACATCCTAGTAGTTATGTTAGTATTGATGTTATTATATCTATATATAATAATATTTGTAAAGTGAAGGAGATATGGACATATACAATTACAAGATATGAAATGAGAATGCTCCTCCCTTGATCATCATCTTTGTTCTTCATATTATTAATCTTTTATAATACGTTATCAGCACGAATTGCTCTTCATTTTCGTCTTGAAGCAGACAATCATATTTGGTTTGAAGTAGAAGAAGGTATAACTTTCTATATATATAATATATGTTCTGTTCTATATATATATAGTTATGTTCTGTTCCGTCAATAAGTGCAGCAACACTTATTGGGTTCAAAGTTTTGAAAATTCACTATCTTCTAAATTTTGCCAACCACGTTTAACAGTATACATATACTGGCAAAGGATTGCACAAAATAGTTTTCTAATAAAGTTCTGCTCTCTAATAATAGTAATAATGATGCATATCTTCAATATGAGATGGTGTAGCCCGGGTTCTATTTAATGGTATATCTAGTTTTTTTGTTCAAGTGGACTGATCAAGAGAAATACCATTTTCCATACCCCTTTGAGCATGCTTCATAAACATGTTTCTACTGTAACTGTTTATTTCCCAACAAGACTCCATATATTATCTTCTTGACTTATGGTTCATGAATTTGTCTAAGTTGAAACTTAAATTGCAATTTGGAAGGCAAGTAGATTAAATTATTTTTGTCGTCTGCCTTACAGTTACTGTCATGCTCACTGAATTTTACATGTTTGAAAGCATGGTGGCCCATGCAGGTTTCATTTTACCGTCATGCATGGTGGCTTAGTGCATCATTATTTTGGATGACATCTTTAAAATTCATAAGGGTGGTTTCATTTTTTTTTAGTTAAAACATAACTGCAAATATCAATTTAATAATAATAGCAGTTTTAGTAACTAACATATATAAAATCTTACCTTGCAAAGCTCCATATCCATTTGGACCCTGCTTTTGGTCATAACAAATATACAGTATCGTGCAATTGATGTGTTCATTTTAGTCTAAGTGTTATTCATTAAAATAATATGATTTTGTACGTTAAATGTGTACAACATAAACAATAATACAATAATTAATTTAAAGTATAATACATGTTAAAAATATATGGTTTAAGATAATGATATATGAAGAATGTTAAAAAGCTTGATGAGTGAAATTAATATACTTGCATGTGGTAGTAAGTTTATAATGGTTAATATCTTCATGCATATGTGGATAGTTATAATAAATTAAATTTCTAATAATTTTGATATTTTTTGTATGAAGTTACAATGACAAAAATACTTAGTAGTGTTGGTTTGTTATTTAGTTTTAGTAGAAAAATTTAGTTTAGTATTTTAATTGCATTTCTATAATTGTTTCATTATAATTAAATCTGAACATATATAATTATTTAATTTGATGGGAAATATGTTTAGTTATTTAATATTCAAATTTTATAAATTTGAATTTGTTGCCCTTGATTTATATCGAGCAAGAATTATTTATAATGGAATCTTAATGTTGAGATTCATATAAAGGAAAAGAACCTTGGAGATACAATTAAAGTTGGCAATCATGTATCCCTACAGGATCATGCAAAATTAATTATTTTTATTCGCTATCATCTCTATGAAAAAAAAATATTGATAAAGAAATGTTAGAAAAAAAAATATTTACTATATTTCATGCCTCGAATATGCTCCTGTAGTAACAATATTGTGAGTGTAAGTTCATAATATATTTCCTGAAGCAATACAGGAAACTATGTTCCCAGAAGTGATATTATGTCTTCTAGTGGCTGTATAAAATAATGAGTTTTTGCTGAAAAACCAACAATCTCGCTCGATCGATTCTATTACATTCCCTGAAGTAAATGGAACCTCATTTGATAATTATAGAGGAAATTATGGTTGTAGTTGTGGTATTGGACTTGAAAAGAACAATCAATATATAAAAGGGAATGTACCTGTTCGTACTCCTAAATATTTGGTAGATTTGTACCAAGACTCCATAAAAGAAAAGGAAATGGAATGATCATGAAGATCCCATGAATTATTTTGACTTTTCAAATGGAGTGGATATAACTAATTTTGATATCTATGATTTCTTTGATGATATGTTGATAGAAATGTTCATACCAATTAATTATTTTTATTTCATTATATTATGACATTATAATAAGTATTTTTATTATATGTTTTATTTATGTTTCAAGTAATAAAGTTAAATTTATGTTTTGCATATATGAAGTTGTATGGGTCAGAAGCTCATCAAACTTTAAAGGCTCTAAAAGAGCGATTATTCATCAAACATAATTGAAGACTCTTGAAGAGTGATTATTCATCAAATTTAATTAAAGTCTCTGGAAGAGCGATTATAATGTTTTCAAAGGGCACAAAACTTTGTATTGATGATTCTTTATATTCTTCTAGGACAAGCAGAAATTTGCTCAACTTTAAGGATATACGTTATAATAGTTATCATATTGAAACCAATATTGAAGGTAATGAAGAATTTCTTTATATTACTTCAATAGTATTGGGCCAGAAGCTCATATTAGAAAAACTGTATATTTTCTCTTCTGGGTTATATTATACTAAAATGAGAATAGTTGAAACAAATGTTATAATACACCAGAAGTGTGCAATACACCAGAAGTGTTTAGATCCAAATGTTTTTATGATTTGGCATGACCATCTAGGATCAATAATGATGCATTGAATTATTGAAAACTCCCATGAACATCCTTTAAAGAACCAGAAGATTCCTTTAGCTATTGATTATATCAAAGTAAATTAATTACCAAATTATCACATTTAATTATTGTTATTTGGTGTTCATCTTCTAAGAAAGAATTCATAGTGATATTTTTAAGGTATATTTTGAGAATTGTTACTTTAATAGTCTTCCCACCATTAGGGGGAGAAAAGTCGTTGCCTGAAGCACGACGTGAGATCATTGCCTGAAGCACGGCGGGAGATTAATTGGAATGTTTCAACGTTATTTAATCTTGATCCTTATACAAATCAATATGAACTAAAAGTTCAAAGGATAATTCATTTGCAATGAATTGCAAATCAATTACCAGAATTATTCATCGATAATAAGAAAATAGTGATATCTCATATTCTAGCTGTTAATACTCTAGTAGAGATTGAAGTCCCTGTAGGACAATCAGTTAATACAGCAAAAAATTGAACCACACCTGAAGCGTGGAAGATCTATCGGTGTTAAAAATAAAATAAAATTTTCCAGAAGAAGAAAGTACAAGAAAAATAAGTTGCAACCTATAAAGAGGCTATACCCATGAAACAGGCTACAAAATTTATCAACCTATCCAAAACTTATGAATAAAAATCTTCTGTAAATAAAACTCTTGAAGAGTTATTCCCACAAGAGGATAAGTTATCCCCTGAAGAGGATCAGGTACCTGAAAATAATGAGATCTCGATACATTATGTATATATAGGAGACGAATATATTGGATATAAATAAAATTGTTGTCGACAACATATTTTTATATAAAGTTGTTCTTTATATTACCAGAAGTAATGATTATGAATATGAACCACAAATTGTTGATGAATGTAGAAATATTTGGCCAATGTGAAAAGAGGCGATTCAAGTAGAACTAAATTCACAAAGTAAACGTGAAGTTTTTGGACCTGTAGTCTGAACACCTGAAGGTGTAATGCCTGTTAGAAACAAATGGGTATTTGTACGAAATAAGAAAAATGAAATTATATGGTACAAAGCGCAACTTATAGCACAAGGTTTCTTCGCAGAGACATGGTATTAATTATGAAGAAACATATGCTCCTGTAATGGACACAATTACATTCAGATTTTTAATTAGCTTGGTAGAAAGAGAAATTAATGGATGTTGTTACATCATATCTCATGGATCATTATATAATTATATCTACATGAAAATCCTCAAGGATATAAAATGCCCAAACATATAATTCTACATCTCAAATATGTATTCTATTAAGCTACAAAGATCTTTATATAGGTTAAAGCAATCCAGATGCATATTGTGATATAATCGCCTGAGTGGATATCTTTTGAAAGAAGGATTTGAGAATAATCCAATTTGTGCATGCATTTTTATCAAAAGATCATAATATGGATTTGTTATTATTACTGTATTTATTGATGAAAGATCTTGCTCCAGAAGAGTTGACAAAAATAACAAAGTTGAAAGATATTGGTATGACAAATTTTTGTCTTGACCTACAAATTGAACTATGGAATTCTTGTTCATCAATCAACATAAACAGAAAAAGTTCTGAAGTAACTTTACATGGATAATGTTAATCTTTTAAGTACTCCAATGATAGATTGGTCACTTGATATCAAGAAAGATCCATTTTGATCACAATAAAATAATGAAGAAACTCTTGGTCCTGAAGTACCATATCTTTGTTCAATTATTGCTTTGATATATATTGCAAAATTTCTCATGACCTGATATAGCACTTGCAGTTAACTGACAAGCAATATGGATCAAAACCATAGTTAGTTGGATCTGCTGATGTAGAGATTATCACAATTTATGAAGTGAATGTATTTAGTTGAGATCAGTAATTCATCATATTTGAGTGAACTATGGATTATCATCAATCATAAATAGTCCAACGATATTATATAAAGATAATGTCGCTTGTATCACTCAAATTAGAGGATGCTATATCATGGGTGATAGAACCAAGCATATTGCACCAAAACTATTTTGAGCCTCAGAAGAATGGCGATATTGATATCAAACATATATGATCATATGATAATTTGATTGATGATTTTGAAGGGGAGTAAAAAGGATATGTGCTGATTGTACTCTTTTTCCTTCGCTAAGGTTTTTTTTCCCATTGGGTTTTCCTTTGCAAGGTTTTAATGAGGCAATCTCAAGGCACCAGAAGTTATACAAGAATATTGTACTCTTTTCCTTAGCCAAATTTTTTTCCACTGGGTTTTTATTTGGTAAGGTTTTTAATGAGGCATATTCTTAGAAAATTGCTACAAAAGAACTCCATCCATTCTGTATGAAGACAATGCTGCATGTATAGCTCAATTAAAGGGAGGATACATCAAAGATAATCTAGCAGACCAACTGCAACGTTTGAAGGATCAAGGTCGCAATATTGGAATCTCACGACAAACCAAGAACTTAAGTATACATTCATGAGGGGGAGCTAATGCGCGCTGCACTCTTTTTTCCTTAACCAAGGTTTCTTTCCATTGGGTTTTTCCTGGTAGGTTTTTAATGAGGCAGCTTTCAATGCGTATTGCTATACAATAGACATCCAAGGGGGAGTGTTATAAAATGTCTAGATTCATATGGATGTTTAGATACATGTAACTCCCATTGAGTATTAAAATGTATGACTCTTGAGTTTTGTAACATCCTAGTAGTTATGTTAGTATTGATGTTATTATATCTATATATAATAACATTTGTAAAGTGAAGGAGATATGGACATATACAATTACAAGATATGAAATGAGAATGCTCATCCCTTGATCATCGTCTTTGTTCTTCATATTATTAATCTTTTATAATACAAAAGATAGATAGTAACCAACATGATGAAGTTCAGTCACTCACTAATACGCATTTGGTTACCTCTAAAGGAAAGAGTCCAAAAAACTCAATATGAACAAATAAACAATGTCAAACTACTGGTAATAGAATCAACAACCAATCAGCAGTATCCAAATATATAAGCACTAGTAATCAAAACACAATCAGCAAGTTTTCAAAACTAATTTAATCAACCTCCATATTGTCAAAAAAGGTTTTCAGTCTATTTTTTGTTCTTGTTTTTCCTTCTGTCTATTTTAAAATGAGTAACACAGACAGTATAATCTTATTGATGATGGTAAGTAATAATCCCCAATTACCACATTCTCTCTCTCTCCTTCTATGTCTTTCTCTCTCTCTCTTCACCGCCCAAGTTATATTGGCCGGTTAGTGATCACTGTTCGCTAAAAATAGAGACATTTGATACAATCAATAATCAGTACTACAACTTAATTTATTCTTCAAGAAGAGAAGATAAGAGGAGTAATCCTACAATTACTAGTTGTTTTCTTTTTTCGAATAATGGGCTTAGTATCCACAGAAGCTACTGCAGGCGCGAACAATGTAAACGAGGGGATAAGAGGAGGGAATTATGAGAAGATAAAGCGAAGCAAAATCGAAATCATGAGAGCCCTTTTCTATATCAACAATTCATAAAAACACTCAACTAAATTAAAAAAATACCAAATACACTAATTTTATAAATAAAATATTAAAACATATTAATTCTATAAATATTTTTTAGATATACTTTTGTTATATTATTTTCTAAAAATGTACTAAGACTATAAATAACCCTGAAATGTTAACAAATTTAGGCCCGAACAATCAAAAATTTGATCGGTTCCAATAAACAGTCCAACAAATATATGTTTTAAATTTCGACCCATTTTAACTCGACTCCACTTAACGACTTGAGCTGCAAACCCTCCTTGAAAATCGCAATCATCACCTATTCCATTTTTAATACAAATAAGTTTGCGGGAAGAAATGAAAATTTCAGGTGAATTCAAGGACTCCCGCGGCCCCCAAAATTTTCATTGTTTCGTTCCCGCTACCCCTCTCTCGTTCTCTCTCTAAATATATTTATTCAATCAGCTTCTCTTCTCTTCTAAAGGTTTCTCTCTATTTTAAACCAGTAAGTTCTACTCAAAATCTCTAAAATTTTCATTGCTCCTTATTTATTCGTTTGTTTCCCCATTATTTATGCAATTATTTTAGTTATGCATATATGAATTTAGTAGCATGTTGTTCATTTTACCATTCATTTCAGAAAATTTGCCTTAATGATGTGCATATTAGTCCTAATTTAGGGTTTGAGCTGTTGGGTGAAACAAATTTGGTTTAATTCTTTTCATATTCAGTTTTTACGCTGAGATTAGTTTTGATTACCTACGATTGTTTAAGATTTAGGGTTTTAAGGTCTTTTGACTTTGTAGTTGCTCTTATCGGTGACTGTATTTTGTGGTTTGGTGTAATTGGTTTTTTGTGGTTGAGTAATTGGAGATTTGAGTTTTTTGTTATTTTATCATTTTGTGCGTTTTTATAAATTTTTTTTGAGGGTCTTGTTTGGTTGCTGAGGAAGTGAACGGACAGAAAAGAAAAGTAATTTTGAGTTCCATGCTGAACTTTGTTTCTGCATATTGGAAATGAAGATTATTACTAGCTATTCTACAAGAAAAAAAATCATAGTATAATTTTATTTTTCATTGAAAAAATAATATTCAGTTAGGCGATTCTAGATTTTGAGATATTTGAGTTTAATAACATGTTAACCAGATTTCTTGGGAACATTACGGAGTATTACACTATAATATTCTTTTTTTGTCATATTTTATGGCGACTCCAACACATTTAATTTTCTGTTCAAAATCTAAATATGGTTTTTTGTATTTACAATGTCATGAAGTTTTTGTGTATTATTTGTCTGTATTGTTACCTTTTTTCATATAATTGTTTTAACCTTGAAAAAGGTATTTAGAATTGCTCGAATTGCATGCTTGCATGGTTGTGTTTTGGTTTTGGTTTTGCACTATGTGTTCTCTTAACATGAGTTGCAATTATGCACTACTCAATGGTGGAGGGACTCAAATTTCAATCTCTAGATGGGAAGCCATGTGTACATCTTGTATGTGTGTATATAGAGGTATTTGCCAAGAGTTAGGTTTCGCTTTCTTTTCAGTCACTTTTTACAGGTCTGGGGTGGTGGGTCCTAAGAGTTGGACTCCAGTAGCCTGCATATCAATTGTATGTATGTATATATTTACACTCGTGTAAAATAATTTAACTTAAAATGTGGGCATTTCTTTTTGGCAGGTTCTGAAATCTATTTGACTTCCAGTTTGTTTAGTGCATTTGGATCATATTCGTTTTATCATTCAGGCAGCTAAGAGGGCCTTGAATTGCAAAAGGGTGGGGTTCCATAGCAGCTTATTTGAAAATTTAAGATTTCAGGTGGTAATCAATAAATTATTTTTGATGTAATTGTTTCTTTTCTCTGCTTTAGTCCAAAAAGATGATAATGCTGATTTGGTGATCTTTATGGTTTTTAATTTTGTTTACGGAATGAACTAGAAAGAATTCTTGGCTGATATTTGCTTTGCTATGTTGATGCAGGATGAATATGTGAGTTGTTATTTGTCAAGTTGTGTGTTATTCTTTAGTTGATCATGAAGAAAAAAGGTGTGGCCATTTTATATGTGCACTACACCTGAGGAGTTTGTGTATTTAACTTGTATTTTGTAGTAACCATGGAATGTAACAAAGAAGAGGCCATCAGGGCCAAAGAAATTGCAGAGAAGAAGATGCAAAACGATGACTTTCTTGGGGCTCGGAAGATCGCACTAAAGGCCAAAAATCTCTTTCCTGAACTTGAGAACATATCCCAGTTGCTAGCTGTTTGCGACGTTCATTGTTCTGCTCAAAACAAAATATGCGGGTCTGAAAAGGACTGGTATGGAATTCTTCAAGTCGGAAAACTAGCCGATGAGGCTACTATCAAGAAGCAATACAGGAAACTCGCACTTGTTCTTCATCCTGATAAGAACAAATTTCCTGGTGCAGAAGCTGCTTTTAAGCTGATTGGTGAAGCAAATATGGTACTCTCTGACAAAGGAAAAAGGTCTATGTATGATATAAGGTGTAGAGTTTCATTGAGAACTGCTGTACCAAAGCCACCGACTCATCATGTGAATCCCGTTGTCAGGAATTCACATGGAGTTCAGAACAAAATTCCGACTGTCCCTACCTCTCTGTTCGGTGGTTTGAATCACCATCAGCCAATGCGACCAGATTTGTCCAATGGCCATCAAACATTTTGGACGTGCTGTCCATTTTGTACTATAAAGTACCAGTATTACAGAACTTTTGTGAATAAATCATTGCGCTGTCAAAACTGTTCAAAACCCTTTATTGCATATGATTTAGGTGCCCACGATGCAACCCCTGTATCTAACCAGGCTAATCCTGGTTCTGATGGTTTAACCCACAGTTTCGGTAGAGTTCAGCCTCCAGTTTCTCAGAAACAGGTTCCAACGAAGGCCTGTAATATGGGTGCACACAGTTCTGGAGAGTTTCCATCTTATAATTTTGGATCTGAGGCAAACTCTAATAGAAAAGTGGGCTCAGAATATGTGACTAGGACTGGAGGCACTACTGAAGTTGGTGGGGATTTGAAGAACAAAGTTAGGGGAAATGCCCATGTGAATACTGAAGCAAACAGAGGAGTTGGAATGTCCAAGGTTGATGCAGCAAAGGCCAGGGCATCAGGGACTTCCAGAGACAAAAACAGGAAAAGAGGGAGGAAGTTTGTAGTGGGCTCTAGTGAGAGCTTCAATACCACTAATAGTTCTGATAGTGAAGAGGTGGTATTTGAAGAGAGTGGAGGAAATCCTGCTGTACATAACTCTCAGCCGGAAAGTGTCCATAGTTGTAGGAGATCTTCTCGGCAAAAGCAGAATGTTTCTTACAATGAAAATTTAATTGATGATGACATTATGAACCCTCCAAAAAGTTCCCATGAGAGAAAATATAGTGATGCTAAAAAGGATCAGAAAGAACCTTTCAACAATGAGGAATTTAAAGGTGGTAAGTTGGTCTTTGGTTTTACCCATTTTAGAAAGCAGTCTTGTCTATTAGTGTTACTTTTATCAGCACTTTCAACCTCTTTAAAAAATGCATTTTAGTTAAAGTTCTACAGACTTTTTAAGTCAATTTGAGATATTTTCAAATTCAAAGTTGTTGCATTTACTTTTTTATAAAATAAATTTATAATTAGTAGTACTTTTTAAATAGTTTACAATTTTTATAATTGTATTTCCTAAAACTAAACATTTATATCAAATTTGAATTTTAAAATGTATCAAGTTATCTTCAAAAAGTTGGTATTGATCCTTATCTTGGAACGGAGGGAGCATTTTATTTATCAGATGTGCAACTTTATTTAATAATACATTTCATTTCCTTATGGGTCTAACTTAATATGTGGTTGCAGAGGTCAATAAGAAAGAAATCAAAAGGAAAAGAAGTGAGCCTGCTGAAGGAAGCTCGAAGTATGCAAAAGATGAGGCTGTGAAACATCAGGTCAATGTAGATGAAGATGTCACACTGGACCCCGGAGCTAAGAAATACGGTGTCATTGATGATTCTGAAGATAAACCAAACTTGGGTTCTACCTCAGATCCAGAGGTCTATGAATGTCCTGATCCAGAATTCAGTGATTTTGACAAGGATAAAGAAGAAAAATGTTTTTCTGTTGATCAAGTCTGGGCTTGTTATGATACAATTGATGGCATGCCTAGATTTTATGCTCAGGTTAAAAAGGTTTTTTCACCTGGATTTAAGCTGCGATTTACTTGGCTAGAGGCTGATCCAGAGGAGCAAGGTGAGATTGATTGGGTAAATGAAGGCTTACCTGTGGGTTGTGGAAAATTTACTCGTGGAGACACTGAGGATACTTCAGATCGTCTTACCTTCTCTCATTTGATTCACTTTGAAAAAGGCATTGGTAGAGGTTCTTATGTGATATATCCTAGAAGTGGGGAGACATGGGCCCTCTTCAAGGACTGGGATATTGGATGGAGCTCTGACTCTGAAAATCATAAAAAGTACATATTTGAAATCGTGGAGATTCTCTCAGATTTTTGCCATGATACTGGTATAATGATTGGATGCTTGGCAAAAATAAAAGGATTTGTAAGCCTATTTCAGCGAACGACAAGGGGAGGGGTTGGCTCATGTCTGATACCATCCAGTGAACTGCTTAGATTTTCCCATCGAATTCCCTCATTTAAAATGACTGGCGCTGAAAGAGATGGTGTCCCAGAAGGATCTTTTGAACTTGATCCTGCTTCTTTACCTACCAATCCTAACGAACTTTGGCAACCTGAGGAGAAGGTGGAGGCTCAAAGCATGAATGTTAAAGTGAATAGTTCATCTTCTAATTCTTCTGATGGAAAAGTGAAATCCACGATTGGTTCTGAGAATTCAAGCACACCAAAGAAGTGGGTGGACTTTGAAGGGAAGAGTTACTTTGACAAGGAGGTGGCAAACCTTCGAAGATCTCCGAGGGAATTGAATAGCACAATTAAGAAAAGTGTCCATGCTTATTCTGTTCCATTTGTGAGTCAGTCAGGAACTGCCAAACATCTAAATGGTTCAAAAAATCAAACTGGTGACTTCACTCTATCTAAAAGAAAGGCTTCATCCTGTCTGGATGATGAGGAAATACATATAGGCATGGCTAAAAGTCCCATTGATTTAATGGAAAGTCCTGGTGCTTGTCCATCTTTTTCTGTGGGTGCCAGAGTTTCAGAAGATATCTTTTACAACTTTAATAGGGACAAGTCCGTGGGAGAGTTTCGTCCAGGTCAGATATGGGCATTGTACAACAGTACAGAGAAATTCCCCAATAGCTATGCTCAGATTAAAAAGATTGAACCTTCACCATTCAAGTTGTATGCAGTATTGCTTGAACCATGCACATTTAAGCAGCCAGTTTGCTGTGGGATGTTCACAGTTCCAAATGGAAAACCTAAAGTCTTTTCATCGAGTTCCTTTTCACATCTGATGAGAGAAGAGTCCATCAGTAAGATCAAACATGAAATATATCCCAAAGTAGGAGAGATTTGGGCCATTTACAAGAACTGGAATGCTGAGTTGTCATGTCCTGACATGAAAAACTTTGAATTTGACATTGTCGAAGTTCTTAAAGTTAATGAGTTTTGCATGGAAGTGTCATCTTTGGTACACCTGCCCGGTTTCAATTCGGTTTTTAAGGCTCGAAGAAGACAGAGATCAAATACAGATCTTTTGACAATACCAAGGGGTGATTTATTCAGATTCTCTCACCAGATACCTGCTTTTCAGCTCACGTCGGAAAAAGATGGCTACCTGAGAGGCTGTTGGGAGCTTGATCCTGCAGCACTTCCAAGTGATATGTTATGTGAAAAGCAGGATGGATAGAACTAGGATGAAGCTGGCTGGAGTTAAATGCTCCATGTGGAGATATGGTATGTGGTTAGGATAAAGTTATCCAGTGTCTTTTGTTTTGTTCTCTATTTGAATTATCTCTAACTGTGTCACCTGTCACTGTCACAGTCACCATAATTTTTGAGCATGGTATCAGATATATTGGAAAGAAGAGGTGGACTTTTCTGTTGTGCTTTATCTTCTTTCCTTTTGGCTTTTGGTTTTGTTTTTCAGTTTAATCTTTCAATTCGCTTGGCTTCTTGTATGTCTGGCTGGAATTTTAGGTGACATATGGTGATACTTATAAATGCGAATTGAACTAAGTTGCTGTAATCTTCTTTAACAGAAATGTAGTATCCGCTTTTCATGAGTTAGATGCTAGTGTTATGTGGCTGCATCTTTTTGGTACTACTTATCATTTGCATTTGAACAAGGAACCTTACTAAATTTGAATTTAGTAATCATGTTTGTGGAAGGTACAGTTGTAAAGAGCTACAAAACTAACTAGCCTAGCTATACAAAAACTGATTTGGTTTTTCCTTTCTACAAAACTGTAGTTTAAATCTTGGGTTTTGCTTGTAGATTATTCAAGTATTAAGTTTTTATTCCAGCAGTTGGGAGGTTTATTATAGGGCTTGTTTGGTTGAGCTGCTATTGTTCTGTTCTCTTTTAGCTGGCTGTTTCTAGCATTTTTCTTGTCTTGCAGGGTCTCAATATGAAAACAACCCCTTTCATGTAGATGCAGCAAGTCTCCCATAACATCTTAAATGTCCTATTGGTTGTATTCTCTCAATTGTTATCTCAATTATCTGCTAATGAGTAAGAGTAAGTAGACCTCTGTTTAAGGAGACAAGTTGATAGACTCCACGGCACGCTTGCGTGAGGTGATCGTCGCCCCGATCGTTTCTAGTACAGTTGTTGGGTGAATTGCTTGCAACACCTTAACTCCTCGCCTATATGTAGACGGTAATTTTGGTACAATTACTCGCGTTCGGAATTCTGCGTTGAATGGACACCAACGACACCTTGACCCATCGCTTATATTGAATCGGTAATCTCGGTACAATCGACGATTGATGTGGTAGAAGACGCCACACACAACTATGAATTGTTGTATGATAAGTCAAATTGAATCTCAAAGAAATAACTAAGAAAAATACTTAGGAATTCTTCAAAGAACTAAAAAAAGAGAATAACCTCACAAATATATTGAATAATGAATAATGTATAATGTATTTGATTACATCAACTTGAACCTCTTTTTATACTACTCAAAACAATCCAAATCCTAATAGGAATTTATAAACTATAACCCTAATTTCTATAAGGAAATAGAAGTCAATTTGGAAAAGAAATTCTAATTAACAAAAAATCCTAATTACAATAGAATTTAAATCTAATTCTAAATCCCAAAGATTTTCCCAGTCGCGTTTGGACTCTTCATGCCGCATGAAAAGCCATCAATTCCATCATGAAAGCTACTTAATCCTTGTACGCTAGGACTTTACATGCTCCAAATTTAATGATTGGTGATATGTAAACCATTGCTTTATGTATATTAATTGTTGAGAAGCCCACTTCAACTTGGTGAAAATATTAAGTCGATAACTTTGAAAAAAGGTATGGCCCACGAGAAATTTAATTTCCTTTGCACATGAATAAGCTTTAACTTGCTCAATATATACTTGGCCCAATTATCGAGATCGGTCCTCATCAATTTGCTAATCTGAATGACCCATATGACTTAATATAATACTTCCTTGGATAATCTTCAGCCCAATTATTTGAAATTATTTGATGAACTACTGAGACTTGAATTGAGTTATTAACGTTTGATGAGAGATTGATCAGGATTGTATCATTCCCCTCCTCTTAAAAAGGATTTGTCCTCAAATCTGGCATCCACTCCTCTTGAAAAGAATTTGTCCATAAATCTGATCCTACATTAAAACAAACCAAGTTAGAATCACCAAACAAAATATAACCACAAGTCTCACCTAAAAAAATTAATGAATAAGCAATATCAGTAACGCAAGTAAGAATTTGAAAAATTCCAACTCCTCCTGGATCAAATATCATTATGTAGATCTCTTCATGTAATAGATTCTCCCAATGACGAATCCCCGGATCAAAAGTTAATCTAATGATCTCAATCCTTCACAGAAACACAATCTTCAATGCACCTGGGTCAAATATCAATACTTGAAATTCATTATGCTTCTCACATGAACTCTCTGAATTCTGGATTAAACACAAAACAAAATAAATCAACAAGTCCGTTTTGTCTAATCACAAAGGAATCAAATAAATCAAAATCACATGCATAGTCTACTAAAACAATATTCAAAACACTTCCCTGTAGACTCTCAATGCGTTGTCCGAATGGATTTTCCCAACAATCTATACTTTCTTCCTTAATGAATATGAACCCATCAGGAACCTGTAAACCAGATTTAACCTTTCCCTTTCCATTGACATTAACACAATCAAGAACAAATAATGTTGTCAACGGAGTAAAAAGGTCACAACCAACTTCACAAGATAAAAACTCAATAGCATACTTATTATGACAAACAAACTCAACACATGCTATAGAATTTTGCAAATTGTTGGCATAAACTAGAAGATCATCAAAACGAATAATAACAAGTTTTCTCATGAGCGAATGCAAAATATGATTCAACAATCTCATGGAAGTATGCAATGCCTTAGCTAATCCAAATGATTTAACTAAACATGCAGATAAATCATATCTCAATTCATCTTGATGATAAACACTTCTCAAATCAAAATCATATGATACCAAATCATGCAATGAAGATTGCTTTAACGAAACAACATGATTACTACCATTGTTAACTAACGATAATTCATGTAAAGATTGACTAGTATGAAACCCTAAGTCAATATTTGGATAAGAAAATCTAGAATTAATTTCATGCAAGTAAGCACATCGAAAACGAGAATATATATCATGATCATAAACTAACTCAACATAAATCAAATATCCACCATAGTTTATGATAAAAACGATTCTACCTTCAAAATAGCTAACAACAAATTTTGCAATGGAAGCATGCAAAACATGTTTTAAATAACTCATGAAAGCACTAGATGCATCAGTTAATCTAACAGAAATAACTAACCATCTATACAAATCACATGTTAAAATAATTTTCCATTTATCACTCTTTCTCATGCTAAATTGATTATACATTGTCATCACATGATCACCTTCAAGTGTAGATAAAACACAAGTACTATGTAATCTATCAAGCATATTATCCAAACAAGAAAAAGAATAACGATACTTGTTTACCGATTCAAAATCGACGAACAAACTCGTTGTCCCATCCTCCTTAGGTACTATGATCTCATAATCAACACATGAACTCATGTCTTCTCTCGCGATACCCACTTTCACCAACTCTCCAACCTGCCTCAGTAACTCTGTCGTCTCCTCGGGAATACTATCAGCTGATTGGTATAGAACGATAGCGCCAGGTAGATCATCAACAACCTGTACAAGAGACAAAATAGAACTAGACAAAGAAGAATCATTAGTGTTAGCATTCAAAAGCACCGTCTTGTACGAATGTACAACCATTGGCTTTTCAAAATATAACTCATTTTTCAACTCACTCTCTTTTTCATAGTCACATATTTCTTCTCTCTTTTCTTTATACTCACCCTCTCGTTTGTTTTCCTCTCGTTTATTTTTCTCTCGTTTATTTTCAAGGTCACTCTTTTCATTCTCTTTTTTCTCAATCTCTCTTTTCTTTTCATTCTCACTCTTTTCAATTTTTTCTTTTACATTATCAATCTTTTGAACAATTTCTTTTTGTCGATCTTTTCCACATGTATTTCCTTTTACAAACTCATCTTCTTGATTATTTTCTTTCGGATGTTCACCATCTTGCTTTAGATCATGGATTTCATTTTGAACACTCGAACCCAATAATTCTCCTTGGACTGCATATTCTATAATTTCTTCCACCTCCTTAAAGCTCTCATTGATGTCTTCTCTTAAGTTCTTAGATGCCTTAAGAGTGTCTTGGGGTTGTCTCCAATGTGAATCCTCTTTGTTTCCATGTCTGCGAACCCTCATATCATCTTCTAATGTAGATCTCCTTGAAGGTTGCTCTACATATTTTTTAGATGTATACTCATCCCTCCTATCACACTGTACTGGAGCAAACCGCTTTCTCATTGCTGTTTTTAATTCTGCCCATGTCTCGAACGGACGCTCCCCATATTTTTGTTTGCTAAGTTGACACCATATAATTGTATGATCGGAGAACTCTTGAACTGGCCGTCTTCTGACCTTCCTCCTCTCAGAGTAATCATGATACCAAATTCTCGCTCCATTTTCTCTCTCCCATCTCGGATATGCCTCAGATGTCAATATTGCCTTGGAAAGTATTCCTTTGAGACCCATAAGAACGCTTCATAATTGTAGCCATACATGTTTCTTTGTAAAAACAAAGGTTAGTAGATAAAAATTTTCCTCACACACTCCACTTACGTGTTTAAGCTCAAATAATGATGAATCACTTTCGTATATCGCTTCAAATTTGGCTTTTACCCTCTAATAATCTTACACTCTTGCCTTTTACCTCTAATATTCTCTCTAATAGGTTCTTCTTGAATTCCCCTAGCAAAATTCTTGATTTTACTAATCAATTCAAAATTACTTATCATGAAACAAATATAGATGGCGTAACTATCAGAATACCACAAAATCACCGATCGTTTGCCTTGTACTCTCTCTTGTATGCTTGATTTGTAAATTGTAGCTCTTCTTCGTTTGAATTGATGATGATGGAGCAGTATGAAATCTTTGTTGGAATTTAATGATTTGATGGTGTGCTACAAGTTTGGTTAACCTGATGAAAATAAAATATAATTTTTTTTTTTTCTATATTTTTTTTACAATATATATTTTAACGAAAATTAAAGATAAGTAACTTGCTAGAAAGGCTTAGCTCGATACCAAATGATAGACTCCACGCACGCGCTTGCGTGAGGTGGTCGTCGCCGATCGTTTCTAACTTACGGTTGTTGGGTGAATTGTTTGCAACACCTTAACCCCTCGCTTTATATGTAGAGCGGTAATTTTGGGTAATTGTTTTGGTACAATTGCTCGCGTTGAATTCTGCGTTGAATGGAAACCAACGACACCTTGACCCTAAACATATTGAAGCGGTAATTTCGGTCTGATCGACGATTGATGCGGTGAAGACACCACACACAACTATGAATTGTTGTATGATAAGTCAAATTGAATCTCAAAGAAATAACTAAGAAAAATACTTAGGAATTCTTCAAAGAACCAAAAGAAGAGAATAACCTCACAAATATATTGAATAATGAATAATGTATAATGTATTTGATTACATCAACTTGAACCTCTTTTTATACTACTCAAAACAATCCAAATCCTAATAGGAATTTATAAACTATAACCCTAATTTCTATAAGGAAATAGAAGTCAATTTGGAAAAGAAATTCTAATTAACAAAAAATCCTAATTACAATAGAATTTAAAACTAATTCTAAATCCCAAAGATTTTCCCAGTCGCGTTTGGACCCTTCATGTCGCACGAAGCCGAAGCCACCAAAATTCCATCATGAAAGCTACGAATCCTTGTACTGCTAGGAATTTACATGCTCCAACTTAATGATTGGTGATATGTAGACCATTGCTTTATGTATATTAATTGTTGAGAAGCCCACTTCAACTTGGTGAAAATATTAAGTCTGATAACTTTGAAAAAAAGGTATGGCCCACGAGAAATTTAATTTCCTTTGCACATGAATAAGCTTTAACTTGCTCAATATATACTTGGCCCAATTATCGAGATCAGTCCTCATCAATTTGCTAATCTGACAGACTATATATGACTTAATATAATACTTCCTTGGATAATCTTATTGATTATTTGAAATTATTTGATGAACTACTGATACTTGAATTGAGTTATTAACGTTTGATGAGAGATTGATCAGAATTGTATCACAAGTACTAAGGGAAGATAGAGCAGTTGTCCAATCCTTGATTGATAATAGTATTTATTTAATAGTATGCATTGATTAAATTAGTTTTCATCCATTTGTTTGTGTGTTAGGATTCCTTAGACTGTTACAAATATTTCAATGAGAACACTATTTTTAATGTGTTTTTTTTTGATATTTTTAAATGATTTTTTCTCATATGAAGGTAGAATTTACTGTATACTCATGTGAGAGAGAATTATATAGAAATATTAAAAATATATTTAAAAATATAAAATGTTCAATTTTTAATTTTAATCATAGTTTTCAATTTTCATGTATACATTTATAAGTTTATAACAATGCAAGTACACTTCTAACAAATACAAATTTATATAGTGGATTCCGTGCAAGTACACTTATAACAATTATATATGTTAATTGAAAGCCAGTTAACTCAGCTAAGTTGAATTTATGACATAATAAATGTTATATAAGGACTATAATCATTCATGGACCAAAAACTTGTTTTTAGATATTTAATTATTTATATTGATTTTTAAACATACGAAAAAAGACAAACATATTACAACGAAATTTCCTAGCTTGACAATCTAACATATTAGCTTTGTCCACCATACTGCTAGGAATTTTCCTAATCATGCAAAAGGTAATGGAATGGAATGTGGGCAGGGAATGGAATGAATATTTTTTATGGAACGACTTAAAAGGTGTGATGTTTTTAAATTTGGGTACCTTCAAATCTTATATTTGGTGCTATACGGTATTAAAATATACATATATATTCAACTACATATCTTAATAATATTAATGTATATACTAATTATTACATCATATTCTAACATTCTCATGTTTCTATAACCATTATATTCTTACTCGTCATAATATTATTCATTACAAAAATAATAATAATTTATTACAGGATAATTTATTTATCCATCTTTGCTTTTACCTTATCCTTACCGGATCCTTCAATCTGTTCGGCCTTAGTTGAAATCATATTTATCCAACAATAACGTTTTTAATAACAACAAAGTCAAGAATCATATGATTTATCTTCAATAACTGAATAAATAGTTATGAATTACTATGAATAACAACACTTTTTTTTCCTTTAAAACATTTCACCACGACATAACAATCATTTAAAATTCTGAGTTGGTCATTGACCATGAACATTCTTTTTTTTCTTTGAAAATGACAACCTGACACTAAGATCGTAAGTCCGATATATCTTATGAGCACTTCTAGGTGATCAGCCTATAGTACTTTATGTTGATCAACACTCATTCGTTAAACGTATTTACGTTTAATTTGTGACACCTTACGTGTCGGTAGATATACGACTATAAATATTTCATTTATTCTTCCTTAGGCTTACCTTTGAATCCTTACCAAAGCAATTGGTTTAAGGATACCATTCAATAATATTTTGAAAGACTTGTAAATAAATCAACCAAAATATTTTAATCTTTGTCTAGCCGAATCAAATGACATCGACTCTTCCTTAAACATTTCATGGCATAGCATGTTATTAAACACTTGTACAAATTCTAAAAAATTGTATAAGTTTAGAATACACATATCCACGTAGGAATTGTGTATACTTACTTTATAATATCATATACCTTCGTATGAACAAAATCAAATGAAGTAACAACTTGCCTAACATAGAGTATAGACAAGAGTTAGAAAACTTGCCTTGTGCGTCTTCTAGTCTTTACTTTAATTTAGTCTTTATATGCTCTACATGATACAATCATATAACATATCAATTAGCTACTGTTGGTCGATTTTACAATCAATGAATACGTGCAAGTATACACGGTCAACAAGTAATAAAGTGAAAGTAGAGTATCGTTCCCACGAGAAATTATTTAATAAAAGTTATCAAATACTAACTCTTAACCAAATCAATTTTATTTAAACAACTGTAAATTGTGATTTTCTAATTAAGAAAACTAAATTAACAATTAAAAGAAATTATTCTAAAATAAATCAAATAAACAAAACTAAGATTTGAATGAATTCAGATAAATAAGGATTAAGACTTCAATATCCCCAATTATGAACTCTAAATCAATTATCCAATTATCCCAATATTTATGCCTACTGAATTGTTAACAGGAATTCTCCAATGCCAAAAGTCCTTTTCCAAGTGATCAATTGCCTTCTATTTAATCCAGATTAATCTTGCTATATTCCTATGCAAAACAATTGAATTAAACTCTTTTCAATCCCAATTCCTTATGTGTTACATGCGGTGAACATATATTTCCATTCAATTCACAAACCTAATTATTCACTTTGTAAATAACTAAGTCACATGATATCATGCCCAGTTCTAACCCAAGAATTCCTCTTTCAATTCCTTCTAGAGTAACAAGGTAATTACTGATCAGATAATTAATCAATAAGCATATGGCAAGATAAACAATTCACTTCGACACAAATAATTGGAATAAATCAAATAACTAATTTATAGCCATAAAAGGTTCAATTGAAATCTTAATAAAAGAGTTAGTTCATAATTAATGAATTAAAACCAAGAATCCACAACTGAATAGACATTAAAAGATAAAAGTATGATAAGAGAAGAGAATAGAATCTGTTGTCAGCAAATCTGATGCTCCCCTCTTGCTCTTGCTCTTGATCTTCAGTGTTCTTCAATTTGCTTCAATCTCCAATGGCTAATTAAGAACTAGGGTTTATATTCTAATCTAATGGAGTATTTTATCTAAGCTAATATATGTAATCTTCCTTTATTTTATGCCTTACATCATGTATTTATAAGTTACAAGTCCATTTTTTAGCTTAGGAACAAACCTAATCCAATTTAGAGTCAAAAAAGTGTCAAAATTCGCCTCAAAACGCGTCCAAACCTTGCCAGGACCTTTTCCAGCGCCTCAGCGCTGGGCACGGCACTGAGAAACTGCTCCCTAGCGCCCCGGCGCTGCAAATAGGCATGAAATGGGCGCCTCGGCGCTGGAGCATTTTCTGACATTTTCTACTCCGATGTCCTTTGGGAAAATAGCCATAACTTCTTCGTCCGAACTCTGATTTTGATAATTTAAGATGTTCCGAAAAGAGGAGACATAGATCTACAACTTTCATTCTTTGAGTTTTCGAAATAAGGTCTAGAGCAATACTCAAATTGGCTCTGAAGTGACTGTTGTGTAAATGGCAAGCCGAAAACGCAAATCTAGCCACCCCAAATGTCGATCCAAGTAACTTTTGTCCAAATTCTTACAAAACAACATAAAACATGCATGAATAGACACAAATATTTAAAATCAACCAAAAGATTAAGCTCAAACGCACTCAATTATGAGTATAAAACTCACTCATCAGCTACCAAACAATCTTAACACATTGATTATACTATCTTCTTCTTCTTCCCGCATAGCTTATCAGAATTGTTAAGTTGATAGCGTTCGTTAAGTTCTTTGTCGTTCATTATGGCTTCGTGACACTTAAAGCTTATATCTTATTAACATTCCTCAACATCTAGGTTATACAACCTATGTATACTTAGAATGTTCGTTTGACGCGAATATTAAACATTTACATCGTTTAAGTATTTTACGTTTACATTTCTTAACCGTTTAATCAATATTCAATCATTAAATTAAGATTTAATCACCCTTTAAGGTCTTACATTAAGTGAACTTATAGTTCATAATTATTCCCCAAACTTTTCCCAAGCGTTGAGTAGTTAAAAACTCTTCACTGGACCTTACCCTGCACCGGCGTTGCGGCGCTCATATTGTGGCGCCCCCAAAATATGTCTACACAACCCATTCTGAGTCGCCAAATACATGGTACAAAATTTAAATACAAACTTCATTTATACAACTGTCGTGCAAAATACGACAACACAATAGCTGAGTTTCAAAACAAATATTGTCTCAAAGACAATATCTAAACTCAAATAAAATCTTCATTACAATTATTTTTACACTATTTTATAGAATAGTGAGGACTACTATAACAACCATCTTGGACCGTCACTCCATTTCCCGACTAGTCCTAGCTATATTCTCATTTCCTGAAGAAAACAATGAAAGAAAAGGGTCGGGTGAGCTCAACTAGCCTAGTAAAAAATATTATAACTAAGATAATATAGAATAAATTATCCTTAGTTCTCATCAGTATAAAAACTGATAGAATACAATAGACAATAAGTTTAGATCAACATTTGTAACGGAATAAACAATCTATTAGAAGAGTCAAGTATAGCATCACCAAATTTTCTATGCATTACGGGCCAAGGATATTCGTTAGTATCACATCTACGAATTATTCATGCACTACGGGTCAAGAATATTCGTTATTATCACCAGTAGTCATGATCATGCCAAACAACAGTCCATCTATGCACTACGGGCCAAAGATGACTTTTACCACATCATTTGTAACATTACATGTCATGATTATACCGATACATAATTCCTGGTCATAATCATACTAATCAACAGTCCATCTATGCACTACGGGCCAAAGATGACTTTTACCACAATATAAGCATGATGATGATGACAATGATATAAGAAATCAATCAAGTGAGATCAAGGATAAATATTAAAGATTTATAATTTAATTTATCCAAAGTTTAAGAATGTCCAAATTGTCAACATGATAACTAATTTGTGGAGTAAAATTCAAGAATGATGATGAGTGCATATTATTCATTTATTTTGATTCCTTTATGTTTAGTTTTATTTCATGTTTCATGTGTATATGAGTTTATTAAGGTGTTTAATGATTTTAGAAAGAATTGGAGCTGAAATGAGGAAAAAGAGAAAATTGCAGGGTTTTTAGCATTAAGTTGATTGCATGGTCTTGGTTTTGAACTTGGATTTTATTGTAGAGCTTTTCCTTAGATTTCCGGAACATCTTGAATCGTCCCAATCGGAGTTCATATGAAAAAGTTAAGATCTTTTTACTAAACGGACGTTGAACCTCAAAGTTTGAAAGTTGCAATTTACACAGTAGTCACTTGGAGCCCAATTTTGACCTTGATGAAGCTAGTATTTGTCAAATCTCAAAGAATGAAAGTTGTAGATCTCGTCGATATCTTCATTTTGATAGGTAGCAGGTCCCATACATATTCCTAGATCAAAAGTTATGCTCGTTTTACCAAAGGATGTCGTAGCAGGAAATGGAAATTCGCCCTAACGAATTTTAGCGGGAAAAATTGGGAAATCTTGGATTTTTGGAAAGTTTTTAAATGCAGATTTTAACAGATTTCTACATGGAATTGGATTGATATTTCTATTAGCTTTAGGAATTCTTTTAGACTAAAATTTATTTCCAAGTTGAATTCTATTTCTTTATGGAAATTAGTGTAATTTATAATTCCTTTTAGGATTTGAATTTCTAATTCCCATAGGATTTAGGACTTTGTCTAGCACTATAAATAGAGGATGATAGTCAGAATTTTATTAATTCAATTATCAACTATAATCTATTGGAGTGCAGACTCAAGAGCATGTCATGTTAGTTCTTTTCATTCAGTTCTAAAGGGAGGTGAATCTTTGTTACAAGTAATTGATTAATTGAGTATTATTATTCATTTCTTTTTGTGTGAAATTTCTTCTGATAATCTGTTTTCATTGATTGCATGCTAATTGATCTAATTGATTTAATATGGCCAATTTAGTTAATTTGATCATTATCATCTACTAGATTAAGATTGGTATTACGTGTAATTGATATCTGTCTTCATCATAAGTAGCAACTTGGTAATACTAATTGTGGACACGCTTTTGTGTATTGCTAAGATTATCAGAAAACAAGTTAAACAAATCGAGCTTATGTGTTTGTTGCTTGGATTAGCCTAATCTCTATTTCTTAATGCTTCTATTATATTAAATCTAGAGAGCTTATTCTAGGTTGTATGCTAGTTAGAATCTGGTGGAGAGCTTGTTTCATACAGTGATAATCTAAGGAGAATTTCGGATAACAGAGCTTATTGTTATCTAGGGCTAATAGTTTCATTAAAGGGAAAATAATAATAACTTGATTAATTGATTGCTGTACTTGGTGAAACTGAACTGCAGAACTGAAGTTTTTACATATTTGGTTAACTTCATCTTTAATTCTTGTTCTCTTAGTTTAAAAATAATTTTCAAAAACCCCCATCTTTATTTTCTGTTGAAATAGTAGAATAATTATAAAATAGCTTTACTCTCTGTGGGATCGATCCTTACTTACGACTGTGCTAATTATTTGAATTTGTAAAGTGAAAGTGAGGTTAATTTAGGAGTGTAAATGTTGGGTAAAATCTAATTACGCACAACACGCAAGTATATGTGGTCAACAAGTAATAGAGTGATGAGTAGAGTATCGTTCCCACATAGACTAACTAGCAATAATCTTAACTTACAATTACCAATTTCCTATTAATCCTAATTTTATTAAACCAATCAACTCAATAATTAAAATTAAAGATTCTAAATTAAAGAATAATTGAACTATCACAAAACAATTACAAATATCAAAATCTAAAATTTCAAATAATTAATGGAGAATTAGACTTATGATTTCACCTTAAGCTTCAGTCTGATGTTAACACCTTTATTCCAATTCAATTCACTATCCCAGTTTATTAATTAAGAACACGAACGTAGTATTAACCACCTCTCGATGCAATAATACCGTATTAACTTAAATCCACAATCAAGATAGAAACAAGTTAAACACCTTAAGTAACTAACTCACTATATCTCTATGTGAATTACAATTAAAGAAGGTTTAAGATTAAGTTCTCTATCCGATTACATTCATCAAGATTCTGCTATTCACAAAATTCATGAACACATGCTATATTAATTAGGTCTAGATTTGAATATCTTCTCTCGATTCCATACAATCCACAAAGAATTGTTGATCAGGCAATTCATAAATTCAAGCTCAAATCAATATAGATAAACTGGAAATAGATTATTGAAATGGAAATCAAAGTTTACAAAATCATCGTTTCACTTAAAGATCCATCATAAGCCTAAAAAATGAATTAGTTCATCAAAAATGAAATAAACACTGAATAAATCATAGAAAACATTCTTTTGATTACAAATAATAGCCTAAGATGAAGAATATTGAAAAACACCCTTCTCGTAGCCTAGAATCACAATCGTCTCAAAAATCTCCTCCACAGCTTGCTTAGAAAAACTGAGCTTAATCTTCATAATATGCCTTGTGTCTTGTTGAATTTCTTGTTAATTTAGTAAATAGATGTCCAACACACAAGCCCTAGCCAAAAAATATCCATCCAGTAGAGTCCATGTGTAATTCAATCTGTTAAAAACCAATTCCAGCAAGAGTTTCAATCAAAATATAACACAACACAGTCGACACCCCCAGCCCCGGCGGGGGTTCATGAGTAAAACAAGCCCGCCCCGGCGGGCACCCTTTCTGTCAAAAATGTATGAGGACCCCCTGCCCCGGCGGGGGTTTATAAGCTAAATACGCCCACCGACCGCGACACCTTTCTAACTAATTGATTAAGAAGACCCCAGCCGTGGGTATACAAGATAAACATGCCTCCCCGTGGGTGTAATCTATAACCTGACTTTTGACTTCATGGCTTTTTCCAATTTTGCTCCAATTGACTTCAAATCATCCCAAATGACTCCACATATCCGTTAAATGCCGCAACAACCATCCTACACATGAAATAACATAAAACAAGTAAAAACGAACATGATCACAAGAATTTAGCAACAATTACGCATGAAATGGACATTGATTCGCGTATATAAAATCCACTTATCAAAATCCCCAATACTTAAACCGTGCTAGTCCTCGAGCACAAAACAATACATACAATGCAATGTAATGAGATGAAATGAATATAATCTAACTTATATGCTTTCGAATCCATCAATATCCCAGAATTAAGATTATCTTAACGGCCTCAGTGAAAACAAGCAACTATACAATATCAATCACTAAAACCAATCTACCATTCCGTTTAATCCTCAAATCTTAAACCATCATCACTGGTATAGTGTGCATGTGTGATTAACATCCATGATAACTGATACGAACTCAAATTCAATACATAATCAATCTCTTAGAAGGAATCATACAATGCAAACTTAAAAATTCCAAACATAGACAGCTTCAACTAAAACTAAACAATCACTAATCTCGGGGGTTCAAACAGGGTACTTATACTTTATTCATATATATTATTATTATTATTATTTTTTTCACGGGGGCTTTTCGCTTTTTTCCCATTTTATTCATATTATTTTTTTTATATATATATACATGACTGTGTAATGTCTTATCCCATTAGGCTGACAGTGCTACCCCTTAGCGAGATTTCAACCAACGACTCCCAGACCATAAAAGACCTTAGGGCGCTAGGTGTAAAGACAATCCCCTCAAGGCATTTCGCTCAAGTAACAAAGGCCCCGAAACAAGACTAGTCACGATATATATATATATATATATATATATATTTTATAGATAAAGCTTATATACCCCACATATCATCCCCCAAACTTAGGTTCTTGCCTAGTTTCCGCCTTTACTGTCTATCCTTGTCGTTTTCTCATTTACTAGCATTATCCTCTAGAGACCATTTATGTATAAATTTGAACTGACCATTCAACAAAGATGTTTATAATCATGCTAACCTTTTCTATACCAGTTTCAAACGAGCTCAAGATTTGATTCATAACAGAAATTGTATCACAGTTCTAGTAATCAACTACAACATTGCTGGACTTACGCAAACACAATATTTAACTAACTAATTTTTTTTTATATTTTTTAATATTTTTTTTAGATAACAAAATGCACTATTTACAAACTAAAACAATAAAAATAACCTAACTACTATGTATGTACCTAAGCTAGTATGCAGTTCTTCCTACATTACTATGCAACATTGAAATGAAAATGATAAAATGCAAACCTAAGCCTAAATACTCCAAATGCATGCAAACACGAATTTAAATCCCCCAAACTTAAGTAATACAACGTCCTCATTGGATGAATAATCAAAATAAGTATGTGAGGACTTCCCTGATATCGCTTAAGTCTGAAGAGGTGGTTGTTGTTCATCTTCGTTAGAATCACTTGGTGGAAACCTCGGCACGCTGATATGGAAATTGGGCCGCCGGGTTGAAGCTTTGAAGATTTATGTTGAGTGAGGTGAAAGATGCATTCATAGCATCAAACATGTGATCTTGCCTCATTGCCAATCGCCGTATTTTCTGACGTGCTGCTTTGTTATACGCATTCATTTGATTTTGAAAATCAAGGAACTGAGGACTGGATATGGCCTCGGCTTGCGGTACCGGCTCGACCCCTTGATCTCCCACTGCTTCATCATCATCCCCTAATGTCTCTGTAGCATCAACTTCGTCTTCTGAAGCCGAAGGAAAAATAAAGCCCAAACCACGCGGATGTGACTTGCCACCTACCCAAACGGAATGCCGCGCTATCATCCTAGAATCAAGCAAATGAGTGATGGGTGTGGCAAGCCGCCTGAAAAATTTCCACGTAAACACCGGCGGATGGAGAAACAAATAATGGCCCCGACGTCGATAATGAAATCTTGCACAATGGCGTATAACAGTAACGCCTTCTCTTTGGTGACGTCCGAGGTATGTTGGGACAAAAGCAATTTAGCGCATAGGAATGCGTACCAGATTTTTCCATACCACCTAAGGTCCTTGCTATGGAACACGGTGCCTCCCTTCCGACCTTTCATCCAAGATGTTCCCGGCTTTGTCATCTCCGTGATTATAGCATCATAGTCCGGATCATAATTTTGTAGATGAGCATAATGGCAGTGGCGAGGTACCCGCAGTTGGTAGTAGGTGTTGATTGCATCGGCACTGAACGGAACCAACCGACCTCGAACAAATGCGTGGAATGGTTCTTTGTCCTCAGTGTTTGCATATAATTCCTTGACAATGTTGACCACAGTGGGTTCTGGCTCTTCTGTGAATTTTGTCCACCCCTTTTGATAAATTTGAGGCATCATCTCCCCATCGTTAGGATCCGGTGCCAACCCCCACTCCGGTGTAAGGGCTTTGGTGAGCATGTAGTCATACAGGTCAACGACAGCGACACTCGCGAATTTCCGGCGATCGAAGGTTCGAGTTGGTTGAGATGGCCATGAACTCTCTCCTCTTTGGGGTTTAGAAGATGATTGCGAAGCCATGATTTCTCTCTAGTGCTTTACTTGCCTTAGCTCTTCCCCAAACTTTTCAATTTGCTCCTCTCTAGCTCTCAATTGTCCTCTATGAATACCCTTTATCAATTGTTGTGAGAAATATGGTATGAGATGTAGTAATATATATAGAGGAGGTGGAATGAGGTCTATTGGTGGATTGAAGAGGTGGGGAGAAGTAATGGAGTATTGGAAATAGTGGGGTAGAAGTGGGTGTAGTGGGTGGTAGATGGAGTTATGAAGTAGTGGGGAAGTGGGAAAGTGGTGTATTGTTGGGAAGGGGAGAAGCCTGCGTGTAACTGCCAGAGTTGGTTAAGTTCCAGGACCCCCGCCCCGGCGGGGGGTATTAAGCTTGAAAAGCTCTCCCCGACGGGCATGCCTACTACTATCGACTTGAGGACCCCTTGGCCGTGGGGTACAAAACTTAAGAGGCTGCCTTGACAGGTGTTTGTTGTTAAAATTGGGACCCCTGCCTCAAGTGGGTTGTAGTGAAAAAGGAGCCCGCCCCGGCGGGCATGCCCACTGACAAACACCTCTATTTTCTTAACTTTTCTTCATTGTAACTCACCATATTATCCTTTGTTCATCCTGCATGATACAAAACATGAGAGTTAATGAGTTGTTGATAACATGATGCATTATAGAGAGATTAACGAGACTTTTAATGTATGCTACTACCTAGTAATGTACAAAAACTATAATTAAGCAAATATAAATGGAAAATATGATAAATAAACTAAAGATTGGGTTGCCTCCCAATTAGCGCTTTATTTTAAGTCGTTCAGCTTGACTACTTCCTATTCAATTTATGTCGGCCAATGTGATGGTGATCACATCGGTGTTAGCTTCTCCACCCCAATAATGCTTTAGACGATGTCCGTTGACTTTAAATGTTTCTAACGACTTTCGACTGTAGAGTTCAACTGCGCCATGAGAGAATACTCGCTTGATAGTGAATGGTCTCGACCATCTTGACTTAAGCTTTCTTGAGAACAATCGCACCCGTGAGTTAAACAAAAGGACTGATTGTCCCGGCTCGAATGTTCGATGCATAATTTTTTGGTCGTGCCATCTTTTTACTTTTTCTTTGTGTATTTTGGAGTTCTCATAGGTGTGAAGGCGAAATTCGTCGAGTTCATTCAATTGAAGTAGTCTTTTTTCTCCTACAGCTACTTGATCAAAATTGAGTTTTTGAACTGCCCAATAAGCCTTATGCTGTAGCTCGACTGGTAAATGATATGCCTTTTCGTACAGTAGTTGGTATGGTGACATCCCGATTGGTGTTTTGTATGCAGTCTGGTATGCCCATAATGCATCGTCCAATCGAAGCGACCAATCTTTATGACTCGGATTCACCACTTTCTCTAATATCTTTTTAACTTCTCTGTTTGGTACCTCAGCCTGTCTACTTGTTTGAGGGTGATAAGCTGTAGCCACCTTGTGGTTGATCCCATATTTGGCCAAAAGAGCTGTAATGGACTTGTTGCAGAAGTGACTACCTTCGTCACTGATTATTGCTCTCGGCGTGCCAAACCTTGTGAAAATATTCTTCTGCAGAAATTTGAGGACCACCTTGGCATTGTTGGATGGTAGTGCTGCAGCTTCAACCCACTTCGATACGTAATCCACTGCGAGTAGAATATATTGATTGTTTAAAGAAGACGAGAATGGCCCCATGAAATTGATACCCCACACATCAAAGATTTCTACTTCAAGAATCGTTTGTAAAGGCATCTCATTCCGTTTCAAAATGTTGCCCACCCTTTGACACCTATCGCATTGTTTGACAAAATGGTAGGCATCCTTAAATAATGTGGGCCAATAAAACCCAGATTGCAACACCTTTACTGCTGTCCTCTCACTCCCATAATGTCCTCCATACGCAGATGAGTGACACTCATGCAGAATATTCTTCACTTCACTATAGGGGACGCACCGTCTAATCATTTTGTCGGCGCACTACTTGAACAAATACGGTTCATCCCACATGTACCATTTCACGTCATGAAGAAACTTCTTTTTCTATTGTCTTGTGAGGTCAGGTGGTAGAATGTTGCTCACAAGAAAATTTGCATAATCCCCATACCACAGAATCTCTGCAGAAATCCCAAACAGTTGCTCATCTGGGAATGACTCATTAATTTCACATTTGTCGTCTTTCGCTTTCCCTTGGTTTTCCAACCTAGACAAGTGATTGGCTACTTGGTTCTCCGTCCCCTTTCTATCCTTTATTTCTAAGTCAAACTCTTGAAGTAGGAGAATCCATCGGATAAGGCGTGGCTTAGCATCCTTTTTCGTTATCAAGTACCGAATCGCCGAATGGTCTGTGTAGATTATCACCTTAGTCCCGATCAAGTAAGCCCAAAATTTGTCAAATGCATACACCACTGCAAGAAATTCCTTTTCTGTAGTTGTATAGTTCATTTGAGTCCCTGTGAGTGTTTTTCTTGCATAGTATATGGCGTGAAACACCTTCTCTCGACGTTGGCCCAAAACAGCCCCAACTGCGTAGTCACTCGCATCACATATTAGTTCGAATGGCATGTTCCAATTCGGTGCGACGATCACGAGGGCTGTAGTTAATTTCTTTTTCAATAATTCAAACGTGGACTTGCATTCCTCATCAAAACTGAAAGTAACATCCTTCTCTAAAAGACTGCATAGAGGTTTCATAATTTTAGAGATGTCTTTTATGAACCTCCTGTAGAACCCTGCATGTCCCAGGAAACTCCTAATACCCTTAACTGAGCTCGGAGGAGGCAGTTTCTCTATTGTTTCTAGCTTTGCTTTGTCAACCACCAATCCTTGAGCCAATACCTTATGGCCCAAAATTATGCCCTCTTCAACCATGAAGTGGCATTTTTCCCAATTGAGTACGAGGTTCGTATCCTTACATCGCTACAACACCATGACTAGATTCTTTAAGCAAATATCGAAGCTGTCCCCATAGACCGAAAAGTCATCCATGAAGACTTCAACAATTTTCTCCACCATATCTGAAAAAATGGCCATCATACACCATTGGAAAGTTGCAGGTGCATTGCATAACCCGAATGACATCCTCCTGAATGCAAATGTGCCGTAAGGGCACGTGAATGTCATCTTTTCTTGATCCTCTAGAGCGATGAATATCTGGTTATAACCCAAGTATCCATCCTACAAACATTAATATGAATGTCCCGCCAATCTATCCAACATTTGATCAATAAAGGGCAGCGGGAAATTGTCTTTTTGGGTTGCCTTGTTCAATTT
The DNA here is from genome assembly GCA_020205615.1 of Panax quinquefolius. Taxonomy (NCBI): domain Eukaryota; kingdom Viridiplantae; phylum Streptophyta; class Magnoliopsida; order Apiales; family Araliaceae; genus Panax; species Panax quinquefolius. Next base: position 90,582,629 of record CM035158.1, read on the forward strand.
TCTATAATCCATGCACACCCTCCAACCTATCACTATTCTAGTTGGTATTAACTCGTTGTCCTCATTCTGCACCACAGTCATTCCTCCTTTTTTCGGCACGCATTGGACCGGACTAACCCACTTACTGTCAAAAATCGGGTAGATGATACCGACATCTTGTTAGGTTTTCGTGAAAATCAAAGTAGCAATCAAATTGCAAAATATAGCGGAAGCGAGATAAAATCAGATTTTAAAATTTTTCACAAACCAATTACCCGGATCATCCTTTATGCATATTATTAATTAAAACGAAGAATAAGAAATTATGAAATCATACCTTTGTAGAATCGAGCTTCCTCGTGTACGAAGTTCACCTCCTCTTTCTCCGCGATCTCCTTGAATCTCCCAAGGATTCCTTCCTTTTGATTAATGTAAGCCACCCAAGTGTATGGCCTCTATAGGTGATCCACCAAGGAAGAGGAATTTTTCAAGAAGAAGGATTTGGCTCAAACCCTAGTTTTCCTATCCTAATAAGAAAAGGGGTGTACTCTCCAAATCTAGGAATTACGTATATCTCATATCTAATATAAGACTCCTCTTATAAAGATATTATGTAACCCTATTTTAATTAAAATAAGGTATTATTTATTTAATTAAACTCTTTTAATTAAATGGGCTCCCTAATCCTATTAGGGATAATTAGTTAAACTCCTTTAACTAATTTTCTTTCCTAATCCAATTAGGAATAAATGAGAGTACTAATATTAAATTAATTCCTAAACCTTTTAGAAATTAAAATAATAATAATTATAATAATATTAATAAGACTCCTCTTATTAATTTATATTTAATATTTCTAAAATATTAAATAATAAATATTAAGCTATTTAATTTATTCTATCACCATAGATTAAATTAAATATACTTAACATATTATTACAATTATGCCATTAACTTCTTAAATAATTATTCTTCCTTTTATGGTGTGACCCTTTAGGTTCTCCATATTAAACCAGTTGTGAATAAATCAATTAGAACAATTCTAATCTCATTTAAATAAATAAATTAACAAATAATTTATTTAAATAAATAATATTTATTCTACAATAGGATAAGCCTCCCTAGCGATCAACGACTTTCCAGATAATATAGATTTCAACATTAATCATAAAAGAACCTTTGAGTAAATAGTTACCGTACAATTCAATCCTTCCACCATACAATGTCCCAATTAAATATAAGACATGGAATTACTGTCAAGTCTTATTTTATTTAATTATATGTATTTCGATTCCTAAATGAACAACTCCTAATGAATGCAAATTAGAAACTACTTTCTAATTTCATTCCACCTAACCAAGGATTCTGGTTGTCATTTATCGAATCACATAGGACATCTCTCTTTTTACTAGAAGTGGTAGATTCTTTATCGATCATTCATTATCTTCATATATAACTTATTACACCCAAGCATACCCTTTGATATACTCTAAGAGTCTTAAGGAATAAGTCAAAGTGTAATTCATTATATATAAGATACTATGATGATCTCAAGTCTAAGGATCATTTGTACTACTATCACTACAGAATTCCTATTGACGTGTAAGTAAAACTCCATTAGGTATTCCATAGCGAGTCACGCTCGATGAACTTATTCTCTAATAAGCACCTACATACTTGCTTTAGTGTCTCCACACAAACGATCATGAGATCAATCATCCTCATCCAATGAGCAAGCAAGCGATGTACCAATCTATCCGGATTTACTAATCCCCAATTTAGTAATCCAATGATTGGGAACTATTTTAGTTTTAAGCTTTCTAAGAATTTAGATCTCATTAGAATGATCATCATCATTATTCTAAAAGCGTTGCTTAAAACTATGGGTTTATCACATATTATTAAAAACAACACCATGTAGATAATAAATGCCTTTAATAAATAATTCTTTTATTAATAAATAAATAAGATTGATTACACAAAGATATGCTTTATCATCATACATGATTGGCTTGTATGCATAATACTTTCAATCTCCCACTTGCACTAAAGCCAATCGCCGTGGTATCTCATACCCATCTTCTCTAAGTGACGATCAAACTGCTGTTGTGTTAACGCTTTAGTAAATGGATCTGCAATATTGTCTTGAGAGTCCACGCTCCTGTGGTGACGTCTCCTCTTCAATGATCTCTCCGATCAAATGAAATCGCCATGCAACACGTGTTTGGATTTCGATGAGACTGGGTTCCTTAGCTTCATGCAATGCCTCCAAAGGTTGTCACGAATAAAGGCACCGGGTCCTTTAATGCTAGGAACCACACCAAGTTCGAAGAATGAACTTCTTCATCCAAACAGCCTTCCTTTGCAGCCTTCACTTGCAGCCTATGTATCTCGCCACATCCTTTGAATCAAGAATCGCTTTTCGCTTGGAACTTTTCCAACTTCTTCGCGCCACCGCTTTAAGGTAAACACATACCTCAAAAGCGGATTCTTCATCATCTTGGTCTGCTTTGAAAACTTGAGTCCGTGAAGCCCTCTAGTTTTAATTCGCACTCCACCGTAGACAAGAAATACATCCTTAGTTCTTCTTAAGTACTTTAGGATATTTTTCAACGCCTTCCAAAGTTGTTCTTCTCCCGGATTCGATCGATATCTGCTTGTTACACTAAGTGCATGAGCGACATCTGGTCTAGTACATATCATACCGCATACATGATAGATCCTATTGTTTGAAGCATAAGGAATCTTACTCATGCGCTTTCTCTCCTCGTGTGTCTTTGGGGCTTGTTTCTTGGAGAGATGTATTCCATGGCTCATCTCCAGCATGAGACCTCTTTTGGAATCTTCCATGCTAAACCTTTTAGCATCATGTCAATGTACGTTCCTTGGGATAAGCCAAGCATCCTATTCGATCTATCTCTATAGATCTTTATCCCCAAAATATAGATGCTTCTCCCAAGTCCTTCATGGAGAAGTGTTTAGATAACTTGATTTTAATTGTTTGCAAGATAGGAATATCATTCCTATCGGTAATATATCATCAACATATAATACAAGGAATGAAACAAATATCCCACTAACCTTCTTGTACACACACATGGTTCATCCTCATTTTGATAAAATCAAACTTTTGATTGTCTCATCAAAACGGATGTTCCACCCACGAAGCTTGCTTTAATCCATAAATGGATCGTTGAAGCTTATGCAGACTTGATTTGTTCCAACCTTTGAAACAAATCCTCCGGTTAATGTCATATACACATCCACCTCAAGTTTCCCATTGAGGAAGGCCGTTTTCACGTCCATCTCGCCAGATTTAAGTAGTCACGGTAAGTGCAATCGCAAGCAAAATCCGAATGGACTTGAGCATTGCTCTTTGGTGAGAAGGTTTCATCATAGTCAACTCCTTGTCTTTGTTTGAAACCTTTTGCAACTAGTCGGACCTTATAGGTCTCTACCTTGCCGTCTCGCTCCAGCCCTTTCTTTTAAAGACCCATTTACACCCAATAGCTTAATGCCTTGGTGGTGAGACCAAAGTCCATACTTGGTTCTCATACATGGAGTCCATCTCGGTTTCATGGCTTCTTGCCACTTCTCCGAGTCTTTACTACTCATAGCGCTTTGTTAAGTAATTCGATGGATCATCATCATCTATGATGCGTACCTCATTGTCATCTTCTATGACAAGTCCATACCGTCTGGTATCTTTGGTACTCTTCCGAGATTACTGAATAGGGTGTGGTATGTATGAATCTCTACTTGATTAGGTACCTCACTTTGATCTCAGTAGCATTTTGTGGTTCTTGAACCTCTTCAAGATATATATCTTACTCCCCACCGACCCCTTCAAGGATAAACTCGCTTTCCAAGAAGGCGCATGTTTCGCAACAAACACCTTTTGATCACTTGGATGATAGAAATAATACCCGATGTTTCTTTAGGATATCCCATAAATCTACATTTGTCGATCTAGTCTGCAATTTATCGCTTTCAAACTTTTTTGACATAAGTCGACAACCCCAAGTCTTAACATGCTTAAGATTTGGTTTCCTCCCCGCCCACAACTCATATGGGGTCTTGGGGACGGATTTTGTAGGTACCTTGTTAAGTAGGTATGCAAACGATTCTAGGGGGCATATCCCCGAAGAAACCGGAAGGTCAGTAAAACTCATCATAGATCGAACCATGTCCAACATTGTTCGATTTCTCCTTTCAGATATACACCATTCATCCGTATGCGTTCCTGGTGGAGTCCATGGTGAGATTATACCATTTTCTTTGAGACAATTGAGAAACTCACCACTTAAGTATTCTCCTCCTCGATCGAAGAATCTTAATACTCTTACCAGTTTGCTTCTCAACTTCACTTCCGAACTCTTTGAACTTTTCAAATGATTCGATTTGTATTTCATTAAATACACATATCCAAATCTTGAGTGGTCGCTGATTGAATGTAATAAAATAAGAATACCCTCCTCGTGCGGTTGTTGTCATAGGTCCACATACATCCGTGTGTACCAACGCTAACAACTCTGTAAATCTTTCTCCTTTTCCACTAAAAGGAGATTTAGTCATTTTACCCATGAGACAAGATTCACAAAGTTGGATATGATTCATAATCGAGATAGCTCTAGAGCCCATCTTTATGCAACTTGGATAATCTTGTTTCATTAATATGACCAAGTCTACAATTACCACATGAAGGTATAATTAACATCATCTCTTTTCCTTTTATTAGTTTGTTCAATTTGAAATATATTTTCATGCAAGTCAAGTATATAAAGTCCATTTCAGTAAATTACAAACACCATATAAAACATTATCATTATAAATGGAACAACATTGTTCTTTATTATAATATTAAAACCATCCATATCCAATACGAGAGATATAAATAATGTTTCTAATGATATTTGGAACAAAATAACAATTATTTAAATTAATGAACTTGCCAGTAGCGTTCTTAAACAATAAGTCCCTACAAACTAATGCAAAGAACCTTTGCTCCATTTCCCACTCGTAGGATCGACCTCATCCTTCCTTCACCTTTCTACTTGACCAACCCCCCAGATATTATTACATATGTGAGAACCACATCCGGTATCTAATACCCAAGTAGAAGATTGACTTTCGAAAAATTAATTTCAATCATAAACAAACCTTGATTAGGATTCAAGCTTCTCAAGCTTCTTCCGCTTTTGTTCTCGCGAGATAATCCTTGCAGCCTCTCCAAATGACGCGGCTTATTGCAATGGAAGCAAATTCCTTTGCTAATGGATCGAGTTTGTTTTGATCCTTCACTTTCGCCTTTCCTTAGCCTTCTTGGATTTCTTCCTTTCGGAAGATACCTTGGGCCTCTTCCTTTCTTGGAAGAATCATCCACCAATAAGACATGGTTCTTCTTGGATGGGAAGTGACCTTCAAAGAGCTTTTCAACATGTTAAGTAATTGAAAAGTGACATCCAACTTATTCATGTGAAAATTCACAACAAATTGTGAGAAGGTGTCCGGGAGTGACCGCAAGACTAAATCTTGACTCAACTCCCCATCCATGACGAAACCCAAGTCGCCCAAGACGCTCAATCGATTGATCATCTTTAGGACATGAGTCTCAATCTAAAGAGTGCCCTCGGTCATCCGAGATCTAAGAGCTCCTTAGATATTTCATATCTAGCAAATCCTACTTTGCTCACCATACAACTCTCCAAGGTGCAATAGCATAGTAGGAGCATCCATGTTTTCATCTTGATCTTTGAAGCTCATTACTCATGGATGCGAGCATGATGCATTGAGCCACGATGCATCATCTTGCCACCGCTTTAAAAGTAGCAATCTCTTCCTCGGAGGTCATCTCTCAACTTTTTTGCGATGCAGGCGAATTTAGGACATAAGAAATCTTTTCAAAGAAGTGAGAACAATTCTCGATTCCTCAACCAAATCCGTGTAGTTCTATTAAATCCAGGTTTGTTAAGCATCAAGTATGCTTGCAAAGGAAATTAGTGAATGTGACATTTTCAAAATTACGCATGTAAAAAAAAGACAATATTTTAGCAAACATTCATTTAATTAATTACCAAAATAAATTAGGTCTTATTTTATATTGGTATCTCCCACTATTTTCTTCAAACTATATTACCCTCATTTATATAGTTCGCAGAAAATCTAATTAAAGTTTTTTGCTAGTGAGAATAAGGATCCCATTTCAAATATATATAGCCTTGTGGTGACACAACAAACTATATATAAATAAATAGGTAGACAACTCCTCTTGTCAATTACATCAACATGTAACTCCTTATGTTTTGCCTCTTGGATTATTTTGATCAAGTGGTGGCACATCCGAATCAAAATTATCTAAGTTAAGTCCAACCTAGCACTTCCATATATTCAAAAAAGAAAAATATCGCCCTTGTGGTGACACAACAAAACAATATTGTTCAATTTTCTTTATAAGCATCAAATGTGATAAATTAACATCTTAAATACTTAATACTTGCCTTGTGGTGACACAACAAACTCATATTAAATATTTAATACTCTATTAATTTTATCATGCTAGAAGGCGACGTTCGATATTCTAAATATCTTTGAACGCTTAAGACTTAATATATAAAAACTTTGAGGGATTTGTTATTATTTGTCTCATCTTGTTTAGCGCGCATGCAAATATATATATAAAATACGCGTCATATTATTAAACATGCGAAGCATGTTTTGCATAATATATAATATATATAATACTAGCATGCACATATAGAATACTATATTCTACCCGGATTGATTATGGACTTTTATTCTAGTTTGGTTCACTAGAGCCACCAAGTGAACCAAAAGGTCAAACCCTAGGGTGCAAAGAATAAACATTTAAATATAACTATTACATTTAAACCCGGGCTCCATTACAAACGGGTCTTCAAGCGCTCCTTGATCTCCAGTTCTTCAAAAAAAATTCTAACTAATCCTATTACATTAAACTATTTAATTTAAATAGAAACCTTGATCGTGATCGAGGGAAGTACATAGGAGAGAGATAGAATTTACATCAAGAAGAAAACCGTAAAAGACGAGTCTGCAGTTGACCCCATTTAATAAAACCCATTCATTCAAACATCCAACTAAAATAAATCCAATCATATTGGTCAATTGTCCATAATCAATCCCATTTATTATCATACATATCATCATATGTATCAATAAATTAAATCATTCCATATATATATGAGTATCATTTAATGGGCAATTTTATGTTGCATGAAATCCAATTTCAAGATTAAAATAAACTCTTTTATTTTAATTATAAAATTATTAAGATTAATATATATATATAACAATTATATATATATATATATAATAAAAGTCCTATACTTTATAAACAAATGGCCGGACCATGCCATTAATTTCCTGGACAAAAACTGCCACGTGGATCTTCTTTAAAAAACCTCCAGCACCTTGCTAGCCTTGTATCACGGTTCAAAAAAAATAAAAATCTGGACATATCTCCCAAGTCCTCGGTCAACGTGGTGGCCACAATTTTTTTTTTTTTTTTAAAACCGTAGCAGCCCCTTGTTTAAATAAATTGCATCCAGGAATCATGCTAGAGCTTACGTGGTTGACTTTAAAAAAAAAAGAGTTCCACGGATATAGAATCTTGCAGACCTTCTCACGTGATATATATATCCATGGATTGCATTAAAAAAAAACGATTCAAAAACTTTTTAAGAAATATTTTTTTTTTTTCATAAAATAATAATTTTATACAACAAATTATGCCCAATAAATTATTCAAAATACATACCCATACATTTATGGAATCAAAATAATTAATAATTCGCATAAAGTTTGGCTCATGATACCACTGTTAGGTTTTCGTGAAAATCAAAGTAGCAATCAAATTGCAAAATATAAATAAGCGAGATAAAATCGATTTTAAAATTTTTCACAAACCAATTACCCTTGATCATCCTTTATGCATATTATTAATTAAAACGAAGAATAAAAAATTATGAAATCATACCCTTGTAGAAACGAGCTTCCTCAGTAATGCAGTTCACCTCCTCCTTCTCATGATCTCCTTGAATCTCCTAAGTTGATTCCTTCCTTTTGATTAATGTAAGCCACCCAAGTGTATGGCCTCTATAGGTGATCCACCAAGGAAGAGGAATTTTTCAAGAAGAAGGGATTTGGCTCAAACCCTAGTTTTCCTATCCTAATAAGAAAAGGGGTGTACTCTCCAAATCTAGGAATTACGATATCTCATATCTAATATAAGACTCTCTTATAAAAGATATTATGTAACCCTATTTTAATTAAAATAAGGTATTATTTATTTAATTAAACTCTTTTAATTAAATGGGCTCCCTAATCCTATTAGGGATAATTAGTTAAACTCCTTTAACTAATTTTCTTTCCTAATCCAATTAGGAATAAATGAGAGTACTAATATTAAATTAATTCCTAAACCTTTTAGAAATTAAAATAATAATAATTATAATAATATTAATAAGACTCCTCTTATTAATTTATATTTAATATTTCTAAAATATTAAATAATAAATATTAAGCTATTTAATTTATTCTATCACCATAGATTAAATTAAATATACTTAACATATTATTACAATTATGCCATTAACTTCTTAAATAATTATTCTTCCTTTTATGGTGTGACCCTTTAGGTTCTCCATATTAAACCTAGGTTGTGAATAAATCAATTAGAACAATTCTAATCTCATTTAAATAAATAAATTAACAAATAATTTATTTAAATAAATAATATTTATTCTACAATAGGGATAAGCCTCCCTAGCGATCAACGACTTTCAGATAATATAGATTTCAACATTAATCATAAAAGAACCTTTGAGTAAATAGTTACCGCATAATTCAATCCTTCCACCATACAATGTCCCAATTAAATATAAGACAAGGAATTACCTGCCAAGTCTTATTTTATTTAATTATATGTATTTCGATTCCTAAATGAACAACTCCTAATGAATGCAAATTAGAAACTACTTTCTAATTTCATTCCACCTTAACCAAGGATTCCTCGGGTTGTCATTTATCGAATCACATAGACATCTCTCCTTTTACTAGAAGTGGTAGATTCTTTATCGATCATTCATTATCTTCATATATAACTTATTACACCCAAGCATACCCTTTGATATACTCTAAGAGTCTTAAGGAATAAGTCAAAGTGTAATTCATTATATATAAGATACTATGATGATCTCAAGTCTAAGATCATTTGTACTTACTATCACTACAGAATTCCTATTGATCGTAAGTAAAACTCCATTAGGTATTCCTTAGCGAGTCACGTTCGAAGGAACTTATTCTCTAATAAGCACCTACATACTTGCTTTAGTGTCTCCACACAAACGATCATGAGATCAATCATCCTCATCCAACGAAAGCAAGAACGTATGTACCAATCTATCCGGATTCACTAATCCCCAATTTAGTAATCCAATGATTGGTAACTATTTTAGTTTTAAGCTTTCTAAGAATTTAGATCTCATTAGAATGATCATCATCATTATTCTAAAAGCGTTGCTTAAAACTATGGGTTTATCACATATTATTAAAAACAAAGACCATGTAGATAATAAATGCCTTTAATAAATAATTCTTTTATTAATAAATAAATAAGATTGATTACACAGTATATGCTTTATCATCATACATGATTGGCTTGTGTGCATAATACTTTCACATCTAACCACTTCAATATTTCTTTCTTCACAACTTCCTTCATAATAGGGTTAAGTCGCAGTTGTTGCTCCACTGTTGGTTTTGCCTCATCTTCCATCAAAATCTTGTGTATGCAAAATGAAGGGCTATTTCCCTTTATGTCCGCAATCGTCCACCCAATAGCTGATTTGTGTTCCCTAAGTACCCTCAACAACTTTTCTTCCTGCAATTCGTTAAGTGCAGCTGAAATAATAACTGGTAAAGAATTTGAATTGCCTAAATACGCATACCTGAGGTGTTTAGGGAGTGGCTTAAGTTCTAACTTTGGTGGCTCTTCCAATGATGGTTTCAGTTTTTCTGCGGCTATTTCCTCCATGTGTAATGGTTCAAACGGTGTTCTGAATCTGGAAACTCGTGGCAATGAGTCTAGCATTTGTAAGTAATCCAAAAATTTTGGATCGTCAAACTCTTCATCCCACAATAAAGTTGTTTCTAACGGATCGTTGACCAAACTCTTGCTCATATCTTCACTGATGATTTGCTCAATTAAATCCATCCGAAAATATTCTTCCTCATCCGTAGGGAATTTCATGGCCTTGAACACATTAAATTTTATTTCTTGATCTTGGACCCTCATAGTCGGGCTTCTCCTTTTGTACGCCTACATGAGGCGTCCCTACCTGTACAAGAAAGGTCTCCCTAGGATAATCGGGATGTTCTTGTCCTCCTCAAAATCCAGAATGATAAAGTCCGCGGGGAATATAAACTTATCCACCGTCACCAAAATGTCCTCTACTATGCCTCTCGGATATGTGACTGACCTATCTGCCAACTGCAATGAAATATTCGTAGGTCTTGGAGCGGGCAAACCCACTTCTATGTATACTGACAATGGCATAAGGTTTACACTTGCCCCCAAATCACATAAATACTTGCTAAAATGCATGTTTCTGATCGTGCATGGGATAGTGAAACTCCCCGGGTCCTTAAGTTTTGGTGGTAATTTCTGCCGTAATACTGCACTACACTCCTCTGTTAGTGCAACTGTCTCAAAATCTTCCCATTTCTTCTTCCTTGACAGAATCCCTTTCATAAATTTTGCGTAGCTCGGCATTTGCTCTAGGGCTTTTTCAAATGGGATATTAATCTAGAGTTTTTTGAACACTTCCAAAAAATTTGTGAATTATTTGTCTAATTTCTGTTTTTGGACCCTCTGCTGAAACGGTGGTGGTGGATAAACAATTTGCTTCTTGTTTAGCTTTATTTTTTCACTCTGCTTATCCTCACCCTTGCTTCCTTCAATCACGTTACTATCATCAACTTTTTCATCTGGAGTCGCTGAATTTTCTGCATTAGTACCCTCGAGATGTTTTCCACTCCTCAATGTAATTGCCTGACACTGTTCATGGTTACCCTTCAGATTTTTCTCTGTATCTCTTGGTAGGGTCCCTTGTGGCCTGTTATTTAGTGCTAAGGCAATTTGCCCCATCTGATTTTCCAAGTTCTTGATGGTTATTGCTTGAGTTTTCATTGCTGCCTGATTACTCGTTATATACTTCGACACCAATTCCTCGAAATCTGATTTCCTTTCATGAAGTTGAGTAGGTTGTTGGTGATTCTGAAACCCTAGGGGATATGACTGTCGTTGAGCTTGATGTTGCTGATTATTGCTTCACGAGAAATTTGGATGATTCCTATTCCCTTGATTGTATGTATTCTGGTATGTATTCTGCGAAATTCTGTTATAATTGCCCACAAACTGCACAGATGCTGGATTAATCGCGTATTGATCCATTGGGTGCTCTCCCGCGCACAACTCACATATAAATCGCCACTTGTTTGTGCTTGTTGTTATCCAGGCCTCGTCGAGAGAATCCAACTTCTTTGAAAGTGTAGAAATCTGTGCTTGTATAGCTGTCACCCCATCCACTTCTAACACCCCAGCTGCCTTCGCCTGTGTCATTCTTGCTGTGGGCCACTGGTAGTTGTTCGCCGCCATGGTTTCAATCAAATCGTAAGCTTCCTCGTAAATCTTAGCCATGAATGCTCCGCCCGACGCTGCATCAATACTCATTCTGAGATTCCCATGTAGTCCGTTGTAAAAGGTGTTCATTTGCAGCCACTTGGGCAATCCATGATGTGGCCATTTTCTGAGCAATTCTTTATATCTCTCCCATGCCTCATATAATGACTCCCCATGTTGCTGTTCAAACATCGTTATCTCGTTCCTCATCTTTGCAGTTTTCGCCGGTGGGAAGAATTTGGCGAGGAATTTCCGAGCTAAGTCTTCCCAAGTAGTGATTGATCTGGGCGGTAGAGAATGCAACCAACTCTTCGCCTTGTCCCGTAAAGTGAATTTGAACAAGCGAAGTCTAACCGCATCATCTGACACCCCATTGTACCTAAAGGTGTGGCAAATCTCCAGAAAGCTGACTAAATGTTCATTCGGATCGTCATTTTCCAATCCCCCAAACTGAACTAAATTCTGAATCATTTGAATCGTTCCAGGCTTGATTTCAAATGTGTTAACGACTATTATTGGGTCTAGTGATGCTTGATCATAGATTCGCCACCTTGTGTGTGCGAAAGTCCCTTAACGCTTTTCGATCTTCTATCGCCATTTCCTCTTCCTTCTCAGACGTTTCAAATTCTTGCCTCGTTTCCTTGATCCACTTACTCAATCTTTTCTCGATGTCATCCTCAAAAGGCAACAAGTCTGGATTTTTGGACCGAGTTTGCATAAACTGCTTCAAACACCTGAAATAGAAGGAACAAAAAAAAAAAAATGTCGAAGTAAAACTGGATTAATTAAACTGATATTGTAAAACTATTAAGATTTATACTAAATTGTCCCCGACAACGGCACCAAAAACTTGTTGGGTAAAATCTAATTACGCACAACACGCAAGTATACGTGGTCAACAAGTAATAGAGTGATGAGTAGAGTATCGTTCCCATAGAGACTAACTAACAATAATCTTAACTTACAATTACCAATTTCCTATTAATCCTAATTTTATTAAACCAATCAACTCAATAATTAAAATTAAAGATTCTAAATTAAAGAATAATTGAACTATCACAAAACAATTACAAATATTAAAATCTAAAATTTCAAATAATTAATGGAGAATTAGACTTATGATTTCACCTTAAGCTTCAGTCTGATGTTAACACCTTTATTCCAATTCAATTCACTATCCCAGTTTATTAATCAAGAACACGAACGTAGTATTAACCACTTCTCGATGAAATAATACCGTATTAACTTAAATCCACAATCAAGATAGAAACAAGTTAAACACCTTAAGTAACTAACTCACTATATCTCTATGTGAATTACAATTAAAGAAGGTTTAAGATTAAGTTCTCTATCCGATTACATGCGATGTCAAGCATATCTCTACCTTAACATTCATCAAGATTCTGCTATTCACAAAATTCATGAACACATGCTATATTAATTAGTTCTAGATTTGAATATCCTCTCTCGATTCCATACAATCCACAAAGAATTGTTGATCAGGCAATTCATAAATTCAAGCTCAAATCAATATAGATAAACTGGAAATAGATTATTGAAATGGAAATCAAAGTTTACAAAATCATCGTTTCACTTAAAGATCCATCATAAGCCTAAAAAATGAATTAGTTCATCAAAAACGAAATAAACACTGAATAAATCATAGAAAACATTCTTTAGATTACAAATAATAGCTTAAGATGAAGAATATTGAAAAACACCCTTCTCGTAGCCTAGAATCGCAATCGTCTCAAAAATCTCCTCAAAATACTCCTCCACAGCTTGCTTAGAAAAACTGAGCTTAATCTTCGTAATATGCCTTGTGTCTTGTTGAATTTCTTGTTAATTCAGTAAATAGATGTCCAACACACAAGCCCTAGCCGAAAAATCTCCATCCAGTAGAGTCCATGTGTAATTCAATCTGTTAAAAACCAATTCCAGCAAGAGTTTCAATCAGAACATAACATAACATACGACACCCTACGCCCGAAGGTTCATGAGTAAAACAAGCCATTTTACGTGGCACCCTTTCAAAAAAAACGATGAGGACCCCCTTGGAGATGGGGGTTTATAAGCCAAATACGCCCGCTCTGTCGGGCTACCTTTCGCTAATCGATTAAGACCCCCCCTCACGGTGAAATATCTGATAAATATTCCCGCTCACAGGCGAAGGTGTAATCTGCTAACTGACTTGCTGCACTTCATGGCTTTTTCCAATTTTGCTCCAATTGACTTCAAATCATCCCAAATGACTCCAAATATCCGTTAAATGCCGCAACAACCATCCTACACATGAAATAACATAAAACAAGTAAAAACGAACATGATCTCAAGAATTTAGCAATAATTACGTATGAAATGCACATTGATTCGCGTATATAAAATCCACTTATCAGTAAACGACAACTCCCAAATTTTGGCGCCGTTGCCGGGGAGTGTTAATTGTTTTTATTTATTCTTTGTTTTCGTTTATTTATTATTTTTTTTCTTTTTCTTTTTATTTTATAACTTAATCCTCTCACTTTATTGACTTAAAATTTGTTCAAGAGATAGAGAAAACTGCAGATATAGAAGAAGCTCTTGTTCCATCACTTGAAGAGGAAAAGATGGCAGTGCCAAAAAATAATTGGACTTTAAAAGAATTGGCTACTCTCAATCTTGATCAATCATCAATATGTATTGAATATCCTACTTTAGATGTTGCTTTTGAACTTAACTCCAGACTAATTCGTCTTTTGCCTATTTTTCGTGGTCTTATAGGTGAAAATCCATATAAGCATCTAAAGGAGTTCCATGTGGTGTGTTCCACGATGAAATCACAAGGAGTGACAGAGGAGAAGATCAAGCTAAGACTTTTTCCATTCTCCTTAGCGGATTTGGCTAAAGATTGGTTATACTATCTACCTTCAGGATCAATACGATCATGGACTGTTATGCAAAGGTTATTCTTGGAGAGGTATTTCCCTGCATCAAGAGTTGTCAATACAAGGAAGGAGATATGTGGAATCATGTAGTTCAATGGAAAAAAACTTTCTACGAGTATTGGGAAAGGTTCAAGAGGTTGTGTTCCAGCTGTCCACCTCACGAAATTGATGACCATCACTTGATCCAGTACTTCTATGAGGGGTTGCTACCAATGGAAAGAAGTATGATCGATGGGGCTAGTGGAGGAGCACTGGTAGACAAAAGTCCAGACGCTGCAAAGAACTTAATTACAACCATGACAGCCAACTCACAGCAATATGGTACTAGGATGACTTATGCATCACAAAGGGTAAAAGAGGTGAGCACTTGTAATATTGAGCAACAAATTTCTGAATTAAATGCTATAGTTCGACAAATGGCTATAAGGAATACGCAAGGTTTTCAGCAAGCTCAACCTCAGTACCACACAGAGAACCATGAAGTACCTGTCAATTCTGGGACATCTATGGAGGACATGTTTAAGGCATTCATGAACCAAACATAACAGTTCATGAGTCAGACATAACAATTCCAGCAGGAGACCAAAACTTTTGTTCAAGATATAAGGGACCAAGTTGATCAGCTTGCAACCACAGTAGGAAGGTCACTTTCTCAAACTGTTGAAAATGTAAGTGCCATAACATTGAGATGTGAGGCAGAGGATCAACAGTAAGGAAATTCAATACAAAGAAAGTCCGACAATAGTGAAAAAGGCAACAATGATGTACTCAAGCACAAATTTCCACCTCTTTCAGCTTATGAACTGAAACTACCTTTTTCCCAAGTTCTAACAAGGAATTTGAAAGTTGGAAAGAATTCAACGTGGTATACAGAGTCTAATGAAAAATTCCTAAAAGAAATGGCGAATAGGGAACAAGAACTTAAAGATGATGAGGAGTTCACTAGTGGAAACCAGTTGGAAGTGCTTGACGCTAGTATTGAATTTGAAGAAGAAATCAGGTATTCAATGTGACAACCTGAAAAATTGGATTGTCCAAAATTTAAGTTTAAAGAATTAGTTATTAATAAAAGGAATTTTTATTAATAATATTCTGTGCTATGTATTTATTAATCGTTCTAGAACCTAGGATAATTATAAACCGGGAGGACTCTGGCTACGAGCTAGATTGAACGAGTAAGAATTTTCAAAGCGAAAATAAAATTTTTCTGGGAATAAAATATTTTTGGGGAAAAAGACGAAACAAGAACTATTCACCCAACAAAATCCTAAGGGTTAGGGTTTGAATAACCTAAGCCTTTTTGAGAGTTCTGTATGTCGAAATGACATTCCGTCAAAAGATTTGACGACAATATATCGTGAAAAGTTAAGTAAGCCGATAAAAGTTTTTTTTCGAAAAACGTGCATAAATCAGACGAAATAAAAATGACGAAAAGTACTATTATGTACTTTTCATTTGTTTAACTACGTTAGGGGAAAATGTGAAGGAAAACGCTTATCATCAAAAAGTGTTTTTCAGTTTTTCAGAGATTTGAAGAATACGTAAAAGTTAATCGGTAAAGGAAAGATGAAATATCCAAAAATATTTAGATTCCGAGAATCGCAGTTTTTAAAACTGTCGGACGAATTCCGTAAACGGAAGCACGAAGCTTCCAAGGGAAGCTTCGTGAATAGTAAGGAGGTGGAGTAAGGAGGTGTGAATAGTAGATTCGGGGGCGAATGACTATTTTGCCCCTAGCCTTGGTTTTCTATAAAAGGAAGCCTTAATTTCATTTGTTGGTGATTTTGAAAATCACCAACACTTGATAGAGAGAGAGACGTCAGATGAGAAGGAGAAGGAGAAGGAGGAGGAAAAGCTTGCTCATGTGCAAACTTTGTCCGACGGAAGAAGATTAAAGGAGAAAGGTAATCCGAAACCTTATCTCATATAAATTTTCTTTAAGTTTTCTATGTTAAAAGCATAACTTAATGAGAATAGAAGTAAAAGATGTTAACAATGATTTCATATGGTTGAAATCATGAGAAAAATGAAGAAATAAGAATTTAAAGTTTATGTTAAAAATTTCTTAAGGAAGTACAAGATTCGTAATGAATTTGAGCAATCCGAATGAATCATATGAACGATTTAGTGAAATAAGTAAGGAATGCTATTTTATAACATCGAATTCCAATAAAAAGTGAAATCGTAATCAAAATATCGATTAAAAATGAAGAACGAACGAAGAACGCGAAGAACATGCAAAGAATGTAAAGAACGTTGTTGATGGACAAATTTAAAACCATTATAGTATAATTGTTTTTGATGGACAAGATTAAAACCATCGCAAATAAGTTAGATTCTTATAGCTTGGTTAGGAACGGTAGAAACGTTCATGAGGAACGGATTAAAATGTAGCTATAACGAAGTTATGTCAAAAATTTCGTAAAAGACGAATGAGAATTAGAAAGTTAGTAAACGAACCCGAATGTGTAGGGTTTTATAAAAATGCAAGAGAATGTAGAAAATGTGAGTCGTGGACTTAAGAACGAATGATTTTCGAGTTCGGATGACCGAATTATGGACGAATGAATGAAGAACGTTAATAACGTAAAATGAACAAATAATGAAATTTAAGCCAATAGAATGGTATGTTAACAAATTTAGAATGAAGTTTTGTCTAAGGGTAATTGAAGTACGTAAGATAAGGAAGAGAATGGATTTGGAACGACCTCGTTCCGAGTTATAATGAAGAATTTATGGGATTGCAAAGTAAGCGTCTCAAGCATGTAAAAGACTTTGAATTTTTTTCAAGGATTAAGGCTTGGCGCCGCAGCACGAGCCGTGCCTTGGGAGGCTGACATCACGATTGCCCAAGCAGCTTAGACAACAGTAGGGTGGTCTTTGCGTATGAAGAGATAAAGAGGGAACCGACGTCGCGGAAGACTGCGAGGCAAAAAGCCAGAGAGGAGCTTTTAACTGTTAAACTCTTGGGGAACGTGTAAGGTAAGATAAAGAAACATATAGTTCGTGTAATGTAACACTTAATCAAGTGATTTAAACCTTTAATAAAGGTTGAATAAAAAGATTGAACGGGATTAAAAGATAGAGAATTTAAGCGGTAGATTACGTAACTGATATCCGGGGACCGTAGTCGCGATAAAACGAACGTGGGGGATTGCTATGATTGTGATTCCTTAGACGTTGAGTGACAAGGGTAACGTATAACATTTTGATGTTATGACCGTACAGACGCTATGAACGCAACACTATTGCGATGAGTGATGGGTCTTAGCATACAACGAATCGTATAACTTCGACATTAAGAAAGAATAATGAACATGGGGTTCAGGTGATGAGTAATGAATGAAGGCGATTAAAACCTTAGGTAAGGGTTGAATGAGAGATTAAGAGATGAATAACGTGAACGCGGATTATGTAAACGATCCTCGTGAATCGTATTCGCGTCGAGTGAACGTTCTAAGTGTACATTGATTGTATAACTTAGTCGTTGACGAAGGTAGTAAGTAAGATATGATTTATCAAGAAAGCCGTAGCGAACGGTAATAAGAGTAATGAAAGCCGAATGGGAGTCAGATAGAGAATGCTAGAATGAAATGTAAGTGTTAAACACTTTAACCGACGTGAAGGTTGAGGGTACACAAATATTAAACGAGCAGAACCTATACCCCGTGTATGGTTTGACCGTAGGATAATGAAGACCAATGATTAAACTTGTGAACGGTGAAGAAACTGAATTAAAGACAAGTACGTATAACGTAAAGAATTTGAGTTAATGTTTATAACTTGAAAGACGTTCCGAGTCGAATGGACCAGACGTTGTAAGATAAGAATAAGGTAACGTAAAATGCTTAACGCTATAAATGCTTAAAATGAATATTGAATAATCGTTCTGAGTGTACAAAAGATTGTATGACTTAGACGATAATGAATGAATCCTGAGGTATGGCATTTAGTTGCCAGGAAGCCTTAAGGAATGAAGAATTAACTTAGGGAACATTATGTGTGGTAAGTTGATGGACTGTACTAATGTATAGGAATGTGTAGACTGAAAGTGAGTTATTTTCAGTAGACTTAGCATTGAAGGTTCTAGAGAAGATTAAGTATTGTCGCAAGTAAGACAATGAAGGAAGATGGAGAAATAGGATATTCCATGTCACTTAGCTATGCTAGATTTCAAAGTTTATTGAAATCGTGCTTATGTGTGCGCATTTTGAAAATGAAAGAATTGGTTCAACTTTTGGAACCAATGGATTTTAAAAAGAACTATTCTTTATATGCCTATGCTAATTGTTTTGACTAGACAGAAATTGATTAGAAATATCAAAATGAATTTTATATCATCAGTGCATTTGATGCAAGGATGGTAAAAGGATGAAGTTATTAATGTAATTGAACCAAGTGTTGGATGTGATCTTATGATCAACAACCCGCTATGGTATGATGTATAATGATGAAGTCATAAACTGACGAAGTCCTCAATGTACTGTGAAAAGTATAGTATCATGACGTCATAAAATGTTTTGATGTATTGTAAAAGAATTTAAAGAAGTAGTCAATGTCAATTGATTTGACTAGACAAATGTTTCAAGTTGATGTCCAATTTATTGGTATGGTCTAAGCTATTTGATTTGGCTAAGACAAAAGGTATGTCATGTCATAAGAAAATTGAGCTTTCTTTGAAGAGTTATGCCGAACCAAATTGTTTTGGTGCGGAATCTAATGATTAAGTCTGAGGTGAACATACCCTGAAATGGGGTTATACGATGGGTTGATCGCCTATGTATGGAAGAGGTAATTTACCTTCTTGGTGATTGTAAACTGACCGTGATTTGACCCCTCAGCAAAAGTATGAAATGTTTTAAAGGAATCTTTATAATCCTATTTATTCCTTCTACTTCATAATTCTTGATAAGTTATGATGGTTAGGGAATGTGTGAAAGATAAGAACTTCTTTGAAGAGATGTTGAGAAGAAGTGTAAGCTAAAATTTTGAGGATGAAATTCTGTGAAGAAGGGGTGAATGTGATGACCCCGGGAATGGGTGTGGTTTTAGAAATTTCGAGGACGAGATTTTTATATGGAGGGAAGAATGTGATAACCCAGAAAATCAAATTGTCCATAATTTAAGTTTAAAGAATTAGTTATTAATAAAAGGAATTTTTATTAATAATATTCTGTGCTATATGTTTATTAATCGTTCTAGAACCTAGGATAATTATAAACCGGGAGGATTCTGGCTACGAGCTAGACTGAATGAGTAATAATTTTCAAAGAGAAAATAAAATATTTTTGGGAACAAAATATTTCTGGGGACAAAGATAAAATAGGCACCATTCACCCGACGAAATCCTAAGGGTTAGGGTTTGAATAACCTAAGCCTTTCCGAGAGTTCGGTATGTTGAAATAACATTCCATCGAAAAAGATTTGACGATAATATATCGTGAAAAGTTAAGTAAGCCGATAAAAGTTTTTCTTAAAAAACGTACAAAAATTGAACGAAATAAAAATGACGAAAAGTACTGTTATGTACTTTTCATTTGTTTAACTACGTTAAGGGAAAACATGAAAGAAAATGCTTATCATCAAAAAGTGTTTTTCAGTTTTTCAGAGATCTGAAGAATACGTAAAAGTTAATCGGTAAAGGAAAGATGAAATATCCAAAAATATTTGGATTCTGAGAATCGCAGTTTTTAAAACTATCAGACGAATTCTGCAAGACGGAAGTACGAAGCTTCCAAGGGAAGCTTCGTGAATATTAAGGAGGTGGAGTAAGGAGGTATGGATAGTAGATTCAGGGGCGAAATAAATATTTTTCCCCTAGCCTTGGTTTTCTATAAAAGAAAGCCTTAATTTCATTTGTTGGTGATTTTGAAAATCACCAACACTTGAGAGAGAGAGAGAGTGAGTTTGGATGAGAAGGAGAAGGAGGAGGAAAAGCTTGCTCATGTGCAAACTTTGTCCGACGAAAGAAGATTAAAGGAGAAAGGTAATCCGAAACCTTGTCTCATATAAATTTTCTTTAAGTTTTCTACGTTAAAATCATAACTTAATGAGAATAGAAGTAAAAGATGTTAAGAATGATTTTATATGGTTGAAATCATGAGAAAATGAAGAAATAAGAATTTGAAGTTTATGTTAAATTTTGTTTAAGGAAGTATAAGATTCGTAATAAATTTGCGCGATCTGAATGAATCATATGAACAATTTGGTGAAATAAGTAAGGAATGATGTTTTATAACATTGAATTCCAATAAAAAGTGAAATCATAATCAAAATATCGATTAAAAATGAAGAATGAACGAAGAACGAGAAGAACACGCGAAGAACGTTGTTGATGGACAAATTTAAAACCATCATAGTATAATTGTTGTTGATGGACAAGTTTAAAACAATTGCGTATAAGTTAGATACTTATTGGTTGGTTAGGAATGGTAGAAACATTCATGAAGAACAGATTAAAACGTAGCTATAATGAAGTTATGGCGAAAATTACGTAAAAGACGAACGAGAATTAGAAAGTTAGTAAACGGATCCGAACGTGTAGGGTTTCATAAGAATGTAAGAAAACATAGAAAACGTGAGTTGTGGACTCAAGAAAGAACGAGTTATGAGTTCGGATGACCGAATTACGGAAAAACGAATGAAAAACATTAATAACGTAAAATGAACGAATAATAAAATTTAAGCCAATCGAATGGCATGTTAATGGATACATAATGAAGTTCTGTCCAAGGGTAATTGAAGTACGTAAGATAAGGAAGTGAATAGCATTGGAACGACCTCGTTTTGAGTTATAATGAAGATGTTATGGGATTGCAAAGTAAGCGTCTCAAGCATGTAAAAGACTTAGAAAATTTTTCAAGGATTAAGGCTTGGCACTGCAGCACGAGTCGTGCCTTGGGAGGTGGTACCGTAGCGCCAGTCCAGGCAATTAGACACTGCAGAGTGGCATTGTAGTGTGAGAGATAAAGAGGGAATCGGCGCCGCAACGCCGGTGCACGGCAAAGCCCAGAGAGGAGCTTTTAACTGCTCTACTCTTGGGGAACGTGTAAGGTAAGATATGGAACATATAGTTCACGTAATGTAACACTTAATTAAGTGATTTAAACCTTTAATGAAGTTTTAATAGAAAGATTGAATGGGATTAAAAGATAGAGAATTTAAGCGGTAGATTACGTAACCGATATACGGGGACCGTAGTCGCGATAAAACGAACGTGGGGATTGCTATGATGAGAAAATCGGATTTTATGATAATTAAATTTTTATTTGATTATGTGAATTAAATGAATTTAATTGATTTTGATCGTTATGTAAGTAAGCTATGTGAAGGTAAATTTTTATGACCTAGAATGTTTAATATTATTACGTGGTTAGTATTCTACGCTAATGTGCGTGGTTAGTATTACTAGAATTAATTGTTTGGAATTTCCAAGATGAAAATAATTGTTTTTCGAGAAATTTCCGTAAAAACACTATTATTCATCCATTTACATTAGGAAATTATTTTGAAATTCCGAGAAATGCGTAATGATAGAATAACATGATTAGATGGAATATCTAATAATATTTCATTTATGGCAAACCTTGATTTTACTTTGCGGACTTAAAACCTAAGGGTTGAGTGTATTGATTTCCGAAGGAAATAATATATAAATAAAAGGAATTGCGTTAGGGTTAATGCGAGTGTTATACATTTATGATACTATTTAGTATCTATGTATATCTGATGAGTAAATATGAAGTGCAATACGATTATTATACGAGTAGTATCTGAGAGAAATCGTGAATTATACGTTTAGAATACGATTTATATTATAGAATAAGTTAAGTCTTAATGATTAATTCATTTGTGTTGGATTATGATTAGCCCAATCAATTGAACTAGTAAGCCCAAGGGGTTAATGGGTTAAGCCCAAATCAAGGCCACTGATAAGTTAGTTAAGCCCAATTCATAAAAACTGAACTGTGGGTCGAACCGGTGGGCCACCGAAAGGGTAAAACCCATGGGGCAACCCATGGGGATGACCCATGGGGTGGTGGCCTGGCCACATGGTGTGCAAGCCAAGTTTGAGGCTTGGTCACCAAGTATTTTACTTGGTGACCACACATGAATAGTAAGGAGGTTTGTGGTTTAATGTCCCAATTACCCTCCATTCTAGTTTCCTATAAATAAAAAGCTAGGTTGATTCATTTGAGAGTTTTCCAACTTGCCAACATTAGATTATTGATAGAGAAAGAGAGCTAGACTTGTAAAACATACACTTTGGAAGCTTGATCTTGAGTTTTCCAAGAAAGAACACCAAGAGTTCTTAAGGTATAATCCTTACCTTTCATCTCCATCTCTTTTAGATTTTCTTTTATCTTAGAGAATCATAGAATGGGTGGTATATGTCTTGTATGAGGGATTAAAGATGACTTACCATAGATTCAATCTCTATAAGTCATGAGATCGTAGAAATCATAAGGTTTAATATAGTTTTGAACCATGAAAATATTGTTTGTTGAGATCAATTGTTTATAAACGATTGAACTCCATCAATACGTTAATATATGCATCTTGTTTGGTTAGGATGTGGATATGAAATCCATGGAGTATTCCATGTGATTTGGCTTAGAGAACCTTAGTAACGAAGTTATGGCGAATTCTACGTAATTAGACGTTAAACGTCGAAAACGTTGAATTCTGGATTAGGGGTCAAAAGTTGACGTGAGACTTGAAAACGTTGGTTTTCAATGTCAACACGTGAGATAGGGTGATTAAGAGTTGTGGGTTCAAGAATTGTCGGATTCTGACTTAAAACGAAGAAAAGCGAGCATTGAACGGCTCATTAACGTTCTGACGTCTAGAAAATGAACTCAATAGTGAATTTTGAGTTATTCAATTCGAAAGTGTCGAATTATTATATGAACGCATAGAGTATGTCATTTATGACATGTAGGCTTTTGAACGGACCAAATCGGGCTTATAACGAAGAAGTTACGGCCCCGGAAATTTCACAAAATTTTTTAAAATTGTTGAGGTTACTGCGAGGATGCAGTCATGTGCCATGCACTACATACATTATGTAAATCGCCGCATAATAAGCATGAAGACAACACCTTTGGCTACTGCTAAATGGCGCCGCAGTGCCTCTAGTAGTACTATGTCTCTCTACACTACGTATTAAGAGACCGAGACCGAGTCGACCACTTTCTAACTGGCTTGCTGATCCCAATCTATCTTTATGTGGGCAGCCATGCATGAGCCAGAGTTCAAGAATGTTGATATTAACTTTGGTTTTGAACTTCATTTGTTCAGGGACCTAAAGGGGTAATGTTTGTACACTTCATAAGTGTATTAAAGCTATTCCTATACTACCTATACTAAGGTATATGGTATGAAACTTAGGAATGGAATGCATGTTAATAAGTTAAAAACGATGAACAAAGTTGATACTTTATCAACAATGTTCGAGTCCGGTTAATAACGTCAGCTGAGTAATAAACTGGGACGAAGGGTAATAAGTCATTTTGACTTTAATAAAGTTATTAAGTTAACTAAGACATAAAAGAGAAAGAAGTTGGTAGAAACATTTATTTGTTAGCTAATTACAATGTGCTATGTGAATATATCATGTAGATTCTATAAAGGCTGTGGTCAGTCGAGTAAATTATTTGAAGACGCTGAAAGGAAAGTTTTCTTAACGCTTATCTAACTTCCATGTTAGCCAAGTTTTATGTGATTCGTTGAACTGAATTGCAAGACTTGTTTTAAAGAAAGGGTCGATGCCAGATTTTAACTCGGCTAGACTATTCGTAATATATAGATTGATTATGATTCATATCTTTCTATATAGAAATGTTAACGCTATCCTATGCCAAGTAATTGGTACGGACGTGAAGGTAAGGTTTGTCTATGAACAAACAAAAGTATTTTTCATCGATTATTCGATGGGCACGCGAGTTTGCCAAAAATATTAAACGTAAATACGTTTAATGAATGAGTGTTGATCAACATAGAGTACTATAGGCTGATCACCTAGAAGTGCTCGTAAGTTATACGGATGAACGACCTTAGTGCTGTGGACTCCTTTTCAAGTATGAAAACTGAAAGTTACTGTTCATGGTCTATCGACCGGTTCAGAATTCCTAATCTATTCTATACTTTGGGAATTGATGTTATGAACTGTTAAAGTATTATTGATTTATAATACTTCATAACTATTGTTCAGTTATGTCGGAATTGTTATATAATTCATGAATGTGGTATTACTGATATCCTTGATTAAACTTGTTTGAAGTTGTCATACTCACTTCTTGCGTGAATTATATAAGCTGCGATTAAGGATGAACGTCTTTGTGAATGCTAAAGAGAGATAAGGGCAAAGCTAAGATGGATGCTTAGGCATTGTGTAATAGTTTAGTAAGTTTGTATGTATTATACATTATGAACAATGAACGATGTAACCGGTTTATGAACATGGGAAGGATTATACTTTGATTGTAATAAAAAGATAGTAATTACATTCATTTTGTTGTATTTCAATGGAATGATTGTATGGATGTTAGTACAGTGGAGCACCATATGTTGGGTTGGAAGATACCCGAATTTTGGGGTGTCACAGGTTGGTATCAAAGCCTTAGGTTATAAAACTTAATGGGGGAAAAACCTTAGGCTAATAACCTCGTAAAGAAAGGTAAAAGTCAGAGAATGAAATTCAAGTCCATTGAATTAATAAGGTATTGAGATAACTTCGATGTCGAAAGAATTAAAAGATGGAAATTAATCTTAAAGATATTAAATGTGATTTGTGCTTATACTATTGTGTATTATGTACTAATCAACGTGTTATGTGTTTGTAGATGTCAATAGATAGCTTGATGTTTAGAAACGTGGAAATGATAAGTGAGGATTCGATGAATCAAGTTGAGATAGTACCAATGCCCGATTAAGCGGAGATACAAATAGTTGTACTAGATGACTTCGAGACATTGAGGAGTACATCTCTCGAGGAGGAATACTCTGAGGAGACTATGGGTTTAGCATCATACTTGAATGAGATGCTAGATGTAGAGGAGGAGATGGAGGCGACATCGGTTAATCTGGTGGTGCCTACTCGAGGAGTCGAAACACCTCCGGATCTGAATGAGAGCATTATATCTAGCGTGTTGGATAGGAATGTGCAACTTGCGCACGATAGTAGTGAGAGCCTTGATTGAAGAGATAACTGACTTATATGAGGCAAAAGAATCTGCAGAGGCAGACTTTGAGTCGGAGCACGAAGAAAAAGTGCTTATGACTGATAAGGCTCGTGACTATAAGGATGAGGTCCTTGAGCTACAAAAGAAACTGGTTGAGAAAGACTAGAAGATAGCTAGGATGTCATACATCCATGAATGTGCTCATGAGGATTTCAAGCTAAAAATTGCCTATTATTCTATTGAGTCCGAACAGACTCGACATACCATAAGTCGAGATATAGTGTCGATTTTGGCAAATCAAAAATATGAGAATGCCGTTCGACAGTGTTAATAGATTATTAGATCTTTTTGTATGTAGTAGTGACGTAAAACCCTCTTTTGTATAATTTAAGGGTAGACTTTTTATAAATCGCAATTTTTGTAGAAGGCAATCGCGGGATAGTAGGTAATAGCTTTTGGCTAAGGGAACATTATGTAAATAGTTTTGACTATGAAAGCGTATTTATATAATAAAGTTTTTATTAAATGTGCTTTTTGTGGTATGAATGGTTGTTGTTGATTAAGAATGATAACCGAGTAGTTAAATAGATAATAACGAAGCTTTATTTATTTAATCGAAATTATGCCACGTAGAAGGAGACAACGTAACCAAGAGGTAGAGTCTCATAATGAGAATCGGGGGTCCTAATAACCTATCAAGAGTTCGTTAATTTATTAACAGTTTGCATTTAACCAAGTGGGGGTGGGATTCTGTAGCTCTGGGGTAGAGAACAACTACCTTTAAGGACTTTAAAAGTGTGGGTCCTCCAGAGTTAGAGGAACAGCGGACCCACTTAGAAGCCCGACATGGGTAAGAGAGATTGAGAAAGGCGTTTGTGATAACAAATGTAAGTGAGGCATGAAAAGACTTCTTTTGCGACTTACATGATGAAGGGGAAAGCAACTCTTGGTGGGAGGCTCACCGGGTGGGGCTAGAACGAGGCTATTACTTGGGAACAATTTAAGAAGGTTTTCTTGAGAACTATTTCCCTACTAGCATCAGGGTAGGATGGAAATTAAGTTCCTAGAACTTAAGCGAGGGATATAGCAGGTTCCCAGGTATGCCGCCAAGTTTAACGAATTGGCGAGATTTTCTCCACACCGGTGGATCTGAGGAGGAGAGGAAAGCATGATTTGAGCGGGGCTTAAAACCACAGGCTCTCTAGTGGGATATCGGTTTTCGAGTGCTTCCTACGGGACCATTCTAGAAAAAGCGATAATAGTGAAAGTGGTGGTGAGGCATTGTCTCGATTACCACAAAAAGCGGAAGATTAAGAGTAAGTTAGAGGGAGGTAATAAAAAATTTGAAGTTGCCGGTGAGCGCGGCAACTTGCCAAAGAAAAAGTTTTAACCACAGGAATACCGGGTAAAGCGGGAGATCCCAAACGGAGGACGGAGCATGTAAGACATGCGAAAAGCCTCACATGGGAGTTTGTTTAAAGGGAAAGCGATGCTGCTACAACTGTGGGGAAGGAGGGCATTTGTCACCCAACTATCCTAACCTAAGAAGAACCGAGGTGTTTTTTTGCGTGGGTCGATGGACCACATGGCAAAAAATTGCTCGAAGAAGGGATTAGAGGGAATAAGAGTTACGGTAGTGGTAAATTAGCCATTCTTGGACCAACACCATCAGGGGGTAGACCCTCATTTCGTCGTTTAATATGACTGTCCAAGATGCGGTTGCATCAATGGATGTGGTAGCGGTATCATTCCGGTCGATAAGTTAAATGCTTACGTGTTATTTGACTTCGGGTGCTACTTGTTCTTTTATAGCATGTGAATTTGCTAAGCGATTAGGTTTAATCCACGAGAAGTTACCTATACCTTTAGGCGTTAAGGTAGCAAACGAAGAGATAATCCCCATTGAACATATTCATAAAGGATTGTTGCGTAGAAATTAGAGGGAATGAGTTATCGGTAGATTTGGTGCAAATAAGGTTAAAAAGAATTTGATGTAATTCTTGGTATGGATTGGTTGGTTAACCATAAGGCGATAATAGATTGCCATAGGAAATGTGTAAACCTTGACTTTCTAAGAAAACCAAGGTAGTGTTCTTGGTAGTAAATCAAGAGCGCTCTTGTTGTCTGTCTATGACACAAGCTAGGAAAATGTTGAGAAAAGGTGTGTGTAGGTTATACATGCCATGTTGTGGATACCCAAAGAGTGGGAACATCCTTGGACGAGATACCTATAGTCAAGAAAGTTCACGGATGTATTTTGGGAGGAGTTACGGGTATTCCACCGGACGGGGAGGTGGAGTTTGTAATTGATCATTATCGGGAGCGACACGGTTTCAAGGGCACCATATCGGATGGCGCCAGTTGAGATGAAGGAGTTAATGGTTCAATTACAAGAACTATTAGATAGGAAGTACATTCAACCAAAGTGTGTCTCCTTGGGAGCACCGGTGTTGTTTGTCGAAGAAGAAGGATGGGTCATTAAGACTTTGTATCGACTATCGAGAGTTGAACAAGTTGACGATTAAGAATAAATACCCGTTGCCGGGATCGATGATCTATTTGATCGATTGAAAGGGGCAAAAGTATTTTTCTAAGATAGATTTGTGTATGGGTATCATCGGTTAAAAGGTGAGGAAGGAGGATGTACCTAAGGCGGCGTTCGAGAACTCGTTATGGTCATTCTGAGTTTACGGTAATGTCGTTTGGGTTGACTAATCGCCCGGTAGCATTTATGGATATGATGAGCAGAGTGTTCAAACAATATTTGGACAAGTTTGTAGTAGTGTTCATTGATGATATTCTAGTCTATTCAAAGACGCGGGAGATCATCATGCGAGAACATTTAAGAATAGTGTTGGAAACACTAAGGAAGGAGAAGTTGTATGCGAAATTCACAAAGTGTGAATTTTGGCTTGAAGAGATCACGATTTCTAGGGCATGTTATTGATAAGGATGGCATTTTGTAGATCCGACAAAAGTAGAAGCGATTAATGAATGGGAGCAACCAAAATGCCAACCGAGGTTCGAGTTTTTGGGGTTAGCGGGATACTATAGAAGGTTCATTCTGGACTTTTCTAAAATAGCTACTCAGTTGACAAATCTGACAAAAGTCGGTGAAGTATGTGTGGACTGAAAAATGTGAGAACAGTTTTTAGGAGTTGAAGAAGAGATTAAGTGAGGCACTTGTATTGTCCTTACCAGATGATACAAGGAAATTTTGTAGTGTATAGCGATGCTTCACATAAAGGATTGGGTTGCGTGCTCATGCAGCATGGCAAAGTCATTGCGTATGCATCACGTCAATTGAAGGATTATGAGAAGGTCTATCCTACTCATGATTTGGAATTGGCAGCTGTAGTTTTTGCCTTAAAGATATGGAGGCATTATCTTTATGGTGAGAAGTGTGAGATATACGGACCACAAAAAGTGCAAAATATATCTTCACACGAAAGGAGTTGAACATGAGAGCGAGAGAAGGTGGTTAGAGTTAATAAAAGATTATGGTATGATATTTTATATCATCAGGAAAAAGCAAATGTAGTAGGCCGATCGCTAAGTAGGAAGGGTAGAGAAAGCTGTCGATGTTAACAACTCGAAATGAGTTGATAACAATGATAACAAACATGGAATTAGAAGTTAAGTTACCGGAGGAGGCGGTGGAAATGTTATTTTCCATGGAAACCCAATGACCATAGTGGAATGGTTTGGGAGTACAATCGAGCAACGAGGAATGCAAGCGAGATGAAGAAGAGGGTAGAAGATGAAGAAAGACTAGGTATAACCTCGATAAGGAGGGATTACTTCATTTTGAAGGAAGAATTTGGGTTCCAATGATCTCGAATTAAAGGAAGAAATAATGATGGAGGCTCATAGTTGAGAGGTACTCGATACATCCCGATAGTACGAAGATGTATCAAGACCTTCGTCGAAACTTTTGGTGGCCAAACATGAAGAGGAGATAGCGAGAATATGTTAGTAGGTGCTTAACTTGTCAAAAAGTTAAGGCTGAACACCAACGACCTAGCGGGTTGTTGCAACCGTTAGAAATTCCAGAGTGGAAGTGGGAGCACATCACAATGGACTTTGTGGTGGGACTTCCAACAACCGAAAAAGGATACGATACTATTTGGGTGATAGTGGATCGATTGACAAAATTGGCTCATTTTCTACTGATAGGAGTCAAGTATAACTTGGATCGATTAGCTAAGTTGTATGTATGAGGAAATTATTTCCGGACATGGAGTACTGTTTGATCGTGTCGGATCGTGATCCACGATTCACATCGAACTTTTGGAGGAGTTTGCAAGAGCAAATGGGAACGCAGTTAAGATTGAGTACGGCGTATCATCCTCAAGACGGATGGTCGAGTGAGAGGACAATTCAAATGCTAGAAGATATGTTAAGATCTTGCGTTATGGATTTCAAAGGGAGTTGGGACGAATATCTACCGTTGGTGGAATTTTTGTACAACAATAGTTTTCACGCTAGTATAGGCATGCCGCCTTACGAAGCGTTGTATGGAAGGAAGTGCCAAACTCCATTGTGTTGGGATGAGGTGGGTGAACGTCGGATGTTGGGACTGAGATGGTACAATGAGCGGCGGACATGGTGAAGTTAATACGTTACTCGATTAGTTCTTTGCTCGAATATAGGCGGAAAAGTATCTGAGATCCTCACGAGAGAAAGAGAGAATTGATGTAGGATCGTTTGTTTTTCTAAAAGTATCGCCTTGGAAGGGGAAGATACGTTTTGGGAAGAAAGGGAAGTTAAGTCCAAGGTTTGTAGGACCTTTTGAGATTTTAAGAAGAGTAGGAGAGGTGGCTTATGAAGTAGCCTTACCTCCAGAAATGGAACGCATTCATAATGTGTTTCATGTGTCAGTGTTACGTCCTTATAAACTGGACTATAAACACGTAATAGAGTATGAATCTATTCAAATAGAGAAAGACTTGTCCTACGAGGAACTTCCAGTTCAAATTATTGATAGGAAGGAACAAGTTTTAAGAAATAAGGCCATACCTTCAGTGAAGGTGTTATGGAGAAACCACGATGCTGAAGAAGCAACGTGGGAACTCGAGAGTAAAATGAAGGAAGATTTTCCTCATTTTTTTTATTTAATTATAAGCTAAGATTCTGGGGATAGAATCCTTATAAGGGGGAGAGAATGTAACGCCCGAGAAAATCAAATTTTTATGACAATTAAAATTTTTAATTGATTATGTGAATTAAATGAATTTAATTGATTATTGTGTGAGTAAGCTATGTGAAGGTCATTCTATGACTTAGAATGTGCTAACATGGTTAGTATTCAGGCTACGTGCTAGAATTAATTGTTTGGAATTTCCAAGACGAAAATAATTGATTTCCGAGAAATTTTCGTAAAAACACTATTCATCCGTTTTACGTTGGGAAATTATTTTGAAATTAGAAAAGCGCGTAATGATAGAATATTGAGATTAGATGGAATATCGATAATATTTCATTTATAGCAAACCTTGATTTTTTCACTGCGGACTTAAAACCTAAGGGTTGAGTATATTGATTTAGAGAAGGAAATAATATGCGTAGAAGGAATTGCGTTAGGGTTAATCGAGAGTGTTATACATTTATGATACTATTTAGTATCTATGTATAATATGATGAGTAAATCTGATGCAAATCTGATTATTATCGAGTAGTAGTATACGGAGAGAATACGTGAATTATACGCGTTTAGAATACGATTTGTATTATAGAATTAAGTTAAGTCTTAATGATTAATTCATTTGTGTTGGATTATGATTAGCCCAATCAATTGAATTAGTAAGCCCGAGGGTTAATGGGTTAAGCCCAAATCAAGGCCCAATGATAAGTTAGTTAAGCCCAATTCATTAAAAAGCGAACAGTGGGATCGAACCGGTGGGTCACCAAATGGGTAAAACCCATGGGGCAACCCATGGGGATGACCCATGGGGTGGTGGGCCGGCCACTTGGTGTGCAAGCAAAGTTTGAGGCTTGGTCACCAAGTATTTTACTTGGTGACCACACATAAATAGTAAGGAGGTGATGGTAGTTGTCCATAATGCCCTCCATTCTAGTTTCCTATAAATAGAAAGCTAGGTTGATTCATTTGAGAGTTTTCTAACTTGCCAACATTAGATTATTGAGAGAGAAAGAGAGCTAGACTTGCAAAACATACACTTTGGAAGCTTGATCTTAGAGTTTTCCAAGAAAGAACACCAAGAGTTCTTAAGGTATAATCCTTACCTTTCATCTCCATCTCTTTTAGATTTTCTTTTATCTTAGAGAATCATAGAATGGGTGGTATATGTCTTGTATGAGGGATTAAAGATGACTTACCATAGATTCAATCTCTATAAGTCATGAGATCGTAGAAATCATAACGTCTAATATAGTTTTGAACCATGAAAATATTGTTTGTTGAGATCAATTGTTTATAAACGATTGAACTCCATCAATACGTTAATATATGCATCTTGTTTGGTTAGGATGTAGATATGAAATCCATGGAGTATTCCATGTGATTTGGCTTAGAGAACCCTAATAACGAAGTTATGGCGAATTTTACGTAATTAGGCGTTAAGCGTCGAAAATGTTGAATTAGGATTAGAGGTCAAAAGTTGTCGTGAGACTTGAAAACATTGGTTTTCAATGTCAACACGTGAGATAGGGGTGATTAAGAGTTGTGGGTTCGAGAATCGTCGGATTACGACTTAAAACAAAGAAAACGAGCATTGAACGCTCATTAACGTTTATGAACGTCTAAAAATGAACTTCAATAGTGAATTTTGAGTTATTGAATTTCGAAAGTGTCAAATTCTTATATGAACGCAGCGTAGAGTATGTCATTTATGACATGTAGGCTTTTGAACGGACCAAATCGGGCTTATAACGAAGAAGTTACGACCCCGGGAATTTCACAAAATTTTTTAAAATTGTTGAGGTTACTGCGAAAGAGGTCTGCAGCGTGGCGCTTCATACATATATAATAAATCGCCAAATCTTATGCCTTGTTACATAATTTACCTTTGCTACTACTAAATGGCCATGCATGACTGCCACTAGTAGTACTATGTCTCGCGCATGACTTCGAGGCAGGAAATCGAGTCATTTGCTAATCAGCCCATGCTTGCTATGCCTTGATCTAATCTTTATGGGCATGTGCATGTGTGAGAGTTCAAGAATGTTGATATTGACTTAGGTTTTGAACTTCATTTGTTTAGGGGACCTAAAGGGGTAATGTTTGTACACTTCATAAGTGTATTAAAAGCTATTCTATACTACCTATACTAAGGTATATGGTATGAAACTTAGGAATGGAATGGTATGTTAATAAGTTAACAACGATGAACAAAGTTGGTACTTTATCAAAATGTTCGAGTCCGATTAATAACGTTGGTTGATTAATAAACTGGGGATGAAGGGTAATAAGTCATGTTGACTTTAATAAAGTTATTAAGTTAACTAAGACTTAGAAGAGAAAGAAGTTTGGTAGAAAACATTTGTTTGTTAGCTAATTACAATGTGCTTATGTGAATATATCATGTAGATTACGTAAAAGGTTGTGGTCGATCGATTAAATTATTTGAAGATATTTGAAAGGAAAGTTTTCTTAACGCTTGTCTAACTTCCATGTTAGCCAAGTTTTATGTGATTCGTTGAACTGAATTGCAAGACTTGTTTTTTTAAGAAAAATTCGATGCGATTTTAACTTTCGGCTAGACTATTATTAATATATAGATTGATTATGATTCATATCTTTCTATATAGAAATGTTAACGCTATCTATGCCAAGTAATTGAATGCAGACGTGAAGGTAAGGTTTGTCTATGAACAAACAAAAGTATTTTTCATCGATTATTCGATGGGCACGCGAGTTTGCCAAAATATTAAATGTAAATCGTTTAATGAATGAGTGTTGATCAACATAGAAATACTATAGGTTGATCACCTAGAAGTGCTCGTAAGTTATACGGATGAAACGACCTTAGTCTTTGTGGACTCCTTTTCAAGTATGAAAAGCTGAAATTCTTTGTTCATGGTCTATCGTCGGCCCGGTTCGAAATTCCTAATCTATTCTATACTTTGGGAATTGATGTTATGAAGCTAAAAGTATTATTGATTTATAATACTTCATAACTATTGTTCGATATATGTCGAATTGTTATATAATTCACGAATGTGGTATTATTGATATCCTTGATTAAACTTCTTTGGTTTGTCATGCTCACTTCTTGCGTGAATTATATAACTACTGCGATTAAGGATGAGCGTCTTGTGAATGCCAAGAGAGATAAGGGCAAAGCTAAGATGGATGCTTAGGCATTGTGTAATAGTTTAGTAAGTTTGTATGTATTATACATTATGAACAATGAGCGATGTAACGGTTTATGAACACAGGAAGGATTATACTTTGATTGTAATAAAAAGATAGTAATTACATTCATTTTGTTGTATTTCAATGGAATGATTGTATGGATGTTAATGACAGTGGAGCACCGTATATGGGTTGGAAGATACACCATGAATTTGGGAAACCGGTATATAGAAAGTTGGTCGCGTAAACTTAGATTACAAGAACGCGAACCCTAAGAAGTAAAGTTAAGTAAACCAATGCATAAGTCAAATATACATGACTAATTAGTGTATGTATTCCTTATGTGTTATATAGGAATTGGAATGAGCAGTTCAGCGTAAGCTGTAGCTGTGCGTAAGGTAAGTTTCCTAACTTTGTTCATATTCTAAATGAATATTAGTTCATTAAATTTCTCAGATGTTGAACTTGAGAAGTTCTGTCTATGTGTGAATGTGCGATATTTGTACAAAGTGGTAGAACGTATGAGGACTTGTGCCACAATTTTAACACTTCAGAGTTTCTATGAGATGAATTGTTCTGTGATTGAACTGTTCAATATGATAATGTTCTGTTATACATGAAATGTTATTGTTAAGTCTGTGCTAAAGATTCTAGCCAGACAGGATGTTTATGAAAAAGGTAGAAGATTGAAATTATTCCAAAGTGAATGTGACTAATGTTTTAAAATGATAGGAGTTTTAAAATGATAGGAATCTAGGTTATTCCTATTATTCAAGCTGCTTCATAACCTTTGTTTGGTTATTGAAGTCTTAAAAGAATGTTTAAATTCTTGAAGTTGTTTGTTCAACTGCTATGACTTGCTGAGCAATTGAATGCTCACGCTTGCTTTAAATACAAACATTTTCAGCGAGCGATGTTAGAAAGAACTTAAGGATCCCGTAAAGATCAAGCTGAACGGTATCAAGAAGAAGTGTCATTCAGTGTATAAATGTGCCTGATGATCAAGCCAAGACTTGTAATGTAGAATAATGTAATTAAACTATAGAATAGTTTAATGAACGGTTATGTATCCTTGGTGGCGGATGAAAATCACTATTGTAAGAGATAAAAAATAATGTAATTATCATTATTTGTAATGAACAAGGTTATAAGGTATTAGAATCTGGGATTTGAGAATGTATGTTGTTATATTTAACTATATAATGATGTATGTTTGGCAAAAGGGGGGACTGTGACGTACGGAATCCGGGTGTGAAAATAGACCGAATTTCGGGGCGTTACATTCAAAGTCTGAAAAGGATGAACAATTTGATAAGTTCTGCAAATCTTTACAAAGAAGATATAGATGATACATCTATGTAAACAACAAAAAACACTACATGATATATACCTTGGGACCTTAACTATGGAATTGGATGAGGCACATGTCCAGTTCAACATATATGAAGTTAAAAGGTATCTTGGTAATATTAATTCTATTTTTTCTATTGATGTTGTTGACTCTATAGTGCAGAAATCTCTTAAGTAAATATACAAGGAGGATTTGAGGGCTGGAATGGAGCAAAATCATGATGTAAAGGATGCTTCTAATAAATTGAAACTGTTACCAGTCCACTTGAAGTACACAAGTCCAATTACATAGGATGAGAAGGATGATGTCAAGCCAATGACAATAAATAAGGGCAACTGCTTGGGAGGAAACCCAAGATCTCAGATTTGATTTTTCTATCCTTTTACTTTTTAGTTTTTTTATTGCATATTAGCTACTAGTATTTTCTTCTTTGCACGATTTTCTTACATTGGGGATAATGTAAGGTTTGAGTGTGTGTGTGGGGGGGGGGGGGATTTAAGTTTTATTTTATGTAAGAATAATAATCCAATTTTGATGGGAAGTTGAAAAACATTCTAATTTTTTTTTGAAAACTTGGGTTCCATGATTCTATTTGTCCATGTGTTCGAAGGTTAAAGTCAAAACTTGAAAATTGATGCTAAAATTTAGAATGTTTTTGATGCTTAATTTGTTAATGAATGATGACAACTAAGCCATGATCCATAGTAATTGATTTGAATTGAATTTGTGATACATGAGTACTTAAATATGAGAAACATGTTTATTTGGCTAAGTTATTTGTGGAGTTATCTATGTGCACTGATTTTACAACTTAGAATTGTTTAACTTGCTTATGTTATTGTAGAACCATGTGAAAAAAATGATGACTGAAAAAAAAAGAGAAGAAAAAAAAGGAAAATTGAAAATCTACTTCAATGTTAATTATACGGAATAACTGGGTATCTAAACCTTGGGAAGCATCAGTATTCACGCTAAAAAGTGTGATGGATAAAAGCAGCTTGACTAGTCGACTTTTGTGGCCTTTGTTACTTGACTAAGTAAGCCTTAGGGGTGTCTCTACACCTAGCGCCCTAAGATTTGGGAGTTGTTGGTGAAAAGTTCGCTAATGGGTAACTCTGAAAAGCCTAAAAAAAGGAGACATTGCACATGTCAAGAAAAAAAATATGAGAAAAGAGCATAAAAATACATTCATCTGTGCTAAAAAGAAGATTCTATAAAAAAAATTAAAAAGCAAGAAAAAGTTTGTTCTTGGTTATGAGTCAGTGTGCACGGTTTTTGTTCCATAATAACCAAGTTGAGTAAGTATGTGGACTGTAGGAAAGTTTCTTTTGTGGTTACAGGTTGGTTTAATGAAGTTCGTTGGTGAAATGGTAATGTTGTTCATTGTGAGTTAACTGATGAGGCATTGATTATATTTTTGTGATTTTAGTGTTAAAAGTCATGATTTGTATCTTGAAATCTTTTGACATAATGGTTGAATAGAATTTTTTTGGAAATCAAACTTTTGGTTTACACGAGGACGTGTAAAGTCTAGGTGTGGGGGAATTTGATAGGTGCATATTATCCATTTATTTTGATTCCTTTATGATTAGTTTTATTTCATGTTTCATGTGTATATGAGCTTATTAAGGTGTTTAATGATTTCAGGAAGAATTGGAGCTGAAATGAGGAAAAAAGAAAAATTGCAGGGTTTTTAGCATTAAGTTGGATGCATGGTCTTGACTTTGGACTTGGATTTTATTGTAGAGCTTTTCCTTAGCATTCTGGAACATCTTGAATCGTCCCAATCGGAGTTCATATGAAAAAGTTAAGAACTTTTTACTAAACGGATGTTGAACCTCAAAGTTTGGAAGTTGTAATTTACACAGTAGTCACTTGTAGCCCAATTTCGACCTTGATACAGCTAGAATCTATCAAATCTCAAAGAATGAAAGTTGTATATCTCGTCGATATCTTCGTCTTGATAGGTATCATACCCCGTAACTCTTTCCGAATCAAACGTTATGCTCATTTTACTAAAAGACATCGCAGTAGGAAATGGAAATTCGCCCTAGCGAATTTGAGTGGGAAACTTGGGAAATCTTGGATTTTTGGAAAGTTTTTAAATGTAGATTTTGGCAGACTTCTACATGGAATTGGATTGATATTTCTATTAGCTTTAGAATTTCCTTTAGAGTAAGATTTATTTCCAAGTTGAATTCTATTTCTTTATGGAAATTAGTGTAATTTATAATTCCTTTTAGGATTTGGATTTCTAATTTCCATAGGATTTAGGACTTTGTCTAGCACTATAAATAGAGGATGATAATCAGGATTTTATTAATTCAATTATCAACTATAATCTATTGGAGTATAAACTCAAGAGCATGTCAGGCTAGTTCTTTTCATTCAGTTCTATAGGGAGGTGAATCCTTGTTACAAGTAATTGATTAATTAAGTATTATTATTCATTCCTTTTTGTGTGAAATTTCTTCTGATAATCTGTTTTCATTGATTGCATGCTAATTGATCTAATTGATTTAATATGGCCAATTGAGTTAATTTGATCATTATCATCTACTAGATTAAGATTGGTATTACGTGTAATTGATATCTGTCTTCATCATAAGTAGCAACTTGGTAATACTAATTGTGGACAAGCTTTTGTGTATTGCTAAGATTATCAGAAAACAAGTTAAACAAATAGAGCTTATGTGTTTGTTGCTTGGATTAGCCTAATTCTCTATTTCTTAATGTTTCTATCATATTAAATCTAGAGTGCTTATTCTAGGTTGTATGCTAATTACAATCTGGTGGAAAGCTTGTTTCATATAGTGATAATCTAAGGAGAATTTTGGATAACAGAGCTTATTGTTATCTAGGGCTAATAGTTTCATTAAAGAGAAAATAATAATAACTTGATTAATTGATTTCTGTACTTGGTGAAACTGAACTGCAGAACTGAAGTTGTTACATATTTGGTTAACTTCATCATTAATTCTTGTTCTCTTAGTTTAAAAATAATTTTCAAAAACCCCTATCTTTATTTTATGTTGAAATAGTAGAATAATTATAAAATAGCTTTACTCTCTGTGGGATCGATCCTTACTTACTACTGTGCTAATTGTTTGAATTTGTAAAGTGAAAGTGAGGTTAATTTAGGAGTGTAAACGACAGCTCCCAAATGATATTCATATATCAAAAATAATTTGGACAGAAAAAAATCAATTTTTGTCGTGAATAGTACCCCATGAATAGTACTTTGTGAATAGTATCCCGTGAATAGTATCATATGCATGAATAGTACCATATGAATAGTACCGTATGTATAAATAGTGCCGTATGCATGAATAGTGCCGTATGTATGAATAGTACTCCGACATGAAAAGATTAAAATATAATAAGAAAGTTCAGAAAAATATTTTTGTGAAACGATACTATATGAAACACAAAATTCAAGGATATTCTATTAATTTCAAGGAGTATAGAAGCAATACTTATCCAAATAAGTGTA
Source organism: Panax quinquefolius (assembly GCA_020205615.1). NCBI lineage: Eukaryota > Viridiplantae > Streptophyta > Magnoliopsida > Apiales > Araliaceae > Panax > Panax quinquefolius. The sequence continues at coordinate 90,621,595 of CM035158.1, forward strand.
GATTTAGGAATATGAAACAAAATATTATTACTTACATACTATAGAGTACATAAGAAAATAATATTTCTTACGAATATTGAATCGAAAATAATATCCCTTACCTTAAAACTTATTATGAAATAAGACTTACAAGAATTTATTACGAAGAATGGTGGGAGTAGGAAATATAAAACCTATATTAAGGTAATGTGTTGAGTTATTCAACGAAGAGATTTGATGAAAATATAAGTATGGCAGGGTTTCGGTGATTCCGAGGACGGAATTCTTATAAGGTGGGAAAGATGTAACAATCCAGAATTTTATATGTAATTTTAAATATTTATTGAATTAAATAAATATTTTAATTGTTGTGCTTGTTGTTTAGTAGATATTTGTTGGATTATTTATTACTAAGTAAATAATTCATGAGTTATAGAAATTAACTTAATTAAGATAAAAGAGTGATGAATTAAATATATGAGATAATACTCTAATTTAACTTAATAACTAAATTAGAGAGTTGTTAAGGATTATATAGTTTGCTAGAATATTGTTTTAATTTAATTTTGTAATTAAAGTGATATGTTAATTTATTAAGTAAAATTATAATGAAAATTATAATTTTGTGGTAATTAGTTTTGTTTATTTAATTAAGATTGGATATGGAAATCCAAGTAAATAATATGGGACAATAAACTATAGTATAAATGATTTATTGAAGTAAATTAAAGGAGTTTTAAATAGATTTACCAAACTAGGCTTAAGGAATATTAAGTCTTTATTTTTAAAAGTGTTTTGCCAAACAAAGCCTTATGGCTTTTGAATTAAAAAATAATAATAAATATTTTTATAAATGATACATAATTAGTATATTTATTATTATGACAGTTTTATACGTTTACGTTTCTTGCGTCTGTTTTATTTTTTTTACGTAAGAAGTTGGCCTAAGCCTCATAATAGAAAGGGATAAGAACAGAGAAAAATAGAGAGAAATGAGAGAATTCTCTGAGAATTGGAGAAGAGTTTTGGAATAATAAAAAGAAAATAACCTTATTCATCATCTAATTGGGTTAAGAAGGAATCAAAAGGTATTAATCCAACCTTAAAACTCTACTTTTGTTTGGCTCAAATATTAGGTTTCTATAAAATTAGTTTGGGTTGATGAAGGATAAGGATATATTTGTTTATAGGTGTGTATAATCTCTAGTATGTCATCAATAAACGATTTTAGAGTTGTCAAATTCATGAAAATCATGTTAAGAATAAAGAGTATGAGTTTTGTTTAATATATGTATTTTGGGTCTGTTTTGAGACTAAAATTGGTTAGGAGTTTATGTTATAATTGTAAAATTGGTGGTGGATTCTGTTAATAAGATAAGAAACGAAAAGAACACCAGTTGAATGAATCAATTTGGTTAAAAAATGAATTCGTAGTGAATGAATTCGCTAAACATGTTAAAACATGAAAGTTTAGTATGAACATGAGTTTTGGGTCAAGATTTAGGCTAGTTGGTGTTTCTATAAATTTTTATAATTATAGTATGTTGTAGTTATATGAATTAGGAATCCATAAAATCAAAAACAGACTAATTTGGATGTGTATAACTCAAGTTATGAAGATTAAAAGAAGAAAAGGTTCAAAAATCGCAAGAACAGTGAACTACATAGTCCCGATTCTGCTAACGGGCGCAGTTGCGTTGTGCCCTAAGTCATTTGGGGCACAGCTTCCCTCTAGGGCATAACTGCGCTGTGTCAAAGGCTTAATTGGGTGTAGTTGCACCCAAAGTGTGTTTGGTGTGATTGTTTTGACCTGTTTTAGTAAAATAGGCAGAACGTTTTTATACGAACTCCGATTGAGGCGATTCTAGATGATACAGAATGAGGACTAATAGACCTACAACTTTATTCTCTAAGTTTTTTTAATTTGAGGTTGGGAACAGGGATAAAAATTGCCATCTTTGGGACTGTTGTGTTTTCGGAGGCAATCAGAGGGCTTCGGGCATGCACGTATGCAAGTGTAGTGCTTCTGACTGAAAGTAGTATGCACACAAGCCAATCATGTTTGATGATAAAGCATATACTTTGTAACAATCTTATTCATTTATTAATAAAAAGTATTAATTTATTAAAGGCTTTTAATTATCTACATGATGCTGTTTTATAATATGTGATAAACCCATAGTTTTAAGCAATGCTTTTAGAATAATGATGATGATCATTCTAATGAGATCTAAATGAAAGTAGTATGCACACAAGCCAATCATGTTTGATGATAAAGCATATACTTTGTAACAATCTTATTCATTTATTAATAAAAAGTATTAATTTATTAAAGGCTTTTAATTATCTACATGATGCTGTTTTATAATACGTGATAAACCCATAGTTTTAAGCAATGCTTTTAGAATAATGATGATGATCATTCTAATGAGATCTAAATTCTTAGAAAGCTTAAAACTAAAATAGTTCCCAATCATTGGATTACTAAATTGGGGATTAGTGAATCCGGGATAGATTGGTACATACGTTCTTGCTTTCATCGGATGAGGATGATTGATCTCATGATCATTTGTGTGGAGACACTAAAGCAAGTATGTAGGTGCTTATTAGAGAATAAGTTCAATTGAACGTGGCTCGCTAAGGAATACCTAATGGAGTTTTATTTGCTGTCAATAGGAATTCTGTAGTGATAGTAGTCAAGTAATCCTTGGACTTGAGATCATCATAGTATCTTGTGTATGATGAGTTATACTTTGACTTATTCCTTAAGACCCTTAGGGTATATCAAAGGGTATGCTTGGGTATAATAAGTTGTACATGGAGATAATGTATGATCAATAAAGAATCTACCACTTCTAATAAAAAAGAAGAGAAATGTCCTATGTGATTCGATAAATGACAACCCAAAGAGTCCTCGGCAAAGCGAATGAAATTAGAAAGGAGTTTCTAATTTGCATTATTTGGAGTTGTGCATTTAAGGATCGAAATACATATAATTAAATAAAATAAGACTTGACAAAGAATTCCATGTCTTATATTTAATTGGGACATTGTATGGTGGAAGGATTGAATTATACGGTAACTATTTACTCAAAGGTTCTTTAATGATTAATGTTGAAATCTATATTATCCGGAAAGTTGTTAATCGCTAGGGAGGCTTATCCTATTGTAGAATAAATATTATTTAAATAAATTAATTATTTAATTTATTTAAATAAGATTAGAATTGTTCTAATTGATTTATTCACAACCTAGGTTTAATATGGAGAACCTAAAGGGTCACACCATAAAAGGAAGAATAATTATTTAAGAAGTAAATGGCATAATCGTAATAATATATATGTATGTATATTTAATTTAATCTATGGTGATAGAATAAATTAAATAGCTTAATATTTATTATTTAATATTTTAGAAATATTAAATATAAATTAATAAGAGGAGTCTTATTAATATTATTACAATTATTATTATTTTAATTTCTAAAAGAGTTTAGGAATTAATTTAATATAAGTACTCTCATTTATTCCTAATAAGATTAGGAGGTTAAATTAATTAAAAGAGTTTAATTAATTATCCCTAATAAGATTAGGGAGCTTAATTAATTAAAAGAATTAATTAATTAAAACCCAATTCCTTAATTGTTAAGGTGGGTTGCCCACATCTATAAATAAGAGGAGTCTTATTATGGGTGGTATGGGTTGTTGACTTTTACAACGTAATAATTCCAATTTGTTGGAGAGTACCCTTTTTCTATAGAGATAGAAAAACTAGGGTTTGAGCCATAAACACCCATCTTCTTGAATTTTATTCTTCTTTGGTGGATCACCTCTAGAGGCCAAACATGTGGGTGGCTAACGTTGATCAAAGGAAGGAACCAAACCCGGTGGATTCAAGTTGAACGCGAAAAGGATTGGAGGTGAACTTGTACCTGAGGAAGCTCGATCTTCAAGGGTATGATTCTTATTCATCTTTTTCGTTTAATTAATAATTGTGCATAAAGGATGATCCGGGTATATGGTTTGTAAATTTTTAAACTCTGATTTTACCACGCTTCCGCTTTATTTATGCAATTTGATTGCGTTATGAATATTACAAACCTAACAGTGGCATCAGAGCCAAACCTTTATGCAAATTATTAATTGTTCAAATTTAATATGTATATTGATATATGTTTAGAACAATTTAATTGGGCATAATTTTATTGTATAAAATTTAATTAAAAAAAAAAAAAAAAAAGTTCTCATGCCGCAATCATTTCGGAATAAAAAAAAAAAAAAAAGAAAAGAAATCTGCACGCAAAAAAATAAAAGTCACTTAAAATACAATTTTTTTTTGAAAAGGCAAAGAGTTTCTTTTTAAATTTACAAGGCCAAGCACGGAAATTGAAAGGAAGCTTAGCTCAGGATTCATAAAAAAATCATGGGTCACGTGGGCTAAATAATCTACCTGGATTGCAAGTAAAGCAGGATTTCATGTTGTTAAATTAATTACGGTATTGCCATTTCTTTCACCATCCCGAATAGAATATATATGTAATGCTTTTAACATATGATATTACGCTTATATTTATATAATATATATATATATATATATTGATTATATATATATATATATATATATATATATATATATACTATATATATATATATTATTCTTAATTATTTTATAATTAAAATAAAATGTTAATTTTAATTTTAAAATAAAGGTTTATTTTAATTTTAAAATAATAGGTTTATTTTAATTTTAAAATTAAATTTCATGCTAACTAATTAGAGTTGGAATTGGATTCCATGCTAACTAATTGGAGTTGAAATTGGATTTTATTTTTCCTAAAATAAAGGAGTTTATTTGTGAATAGGAATTAAATCCATCTTTCCTTAAATAAAGGAGTTTGTTTAGATATGAAATAAGATTTCATATTATTCAAAATAAAAGAGTTTATTTGTGAATAGGAAAGAAAATCCTAATTTCCTTAAATAAAGGAGTTTATTTAAATATGAAATAAGATTTCATATTATTCAAAATAAAGGAGTTTATTTGTGAATAGGAAAGAAATATCCGTGTTTCCTTTAATATTTTTTTTTACATGGAATTGGATTCCATAATTAATTAAAATAAAAGAGTTTATTTTAATTAAAGATTTTTTTATTACATGGAATTGGATTCCATAATTAATTAAAATAAAGGAGTTTATTTTGATTAAAATAATTATAGTTTATTTTATTCAAAATTGGATAAATTAAAATAAAATAGTTTTATTTTGATTTAAATTTGGATTAAAATAAAGGAGTTTATTTTGATTCAAAAAATAGATTTTATACTAACTAAATTTGCCCATTAAATGATATCAATATATATATTAAATGATTATTATTCATGAGATGAATGTTATTTATTGATGCATATGGTGATGTGTATGATAATAAATGGGATTGATTATGGACTATTGACCAATGCGATTGGATTTTATTTTAGTTGGATGCATGAATGTATGGGTTTTATTAAATGGGGTCTCAAGTACCTCGCCTTCTCTAATTTTTCTTAATGTAAATTCTATCTCCCTCCTATGTACTTCCCCTTGACTGCTGATCAAGGTTTCTATTTATTTTAAATAGTTTTGTAATAGGAATAGTTAGAATTATTTTGAAAAATTGGAGATCAAGGAACAAGGAGCTCTTGAAGACCCATTTGTAATGGAGCCCGGGTTTAAATGTAATAGTTATATTTAAATATTATTTTCTTGCACCCCTAGGGTTTGACCTTTTGGTTCACTTGGTGGCTCTAGTGAACCAAACTAGAATAAAAGTCCATAATCAATCCGGGTAGAATATAGTATTCTATATGTGCATGCTTATACTATATATATATATTATATATTATGCAAACATGCTTCGCATGTTCATTAATATATTGCGTATTTTATATATATATGTGCATGCTGCGCTAAACAAGATGAGACAAATTAATAACAAACCCTCAATTTTTATATTAAGTCCTAAGCGTTCAAAGATATTTGGAATATCGAACGTAGCCTTCTAGCATGATAAAATTAATAGAGTATTAAATATTTAATATGAGTTTGTTGTGTCACCACAACAAGCAAGTATTAAGTATTTAAGATGTTAATTTATCACATTTGATGCTTATAAAGAAAATTGAACAATATTGTTTTGTTGTGTCACCACAAGGATGATATTTTTCTTTTTGAATATATGGAGTGCTAGGTCGGACTTAACTTGGATAATTTTGATTCGGATGTGCCACCACTTGATCAAAATAATCTAAGAGACAAAATACAAGGAGTTGCATAGTTGATGTAATTGACAAAAGTTGTCTACCTATTTATTTATATATAGTTTGTTGTGTCACCACAAGGCTATATACATTTGAAATGGGATCCTTATTCTCACTAGCAAATCTTTAATTAGATTTTGCTTAAACTATATAAGTGAGGGTAATATAGTTTGAAAAAAATAGTGGGAGATACCAATTTAAAACAAGACCTAAATTATTTTGGTAATTAATAAAAGAATGTATGTTAAAATGTTGTTAAATACAAATTCATTTACAGAATTTTACAATGTCTAAAATTACTATCACTTGCGAAGCATATTAGATGCTAAATTAATCGAATCAAATTAAACGGATTGGTTAAGGAATTTGAGAATAGTTCTCATAGTCGAAAAAGCTATCTTATGTCCTTAATACGCCTATCCTGCAATGATTGCGATAATGCCTCTGAGGAAGACATTGCTACTTTTAGAAAGTGGCAAGATGATGCACAGTGATTGGCTCAATGCATCATGCTCGCATCCATGAGTAACGAGCTTCACGTCGATGAAACTATGGATGCTCTTACTATATTCCCCGCACATCAAGTAGTTGATGGTGAGGAAAGTAGGGCCGATAGATATCGATATCTAAGGAGCTCTTCCGATCTAGAATGGCCAATGACACTATAAATGCATAAAAAGTTCTTAACATAATCAATTTGATTGATCAATTAGGACAACTGGTTTTGTCATGGATGGAGAGTTGAGCCAAGATTTGATCTTGCACTCACTCCCTGACTCCTTTCACAATTGTTGTGAATTTTTCATATAAACAAGCTAGATATCGCCTTTGACCGATTTGCTTAACATATTGAAAAATGTTGAGAGTCACTTTCCAACCAAGAAAGATCAAGTCTTCTTGGTAGGGGCCAAAGGATCTTCGAAAAGAAAGAACGATTCAAAGAAGGTAAATAGAAAGGCATAAACAAAGGATAATAAGAACAAAACTGATATGGATAGCAAAGGAGTTTGCTTCCACCGCAATAAGCCCGGACACTTCGAAAGAAATCTGAGAAGCATCTTGCGAGAGCTAACCAAAAGAAGCTTAATGAAGTTTCATTATAAATACAAATTTGTTCATGATTTAAAATAATTTTTTTTTAAGTCAAGGTTCTACTTGGATATTGGATATCGACTTTGGTTATCATAAATATAGATTTATGAATGGACCAAGAAGAAGTAGAAAGCTAAACAAATATAAGTAATCCTATGTGCGGGAAATGTAGCAAAGGTTGCCATATTAGCCATAGAAACTTATAGTTTAGCAATGCCTACGGGCAAATCTATTAAGTCAATAAGTTGTTATTGTATTCCAGTTCTTGTTAAAAATATTATTTCCATTTTATTGTTGGACAATGAAATCTTTGGTATTATAATTAAGAACAATTGTTGTTCTATTTATAATAATAATGTTTTGTATAGAACCGGAATATTACTTAATAAATTTTGTATACTTGACTTACATGAAAATAATTTTGCATATTGAACAAATTAGTATAAGAAAATGAGATGATCATTCAAAGAGTTGAATGTATGTATTTGTTGAAATACAAGTGTGAATTATTTGAAAGGTTCAAAGAATTCAGAAATGAAACAAATTGACAAAGTATTAAGATTCTTTGATTAGATCAAGGAATAAATACTTGTGCAATAAGTTTCTAGATCATCTCAAATGGTTTTCTCAAAATGAACACATCCTGATACACAATAATTGATTGATGTATTTGAATGGAAAATCGTACCTTGTTGGATATGGTACGGTCCATAATGATTTTACCAACATTCCAGTATCCTTCTAGGATCATGTCATAGAAATGGCTGCATATCTACGAAAATGGTAACCTCTAAATCCATTGAAGACTCCATAAAAGTTATGGATGGGAGGATTCCTAATCTTAAGTATGTTAAGATAAGGGTTGTCCAACTTATGTGAAAAGGTTTCAAAGGATAAGCTTGGGATAAGATTTGACATATACAAATTTGTGGGACATCCTAAAGTAAGTTTAGGGTATATGTTCTATAATTACTACTTAGCAAAAGGTGTTTGTTACGAAACACGCCTTCTAAGATAAAGGTGTTTATCATTGAAGGGGCTAGTGGGAGGATAATAGATCTTGAAGAGTTCAAGAACCACAAAACACTATAAGTCAAATAAGAGGAACCTATAGATAGACCTATTGTACCACAAACCAAATCATGTAATCGAATAGTACCAAGATACCTAGGAGGTATGGATTCATCATGGATGATGATGATGAGGTACACATCATAGAAGATGATGATCCAGGTAAGAGTTACATTCGATGAGGTAAGACTTCTAGTGTGTACAAAAGGGTCGATTTTAGGAGCGCCGTGAAATTTCTAGTATTATATGTTAATATACTACAGATAAGGAATGATATACCAATGCTACAATCAGTAAAGATAAAGTTGTCTAAACATTCCTCCATGAATGATTTGGGAAGAGTATCTTAATTGGGGATATAAATCTATATAGATAGATTTAAAAGGATGCTCAACTTAACCCAAGGAACGTATATTCATTTGATGCTAAAGTCGTTTAGCATGGCAAACTCTAAGAGATGTCTCATGTATGATGAGCCATGAAGTGTATTTCTCTTAATAGTCCCCACAGACTCCTGAGAAGAGAGATCGCATGAGTGACAATCATGTATGCAATGAAATATACGAGACCTGATGTTGATCGGTCATATATTCGAGAAGATCACTGTGAAGTCGTTGAAAAAACATCTTAAAGTGCTTAACCCAAGACTAAGGATGTGATCATATTCATGGTGGGTCTAAATTAAAACTAGAGGGCTTAATGAGACTAAAGTTTTTCAGACAGACCAAGATGACGTAAAATCCACTTTAAGGTAAAGGTTACCTTGAATAAAGGGTGCAAAGTGAATTGAAAGGTTCCAAACAAAGAAAGAGTTGTTGGTTTAGTGATAAAGACAAAGTATATAGCTATAAATGAAGTCGCAAGTTGATTGTTTGGATTAAAAGTTCATTACGAATCCAGGAATAGTTCCCAAGTCTCATCTTGGATCTAAACATGTGTTGTGGCACTTTCATTTGATTATTAGAATCATTGAAAGATGGGAAATCACTATAGAGATAGTGGACTCTCATGAACAACATTACATATCCATTAACTAAAGCTTATCCAACAAAGGGGATAATCGCCACTTAGAGAAGAAGAGTATAAGATACCATGACGATTGGTTTTAGTGCAAGTGGGAGATTGAAAGTAGTATGCACACAAGCCAATCATGTTTGATGATAAAGCATATACTTTGTAAATAATCTTATTCATTTATTAATAAAAAGTATTAATTTATTAAAGGCTTTTAATTATCTACATGATCTTTGTTTTATAATATGTGATAAACCCATAGTTTTAAGCAATGCTTTTAGAATAATGATGATGATCATTCTAATGAGATCTAAATTCTTAGAAAGCTTAAAACTAAAAATAGTTCCCAATCATTGGATTACTAAATTGGGGATTAGTGAATCCGGATAGATTGGTACATACGTTGCTTGCTCATTGGATGAGGATGATTGATCTCATGATCATTTGTGTGGAGACACTAAAGCAAGTATGTAGGTGCTTATTAGAGAATAAGTTCATTTGACGTGGCTCGCTAAGGAATACCTAATGGAGTTTTATTTGCTGTCAATAGGAATTCTCAGAGTGATAGTAGTACAAGTAATCCTTGGACTTGAGATCATCATAGTATCTTGTGTATGATGAGTTATACTTTGACTTATTCCTTAAGACCCTTAGGGTATATCAAAGGGTATGCTTGGGTATAATAAGTTGTACATGGAGATAATGTATGATCAATAAAAAGAATCTACCACTTCTAATAAAAGAAGAGAAATGTCCTATGTGATTCGATAAATGACAACCCAAGAGTCCTTGGTTAAGCGTAATGAAATTAGAAAGGAGTTTCTAATTTGCATTATTTGAGTTGTGCATTTAAGGATCGAAATACATATAATTAAATAAAATAAGACTTGACAAAGAATTCCATGTCTTATATTTAATTGGGACATTGTATGGTGGAAGGATTGAATTATGCGGTAACTATTTACTCAAAGGTTCTTTAATGATTAATGTTGAAATCTATATTATCCGGAAAGTCGTTAATCGCTTAGGGAGGCTTATCCTATTGTAGAATAAATATTATTTAAATAAATTAATTATTTAATTTATTTAAAATAAGATTAGAATTGTTCTAATTGATTTATTCACAACCTGTTTAATATGGAGAACCTAAAGGGTCACACCATAAAAGGAAGAATAATTATTTAAGAAGTAAATGGCATAATCGTAATAATATAGTTATGTATATTTAATTTAATCTATGGTGATAGAATAAATTAAATAGCTTAATATTTATTATTTAATATTTTAGAAATATTAAATATAAATTAATAAGAGGAGTCTTATTAATATTATTACAATTATTATTATTTTAATTTCTAAAAGAGTTTAGGAATTAATTTAATATAAGTACTCTCATTTATTCCTAATAAGATTAGGAGGTTAAATTAATTAAAAGAGTTTAATTAATTATCCCTAATAAGATTAGGGAGCTTAATTAATTAAAAGAATTAATTAATTAAAACCCAATTCCTTAATTGTTAAGGTGGGTTGCCCACATCTATAAATAAGAGGAGTCTTATTATGGGTGGTATGGGTTGTTGACTTTTCAACGTAATAATTCCAATTTGTTGGAGAGTACCCTTTTTCTATAGAGATAGAAAAACTAGGGTTTGAGCCATAAACACCCATCTTCTTGAATTTTATTCTTCTTTGGTGGATCACCTCTAGAGGCCAAACATGTGGGTGGCTAACGTTGATCAAAGGAAGGAACCAAACCCTTCAAGGGTATGATGGATTCAAGTTGAACGCGAAAAGGATTGAGGTGAACTTGTACGAGAGGAAGCTCGATCTTCAATTTGATATGATTCTTATTCATCTTTTCGCTTTAATTAATAATTGTGCATAAAGGATGATCCGGGTATATGGTTTGAAAATTTTAAACTCGATTTTACCACGCTTCCGCTTTATTTATGCAATTTGATTGCATTTTATGATATATATTTAAGGTAAAGTGTGAAACCTAACACTAAATTCTTATTCTTAGAAAGCTTAAAACTAAAATAGTTCCCAATCGTTGGATTACTAAATTGGGGATTAGTGAATCCGGATAGATTGGTACATAAGTTGCTTGCTTTCATTGGATGAGGATGATTGATCTCAATGATCATTTGTGTTTTCCCAAGACACTAAAAGCAAGTATGTAGTGCTTATTAGAGAATAAGTATCATTTGTACATCGAACGTGGCTCGCTAAGGAATACCTAATGGAGTTTTACTTGCATGTCAATAGGAATTCTCAGTAGTGATAGTAGTACAAGTGATCCTTGGACTTGAGATCATCATAGTATCTTGTGTATGATGAGTTATACTTTGACTTATTCCTTAAGACCCTTAGGGTATATCAAAGGGTATGCTTGGGTATAATAAGTTGTACATGGAGATAATGTATGATCAATAAAGAATCTACCACTTCTAATAAAAGAAGAGAAATGTCCTATGTGATTCGATAAATGACAACCCAAAGAGTCCTTGGCGGCGTAATGAAATTAGAAAGGAGTTTCTAATTTGCATTATTTGAGTTGTGCATTTAAGGATCGAAATACATATAATTAAATAAAATAAGACTTGACATAATTCCATGTCTTATATTTAATTGGGACATTGTATGGTGGAAGGGATTGAATTGTATTTGGTAACTATTTACTCAAAGGTTCTTTTTATGATTAATGTTGAAATCTATATTATCTCGGAAAGTCGTTGATCGCTAGGAGAGGCTTATCCCTATTGTAGAATAAATATTATTTATTTAAATAAATTAATTATTTAATTTATTTATTTAAATAAGATTAGAATTGTTCTAATTGATTTATTCACAACCTGTTTAATATGGAGAACCTAAAGGGTCACACCATAAAAGGAAGAATAATTATTTAAGAAGTTAATGGCATAATCGTAATAATATGTTAAGTATATTTATTTTAATCTATGGTGATAGAATAAATTAAATAGCTTAATATTTATTATTTAATATTTTAGAAATATTAAATATAAATTAATAAGAGGAGTCTTATTAATATTATTACAATTATTATTATTTTAATTTCTAAAAGAGTTTAGGAATTAATTTAATATAAGTACTCTCATTTATTCCTAATTGGATTAGGAAGGAAAATTAATTAAAGGAGTTTAATTAATTATCCCTAATAAGATTAGGGAGCTTAATTAATTAAAAGAATTTAATTAATTAAATAAAACCCAAGTCCTTAATTGTTAAGGTGGGTTGCCCACATCTATAAATAAGAGGAGTCTTATTATGAGTGATGTGGTTGTTGACTTTTACAACATACGGAATAATTCCAATTGGTTGGAGAGTACGTTCCTTTCTATAGAGATAAAAAAACTAGGGTTTAGCCAACCACCCCTTCTTCTTGAATTCTTTTCTTCCTTGGTGGATCACCTATAGAGGCCAAACATATGGGTGGCTAACGTTGATCAAAGGAAGGAACCAAACCCGGTGGATTCAAGTTGAACGCGAAAGGATTTAGAGGTGAACTTGTACCTGAGGAAGCTCGATCTTTAAGTGTATGATTTTATTCTTTATCTTTTCGTTTAATTAATAATTGTGCATAAAGGGTGATCCGGGTATATGGTTTGTAAATTTTTAAACTCGATTTTACACGTTTAGCACTTTTTATGCAATTTGATTGCGTTATTGAATAATACAAACCTAACGAAGGGCATCGAGCCAAACCTTTATGCGAATTATTAATTGTTTTAATTTGATATTATATTGATATGTGTTTAGAACAATTTAATTGGGCATAATTTTATTGTATAAAATTTAATAAAAAAAAAAAAGGAATGATTTTTTTAAGGCAAATGATGCGATTTTAAATCGAAGCATGTTAACAAGTTAAAAAAAAAATTAAAGGTTGCAGGAGATTTTCAAGGCAACTCACGTTTTTTTTTAAGAAAACAAGGATATCACGTCATATCATATTATATATTATATATATATATACGCGAATCCTTTTTTTTTCGGCAGAAGCTTGAAAGATATCTAAGGAATGCACGGAAATCATTTGTATTCTACAGGATGTCTAGGATGACTTGAATGGTTTTCATATAATATATATATATATATATTGGTTATTATATTATATATATATATATAGTTATATATATATATATATATATATATATATATATATTCTTAATTATTTTATAATTAAAATAAAATGTTTATTTTAATTTTAAAATAAAAAGTTTATTTTAATTTTAAAATAAAAGTTTATTTTAATCTTAAAATAAAAGGTTTATTCTAATATTAAAATAAAAATATTTATTTTAATTTTAAAATTAAATTTCATGCTAACTAATTAGAGTTGGAATTGGATTCCATAATAACTAATTGGAGTTGAAATTGGATTTTATTTTTCCTAAAATAAAGGAGTTTATTTGTGAATAGGGAAGTAAATTCATCTTTCCTTAAATAAAGGAGTTTGTTTAGATATGAAATAAGATTTCATATTATTCAAAATAAAAAAGTTTATTTGTGAATAGGAAAGAGAATCCATGTTTCCTTAAATAAAGGAGTTTATTTAAATATGAAATAAGATTTCATATTATTCAAAATAAAGGAGTTTATTTGTGAATAAGAAAAGATAATCTGTGTTTCCTTTAATAATTTTTTTTTTTATGGAATTGGATTCCATAATTAATTAAAATAAAGGAGTTTATTTTGATTAAAATAAAATAAAATAGTTTATTTATTCAAAATTGGATAAATTAAAATAAAATAGTTTTATTTTGATTTAAATTTGGATTAAAATAAAGGAGTTTATTTTGATTCAAAATTAGATTTTATACTAATTAAATTTGCCCATTAAATGATATCAATATATATATATATATATTAAATGTTTATTATTCATAAGATGAATGTTATTTATTGATACATATGGTGATGTGTATGATAATAAATGGGATTGATTATGGACTATCAACCAATGCGATTGGATTTTATTTTAGTTGGATGCATGAATGTATGGGTTTTATTAAATGGGGTTACTGCATGACTGCGTCTTCTCTAATTTTTTTCTTAATGTAAATTCTATCTCCTCCTATGTACTTCCCTCGATCACGATCAAGGTTTCTATTTATTTTAAAATAGTTATGTAATAGGAATAGTTAGAATTAATTTTTGAAAAATTGGAGATCAAGGAGCAAGGAGCGCTTGAAGACCCGTTTGTAATGGAGCCCGGGTTTAAATGTAATAGTTATATTTAAATATTATTTCTTGCACCCCTAGGGTTTGACCTTTTGGTTCACTTGGTGGCTCTAGTGAACCAAACAAGAATAAAAGTCCATAATCAATCCAGGTAGAATATAGTATTCTATATGTGCATGCTTATACTATATATATTATATATTATGCAAACATGCTTCGCATGTTAATTAATATGACGCGTATTTTATATATATATGTGCATGCGCGTTAAACAAGATGAGACAAATTAATAACAAAACCCTCAAATTTTTATATTAAGTCCTAAGCGTTCAAAGATATTTGGAATATCGAACGTCGCCTTCTAGCATGATAAAATTAATAGAGTATTAAATATTTAATATGAGTTTGTTGTGTCACCACAAGGCAAGTATTAAGTATTTAAGATGTTAATTTATCACATTTGATGCTTATAAAGAAAATTGAACAATATTATTTTGTTGTGTCACCACAAGGATGATATTTTTCTTTTTTGAATATATGGAGTGCTAGGTCGGACTTAACTTGGATAATTTTGATTCGGATGTGCCACCACTTGATCAAAATAATCTAAGAGGCAAAAGAAAAGGAGTTGCATAGTTGATGTAATTGACAAAAGTTGTCTACCTATTTATTTATATATAGTTTGTTGTGTCACCACAAGACTATATACATTTGAAATGGGATCCTTATTCTCACTAGCAAATCTTTAATTAGATTTTGTCGAACTATATAAGTGAGGGTAATATAGTTTGAAGAAAATAGTGGGAGATACCAATTTAAAACAAGACCTAATTTATTTTGGTAATTAATAAAAGAATGTATGTTAAAATGTTGTTAATTACAAATTCATTTACGAAATTTTACAATGTCTAAAATTACTATCATCATGCGAAGCATATTAGATGCTAAATTAATCAGACCGAATTAAACGGATTGGTTAAGGAAATTGAGAAAAGTTCTCATGGATGAAAAGCTATCTTATGTCCTTAATACGCCTATCCCTGCAATGGTTGCAGACAATGCCTCTGAGGAAGAGATTGCTACTTTTAGAAAGTGGCAAGATGATGCATTGATTGGCTCAATGCATCATGCTCGCATCCATGAGTAACGAGCTTTAGCGTCAGCATGAAACTATGGATGCTCCTACTATATTCTTGCACATCAAGTAGTTGATGGCGAGGAAAGTAGGAGTGATAGATATCAGATATCTACGGAGCTCTTCCGATCTAGAATGACCGATGACACTACAGTAAAGATGATAAAAAGTCCTTAACATTATCAATTTGATTGATCAATTAGGACAACGAGTTTTGTCATGGATGGAGAGTTGAGCCAAGATTTGATCTTGCACTCACTCCCTACTCCTTTCACAATTGTTGTGAATTTTTCATATGAACAAGCTAGATATCAGCCTCGCTAATTTGCTTAACATATTGAAAAATGTTGAGAGTCACTTTCCAACCAAGAAAGATCAAGTCTTACTCGGTAGGGCCAAAGGATCTTCCGAAAAGAAGAACGATTCAAAGAAGGTAAATAGAAAGGCGTAAACAAAGGATAATAAGAACAAAACGATACGGATAAGAAAGGAGTTTGCTTCCACCGCATAAGCTCCGGACAATTGAAAAGAAATCATGCGAGAAGCATCTTGCAGAGGCTAACCAAAGAAGCTTAGTGAAGTTTCGCCATAATATACGCTTTTGTTCATGATTGAAATAAATTTTCTTTAAGTCAAGGTTCTACTTGGGTATTGGATACCGACTTTTAGTTATCATAAATATAGATTTATGAAGGGACCAAGCAAGTAGAAAGCTAAACAAGTATAAGTAATCCTATGTGTGGAAAATGTAACAAAGGTTCTTTGCATATTAGCCATAGAAACTTATAGTTTAGCAATGCCTACTGGGCAAATCTATTAAGTCAATAAGTTGTTATTGTATTCCAGTTCTTGTTAAAAATATTATTTCCATTTTATTGTTGGACAATGAAATCTTTGGTATTATAATTAAGAACAATTGTTGTTCTATTTATAATAATAATGTTTTGTATAGAACTCGAATATTACTTAATAAATTTTGTATACTTGACTTACGTGAAAAATTATTTTGTAAATTAAACAAACTAGTATAAGAAAAAGAGATGATCATTCAAAGAGTTGAATGTATGTATTTGTTGAAATACAAGTGTGAATTATTTGAAAGGTTCAAAGAATTCAGAAGTGAAACAAATTGGCAAAGTATAAGATTCATTGATTAGATCAAGGAATAAATATTTGTGCAATAAGTTTTTAGATCATCTCAAATGGTTTTCTCATAATGGACACCTCATGATACGTAATAATTGATTGATGTATCTGAAAGGAAAATCGTACCTTGTTGGAAATGGTACGGTCCATAATGATTTTACCGACATTCCAAAGATCCTTCTAGGATCATGTCCTAGAAATGGTCGCATATCTACGAAAAAGGTAACCTCAAAATCCGGCCCCAAGACTCCATAAAAGTTATGGATGGGAGGATTCCTAATCTTAAGTATGTTAAGATAAGGGTTGTCCAACTTATGTGAAAAGGTTTCAAGGGATAAGCTTGGGACAAGATTTGACAAGTGTCGATTTGTGGGACATCCTAAAGTAAGTTTAGGGTATATGTTCTATAATTCTACTTAGCAAAAGGTGTTTGTTACGAAACACGCCTTCTAAGATAAAGGTGTTTATCATTGAAGGGGCTAGTGGGAGGATAATAGATCTTGAAGAGTTCAAGAACCACAAAACACTATAAGTCAAATAAGAGAAACTCAGAGATAGACCTATTATTACCACCACAACCGAATAGTAAATCTGGAATAGTACCAAAGATACCTAGGAGGTATGGATTCATCATGGATGATGATGATGAGGTACACATCATAGAAGATGATGATCCAGAGTTACATTTGATGAGGTAAGACTTCTAGTGTGTACAAAAGGATCAGTGGGAGCGTCGTGAAATTTCTAGTATTATATGTTGATATACTACGGATGAGGAATAACATACCAATGCTACAATCAGTAAAGATAAATTTGTCTAAAAATTCCTCCACGAATGATTTGGGAAGAGTATCTTAATTGGGGATAAAATCTATATAGATAGATACAAGAGGATGCTCGACTTAACCCAAGGAACGATATTCATTTGATGCTAAAGTCGTTTAGCATGGCAAACTCAAGAGATGTCTCATGTCGATGAGCTATGGAGTGTATCTCTTAATAGTCACCACGCACTCACGAAAAGAGAGGTCGCATGAGTGACAATCATGTATGCAATGAAATGTACGAGACTGATGTTGATCACCATATTATGGAGAAGTTCACTATAGTCCGTGAAAAACATCTTAAAGTGCTTAACCCAAAGCACTAAGGATGTGATCATATTCATGGTGGGTCTAAATTAAAACTAGAGGGCTTAACAGACTCAAGTTTTCAGACGCACAAGATGATGTAAAAATCCACTTTAAGGTAAAGCGTTATCTTGAACAGTGGTGCAGTGAATTGGAAAGATTCCAAACATCAAAGAGTTGCTGGTTTAGTGATAAAGACAAAGTATATAGCTATAAATGAAGCTACAAGTTGATTGTTTGGATAAAAGTTCATTACAGAACTAGGAATAGTTCCTAAGTCTCATCTTGGATCTAAACATGTGTTGTGGCACTTTCATTTGATTATTAGAATCATTGAAAGATGAGAAATCACTATAAAGATAGTGGACTCTCATGAACAACATTACATATCCATTAACTAAAGCTTATCCAACAGCAGGATAATCGTCACTTAGAGAAGAAGAGTATAAGATACCATGGCGATTGGCTTTAGTGCAAGTGGGAGATTGAAAGTAGTATGCACACAAGCCAATCATGTTTGATGATAAAGCATATACTTTGTAACAATCTTATTCATTTATTAATAAAAAGTATTAATTTATTAAAGGCTTTTAATTATCTACATGATCTTTGTTTTATAATATGTGATAAACCCATAGTTTTAAGCAATGCTTTTAGAATAATGATGATGATCATTCTAATGAGATCTAAATTCTTAGAAAGCTTAAAACTAAAATAGTTCCCAATCGTTGGATTACTAAATTGGGGATTAGTGAATCCGGATAGATTGGTACATACGTTGCTTGCTCATTGGATGAGGATGATTGATCTCATGATCATTTGTGTGGAGACACTAAAGCAAGTATGTAGGTGCTTATTAGAGAATAAGTTCACTGAACGTGGCTCGCTAAGGAATACCTAATGGAGTTTTACTTGCATGTCAATAGGAATTCTCAGTAGTGATAGTAGTCAAGTGATCCTTGGACTTGAGATCATCATAGTATCTTGTGTATGATGAGTTATACTTTGACTTATTCCTTAAGACCCTTAGGGTATATCAAAGGGTATGCTTGGGTATAATAAGTTGTACATGGAGATAATGTATGATCAATAAAGAATCTACCACTTCTAATAAAAGAAGAGAAATGTCCTATGTGATTCGATAAATGACAACCCAAAGAGTCCTTGGCAATGAGAATGAAATTAGAAAGGAGTTTCTAATTTGCATTATTTGAGTTGTGCATTTAAGGATCGAAATACATATAATTAAATAAAATAAGACTTGATGATGAATTCCATGTCTTATATTTAATTGGGACATTGTATGGTGGAAGGATTGAATTGTCATTTAACTATTTACTCAAAGGTTCTTTTATGATTAATGTTGAAATCTATATTATCCGGAAAGTCGTTGATCGCTAGGAGGCTTATCCCTATTGTAGAATAAATATTATTTATTTAAATAAATTAATTGTTTAATTTATTTATTTAAATAAGATTAGAATTGTTCTAATTGATTTATTCACAACCTGTTTAATATGGAGAACCTAAAGGGTCACACCATAAAAGGAAGAATAATTATTTAAGAAGTTAATGGCATAATCGTAATAATATGTTAAGTATATTTATTTTAATCTATGGTGATAGAATAAATTAAATAGCTAAATATTTATTATTTTATATTTTAGAAATATTAAATATAAATTAATAAGAGGAGTCTTATTAATATTATTACAATTATTATTATTTTAATTTCTAAAAGAGTTTAGGAATTAATTTAATATAAGTACTCTCATTTATTCCTAATTGGATTAGGAAGGAAAATTAATTAAAGGAGTTTAATCCCTAATAAGATTAGGGAGCTTAATTAATTAAAAGAATTTAATTAATTAAATAAAACCCAAGTCCTTAATTGTTAAGGTGGGTTGCCCACATCTATAAATAAGAGGAGTCTTATTATGGGTGATGTGGTTGTTGACTTTTACAACATACGGAATAATTCCAATTGGTTGGAGAGTACGTTCCTTTCTATAGAGATAAAAAAACTAGGGTTTAGCCAACCACCCCTTCTTCTTGAATTCCTATTCTTCCTTGGTGGATCACCTCTAGAGGCCAAACATATGGGTGGCTAATGTTGATCAAAGGAAGGAACCAAACCCGGTAGATTCAAGTTGAACGCGAAAGGATTTGGAGGTGAACTTGTACCTGAGGAAGCTCGATCTTCAAGGGTATGATTTTATTCTTTATCTTTTCGTTTAATTAATAATTGTGCATAAAGGGTGATCCGGGTATATGGTTTGTAAATTTTTTAAACTCTGATTTTACACGTTTCAACACTTTTTATGCAATTTGATTGCGTTATTGAATAATACAAACCTAACACTGACGTTAAAAGATGTTGCTCAAAGTTATAAAACATGAATGTTAGTAAATATAATGATGCTTAACATTAATAAATGATGTATTAGATAAGTTGTATAAGCAAAATAAGCATACACAAGAGAGACAAATTGGGTGTGTGACAAATAAACGTCGAAACGCCGTGATAAGTGTTAATGAACGTAAAAAGTATTTTAATTGTGACAACCCGAGAATTTAGACAATTTATTAAAATCTTAAATGATGGATTTAAGGTCAAATAATAGACCTAGACAGAAAATAAGTGTATGCGTTTGATATTTTTGGGAAGGAATTTTGAGGATTTCAAAATTCTGTGAAGGAATTTTGTGAATTAAAAATTTTTGTGGTGAATTATTCAGGATTAAGTGTATATGTTCGGTGTATATGGTTGTATATGTGTTCATTATGTGGTTAAGGATCATGGTTTGACAAGATAAATTTTATCAGTGTTAAACCCTAAATATACATTAAGAACGTCAACGTTCAGTTAGAAAATCCTAATGTCTGATAAGAAACCCTAAAAACCGGTTCTAAACCCTAATTTCATTTTCGGGAAATTGAAAACCCTAATTTGGGAATTCAAATGCTGGTATATGGTTTAAACGTTATTAATGATAACCTAATCAGGGATAAACCTGACCTAATTGATTTATAAAAACCCTAATTTTAGGATTAGAAACCCTAATTTATAATTAGGAAAAACCTAATTATTAATGTAATAATTTTAATGTTAATTAGGAAACATTAATCCTAATTTTCAAGTTATTAGAAAATCCTAATCTAATTAGGAAACCTAATTTCTAAAATTAGAAAGATTATTTTTTTCTATTTAAAACCCTAATTCTTGGGTTATGAACCCTAATGTACAATTTTGACCCTAATTCTTAATTTAGGAAATTATAATTAGGAAATATTAAATCCTAATTAGCAATCTTGAAATTATGATTAGGAAATTTTATTATAATTATAAAATCCTAATTACAATTTAGAAGATATTAAATTTCTATTTTTAAAACCTAAATTGGAAATTTTAGAAATCAAATTGCCAAAACCTAAAGAGTTAAACCCTAAACCCTAAGGGTTTAGACAATTGACAAGTTAGCCATTAAAATTGAAAACAAAATGACTAAAGTACCCTTTGTGTATTATTTAATATGTTGCTTGTAGATTTAGTCCTAAATGAGTGGGTGACCAACCCTAGCTCTAGCTCTTTGACTTAAAAATATAACCAACATCAGATTTATGTGCCACCTAGCAAGATTTGGTGCATTGAATCAAAATTTATCACTTTAAAAGTAAGAAATACTTACTTTACTTTTCAATTGCTCTAAATCCCTTCTCTCTCTATATTTTCGGATCTTAGAGTGAGAGAGTGTGAGAAGCAAAGCCAAGATCATGTAATAAAACACCAAGAATAGATCATGATGATCAGATTTTAGATCAAAACTCAAAGAAGGTATAAAACCCTAAACCTAGAAATCTCATGATTTCATGTAATATGTTGTCATTTGTTGGCTAGATATGTGTTAGAGGGTGTCATTTGATGATCTGAGTTGCCAAAACTTAGATCCATATCATTTTGATGCTCAAAATTAATGTTTATAAAAGTCTGAAAAAATGGAAAAATAAGGCCTGACAGCCTAATGTCAGGGCGTCTAGATCTTTATCTGTTATTTGTTTAAGGTGTTTTAAGTTATAGATGTGTTCTATGTCATGTGGACTATGATTTGAAACTTGAATCAGGTCCAGATCATGTGTAGATTACAAGTTATGAGTGGTCAAAGTCAGTTGACCGACCACGAAAACTGAAAATCTGGGCAACCCAGATTTTTCCAGAAAGTCTGACAAGGTTTTCAAGGCCATAGATCTTGATGTGTGTTAGCAGTTTAGCCAAGTTGTTATTTTGTTGTTGTAGTCTGGTATGTATATTATATATTAAAGTCACCATATCACTTATATCTTACATAGAAACAAAGTTATGACTGGTCAAACAACCATTGACCATCAGCCGGATGAACTTTTCTGGAAAACCCAGAAAGTTCAAGAACAACTTCTGACTCGTACTTTGACCGGCTTAAATCGTGAGTTGTTGGTGTTATTTGACTAAGAAAGTGTTATAATGTTGTTCTATGACATGAGTACTACCACCAGGTATCATAAAACCACTTCAAACATGATCTGTCACCGGATTAAATAAAGCTCAAAAAGCCACCCTTGAAGCTAATTGAGTTTCTAGGCAACCCAGAAACTCAAGAACATGTCTGACAAGAGGTTCTAAAGCTTTAATCTTGCTGCTAGGATGAGTATTGGGCATGAAAATTATTTAGAGTTGTAGTACTACATCAGTACTACAACATTAACCGAAATTGTAACCCAGAAACATGAAGATCACAGATGTATCAGCGGTCAAAGTAAGCCCCTCGGTGACTGACAAGAATTTCTGGATTTTCATTAAGAACACCAAGAACACCTATAGCAACGGTTCTGTCACTATAGGGCCCCTTTAACGACATTTAATTACTGAAAATTATTAATTAATTAAATAAATTGAAAAAAAATAGTTTTTAATTATTAAAAATACAAAATAAATTCTTAAAAATTATTTTAAAGTTCAAAAATAGTTTTAATTATTTTGAGTATATTTCAAAAATATTTAATATTTTTGGAATATAAAAGGTATTTATTTATTTAATTATAATATTAAATAAATTATTTTAAAATAATTTTAATACATGAAAAAGCATGAAAAATTATATTATGGTGTTAGAAAATATTTTAAGTTATTTTCAATAACTTTTGATATTTTGTGATGAATTTTATTAATAAATTATTATTAATGGTAATTAATTTATTTAATGAATGTATTAAATAAATTATGGGAAAATAGAATTAATGATTTAAAAATCATATAAAATCGATATAAGTGTTATAAAAATATTTTAAGTTATAAAATATAACTTTTGATATTTTGACATAAAATATTTATATTTTAATATTAAAAGCAATTATCGGATAATGAATTTAATTGTTTAAAAATCATATAAATATGATTTTAAAGTATTAAAATACTTTGTGATATTATAAATATATTATAATATTATGTTATAATTTTTATTAATATTTAATAATAAATAAAAATTAATGATTAAGGAATTATGTGGTATTTATATAATATAAATACGATATAAATGATTCAAAAATCATGATAAATGGTAATAATTATCTGAAAATTTTTACAAGCCTATGAAAAATAATTTGGCTGATAAGAAAATTATCTAAGATATCTGTGAACCAGTTTAGACCAAGTCTTAATGATTTTAGACTCGAGTTTTGTTCGACTAGACCGTCGGGATGTCAGATTTGTGTCGGGTTCAACTCAGACTATAATAGTCTGACTTGATGTTAAGTCTTATGTGTGTAATAGACTGATAGGGTTATGTGTTATGTGTTTAGGTTATTCCATGTATATATATATATAATAGTATTATACTATGATGATATTATTCTAATATTGGAGATCTATATTACTAATATTAGGTCTTCGGATAAAGCGATATAAATTGTGTAGCGGTAATCTACGGTTCAGGCAAGTTTTTTCTAACTCTACTAAGAGTTGTTTCATTCAGATATGCTTATTGTGACGCCCCCAAAATAGGTCCATTCCATCCAACCCATTCTGAGTCGCCAAATACATGGTATAGAAATAACTACAACTTTATTATTACAACATAGAAACTCGAAGTTTAAATACGAGATATTGTCATCTGCATAATATCCACACGCAAATAAATCCCCATCATAATTATTGATACATTATTTTATAAAAATGGTGAGGACTACTAAACAACTCTCTCTAAACCTTCATTCCATACCCCTACTCTAGTACTCGCTACATTCTCGCCTCCCCGAGAAGAAAAATGGAACAAAAAGGAAAAGGGTGAGCTCAACTAGCCCAAGAAAGAATGTTATGACTAAGATAATATAGAACAAATTATCGTTAGTCTTCAACAGGAAAAAAATCGATAGAATACAATGACAACAAGTTTCGCATCAATATTCGCAGCCGAAATAATAATTCATAGAAGAGTTACGTAGAGAATGAAATCTACTATAATCTATGAATTTAATAAATTCCATCATCAATATTTTATCCCCGTAACATCAATCAATATTCATCTTTATTCACTATAGGCCAAAAAGATATTCATCACGGCCTAATATGTTCATCTCAACACTGCTCATCTTTGCACTAAAGGCCAAAGATATTCATCGATCGGTCATGTTCATTTAAACACCTATTCATCTTTGCACTACAGGCCAAAGATATTCTTCAGAAATCATTCATCTTTGCACTACAGGCCAAAGATATTCAATAATATCATCATTTAAGACTGAGGATGATGAAAACTATTTTTAAAGAAACGAATCCAGTGAAACAAAATGACAAGGATTAAGGATTTGTACTTGGTTTTATCCACGTCCAAAAATACCTCAAAAATAATCATAGTGGTGTAAAATTCAAGAATGATCAAAACATGGATACAATCAAAGCTAGTATCCAGAATAGATATTTTAGACGAAAAGAAACATTTTCATTTTTCAAATTGAATAGTCAGATACGTGAATAGTGTCAGATACGTGAATAGTCAGATAATGCGTGAATAGTAACTCCAACACCAAAAGATAGAAATTCCACAAAAAAACATCTTCACGCTTCATTAATAGTACTCGTGAATAGTAACTCGTGAATAAGAACTCATGAATAGTAACTCGTGAATAGTAACTCATGAATAGTAACCCCGACATGAAAAAGTTCCAAATTTGATAAAAAGTTCCAACTAATATTTCAAAGATAATGATATTGAAGAAATAATATCATTTGAGAAAAAAATAACATCCCTTACCTCGAAAGACAAGATTTTCAGTTGAAACACCTGGATATAGTCTTCAAGGAACTTGCAGACCGCCTAACAATACTCAAAGTATACTCAAAATACTCACAAGAATACGCCGATAATATAGAGAGAGAAAGAGAGAAAACTTGTTTCGGTGTGATTTTCAATTCTAACTTAGCCTTCTATTTATAGAAAATGTTAAGACGCCAAGGCACTTAACTCGCAACTCCGATGGCTTTACCTCGCTACTATTCCCACCCACCACATTTGAAATAAAATTCAGCACATTTCTTCACCAACCACAAGTGGGGCCCACTCAATTCTAGAATTTTCCACCAAAATCAATTATAAACCTAATTTCCGAATCAATCACATCTTAAAATTCATAACAAATCATTCGCTCATTTTTAACGGTTCAAAATTTGTGGACATATACTCAACTTATGTATGTATAACATATCCAAAAATTACAACGATCCAACTATTTGGATTAAAAATTATAACTCACGCAATATATCGTAAAAATACTGATTTGATTTTTAATTCCTCCATTCCGATAAAATTACTGATAAAACACCTCAACATTAAATCATTCAATTATAACCACATAAAATAAATAAATCCATCATTTATATCCACATCAAATAAATATTTTCTTATCATATAAATCAATAATTAATTATTCACAAATAATATTACGTAATCACAATTATGACAACCAGTAGCCGCTCCTGTGAAAGAGGGGCTTTCCGATAAGGATTTCTCCTTCATCGCGCGCAATTAGGTGACCAAACCTCTCCTCGATGTAACTTTCTAGACATTGCCAATAATGCTATCTAATAATATTATTTAAATAATATGAATTATTGATCCGATAATGGAGATAATGTGCAAAGACAATTATCGAACAACAATAATATAAAATATCAACGCAAAGAATTATCAATCAATAAAATAAAATATTGAACAAGAATTCACCGTGGAAAATTATTGAGTAGTGCCTTTCACGTAAGGATCAATAATTCAACAATATCAGGCAATACCGTAAACATCGTTGCAAACCACGCCAGACATCAGATTTTAACCACCGGGTATTCCAACAATCTTAAACTGATAATAACTACGCCGTTATTTTTAACCAACTTATATTTGTCGCTTTCTTCATCCAATCGCTTTCAAGTTATGGGCCCACACATGGTCGCTACCATTGCAAATTTAATATTCCCCGACAAAGATTTAATATTCCACGACCAAACGAATATTCCCCATAATAATAAATATTTTATAACCACTTGCTTATTTTGAAATATTTGCGTATTTAACCCCTAACTATCCACATTAATCAAATCAACCCTTACTATTTCAAAATAATAAATAGAGAAAATTAAATTTCATTAATAATAAGTTGGGGTCTTACAACCTCCCTCCTTATGAAATTTCGTCCTCGAAATTGACGTGACGACTCGGTGTTTTCAAAAGATGAGGATACCTCGCTTTCATTTCCGCTTCCAATTCCTGTGTCATTTCCTCTATAAGATGATTCCTCCACAAAACTTTAACTTGTGGTATGACCTTTCATGGCGTAGGACATGCTCCTTCCTATCCAAAATCTTGACAGTACCTCCTCATACGTTAAGTCTTCTACTATCTCGTCCTGGCTTCTAACTCAATGACGTAGTTCGGTCGTCCACATATTTACGTAACATCGATACGTGAAAACGCGCATGAACACGCCATCATACTTGGCAGTAAAACGAGTCTATAGGCCACAGCTTCCTATTCGATCGAGAATTTCAACCGGATTAATAAATCAAGGTTTGAGCTTTCCTCACCTCACCGATTCTCGCTTTTGAAATAACAACTTCTTGCACCTCCTTCTTCAAATTCATCACCCGGTGTAGTTGAAGCTTGAATGTTTTTAACTTTATCGATTAAAGTCGATTATACTCAGATATCATCAATGCACTCAGATATCATCACGTGGGTACCTAGAGTTTTCATCTCCATCTCTATTATTTCTATATTATACAAAATGAGTCTTTGACAATATCGTACTCAGATTTGTATACGATCTTCTACTCAACACGCCGCCTACCACGCTCGCTTTTCCAGATGGCATGGTCGTAACATATGTTTGAAATGAGTCTCCTCTTGAGTTCTTCAAGCTCTTACCACATTCCTCGCTCCATTTGAATTTTGTATCTCTATGAGTCACCTACGTTAATGGAATAGCGATTCGAGAATATCCTTCAACGAATCTCCGATAATAACCAACTAAGCTTCTGAAAGCTACGATTTCGATTATCGACTTTAGGTTGTTCTCAACTCGCGACTCATATCCCAACCTTGATAACACGTTACAATGACACCTATCGGTTTACTATCACACTAATATGGTGTTCCCTACGAGAGTCTCGCTTTTGTGCATTCCACAAAGGAAGTCACCAGATAAAGGCTCAGTACCAAATTTATAGTTGAATTTTTAACTCCGAAGTTCAATAGAGCCATTCGATATGAGATTTTAGAAATGAGTTTTGTACCGGTTCAAAGTCGATACAAAATTTAATATCGCTTTGGGAGTAAACCAAGAAATTCTTCAGAAAATACGTCGGAAAAATCAATAACAACAGAATATTATTCAAATCGACGTGTCTTTATTCAAATCCATAACATGGACTAAGAAAACTTGACATCCGTAAATAAACGAATGACTTCATGGCTTGATATGAAAATGTTTGACTACAATGGTTTGATTGCTTGAGTTCGAATAACAAAGTTGCTTAGGAATATGAAAACTAACAACTTTACGAAAAGTAATCAATTTTGGCATGATGAGTAGTTAACCTTAAAATCACATCAAAAGCAAATATCTCTATAGAAATAAGGTTAACGGTGTAATGTGATAGTGCCAACCCGAATCAAGCAAGATTTTTAAACAACGGATGTAATGAAAGTTTCTCCTAATGGAGTCTCCATAGATAGGTCAAAGTTCAATTTCTCCGTAGTCAAGTTCAAACGCTGAGCGCAAGCAAGAGAGAGATAAAAGAATGGGTAGAACCCAGATTCAAGTAAGGTATAAACTTCGTAAGAATTTATAATTAACTAACCCGTGCTAACTTCGCTCGAAGTTCCTCGCATTTTTTGACCGGTCCACGACAAACGCTCTTCCGTGAATCGCTGACTTTGACTTTTCTTGACATCCTTTTGAGTCACCATTCCTCACCGGATCGGGTTTCGATATCGTATAACTCTTTGAGCGATATGTCCTTCCTTTCCACAATTATAGCATACCTTAAACTGTTGTGGACGCTTTGACCGATATGTCCTCTTTTCCCACATTTATAACATACGACCGATGGTCTTTCTCCTCCCTTGAAACCAGCTTGCTACCTACGTGCGACGCCTTCACATGGTCGTTGTTGAATCTCCTCTTTTAAAATCTCTTCCCGACTCGCTTCTATTTTCATGGCCACGATTACCACCGTGTGGTTACCGCCTTTGTCCGTATTCTTCTTTCTCCGCCGGTTATTGTTATTCGTTGAATGCTATCTTCTTGTATGATCCTCGGTTATGGTCCCTCGGTTGAACGTATTTCGTTATCTCGCTCTAACAACCGAGCCCTCGCTGACAACATCCGAATAGAGAGAAAATTTATGAGAAATGAGATATCGACGTATGCCGTGTTTCAAACCTCTCGAAACATCCGCGTATACGCTCCTCATTCTCCACCAAATGAGGTGCAAACTCGGATAACTCGCAAATTTTGCCTCGCATCGAGACACCGCCATGTTGTTCTCGCTCCACCTAATAAACTCCACTTCCTTCATATAGCGAACACTTTCGTGAAATTATTTGTCATTAAATAGTTTCAAACGCCTCCCAAGATATCTTTGAGCGCTACCGGATGGGTACGCTTCACGCATCTCCACCAAGAGTCCGCCTCGCCACTTTTAACATAAAGGTGGCGAATGGAACCTTCTGTTCTCCGCATCCCAAGACATCGAATATCTTGGTAATTTGCTTGACCCATGTTTCCGCCATGATCGGATCTCGCTTTCCCTTAAATTCGTGGTCCCAACTCTTTGAATCGCTTGGTCATGACAACCCGTGAATTGCTATCATTTCCTCCTCAATATTTTGAACACGAAGTCTCCTCGTCGATTTTGCATGAACTGCAAAAAACTTCTAAACATCCCCTCGCTCATCATCTCGCTTCAATGGTGTTGTTCACAGGAGGAACATTGCCACTTGCACGTTATCGCTTTCCCTCGTTGGTGAGTACAAAGCGTCTCCACGGTCTCATTTCCATTGTTAATATTCTCACCGACATTCTCAAATCATCATATAAAATAAGGGTTAATTAAGGAAATCAATATATCACATAATATCCCTATATATCGACCAACTAACAAATAAGCTTAGGTAGGACACACTAGCGAAGGTTTTACTCGCCTCCCCTCCTAGTTCTATTCCCCGATCTCCGCCAGAGATCATATCCCTAAGCTCGATACCAACCGCGACTCGACACCAACTTGTGTTAGCACCTCACATTGATACCTATCGGTTTACACCGCAGAATCAAGCGTCCCCTCACAGAGTCCGGCTTCTGTGCATCCCCCATCAACAGGAAGTCACCAGCAAGAGGCTCGGGGCTCTTTACTTATAGCTCTGATACCAACTGTGACGCCCCCAAAATAGGTCCATTCCATCCAACCCATTCTGAGTCGCCAAATACATGGTATAGAAATAACTACAACTTTATTATTACAACATAGAAACTCTGAGTTTTAATACAGATATTGTCATCTAGATAATATCCACACGCAAATAAATCCCCATCATAATTATTGATACATTATTTTATAAAAAATGGTGAGGACTACTAAACAACTCTCTCTAGAACCTTCATTCCATACCCCGACTAAGTACTGCTACATTCTCGCCTCCCCGAGAAGAAAAAAAAAACAAAAGGAAAAGGGTGAGCTCAACTAGCCCAAGAAAGAATGTTATGACTAAGATAATATAGAACAAATTATCGTTAGTCTTCAACAGGAAAAATCGATAGAATACAATAGACAACAAGTTTCGATCAATATTCGCAATGAAAATAATAATTCATAGAAGAGTTACGTAGAGAATGAAATCTTCTATAATCTATGAATTTAATAAATTCATCATCAATATTTTATCCTCGTAACATCAATCAATATTCATCTCAAATCAAATATTCATCTTTGCACTATAGTGCCAAAGATATTCATCACCTCGGTCATGTTCATCTCAACACTGCTCATCTTTGCACTAAAGGCCAAAGATATTCATCACCATCATGTTCATTTAAACACTGCTCATCTTTGCACTACAGCCAAAGATATTCTTCGAAATCATTCATCTTTGCACTACACAGCCAAAGATATTCAATAATATCATCATTTAAGACCGAGGATGATGAAAACTATTTTAAAGAAACGAATCCAAAGAAACAAAATGACAAGGATTAAGGATTCGTACTTGGTTTTTATCCACGTCCAAAATACCTCAAAAATAATCATAGTGGTGTAAAATTCAAGAATGATCAAAACATGGATACAATCAAAGCTAGTATCCGAATAGATATTTTAGACGAAAAAAAAACATTTTCATTTTTCTATGAATAGTGCCGATTCGTGAATAAGTGTCAGATACGTGAATAGTGCCGTATACGTGAATAAGAATCTCACACCAAAAGATAGAAATTCCACAAAAAAAACATCTTCACGCTTACATTAATAGTACTGTGAATAAGAATCTCGTGAATAGTAACTCATGAATAGTAACTCGTGAATAAGAACTCATGAATAGTAACCCCGACATGAAAAAGTTCCAAATTTGATAAAAAGTTCCAACCAATATTTCAAAGATAATGATATTGAAGAAATAATATCATTTGAGAAAAAATAACATCCCTTACCACGAAAGACAAGATTTCTAGTTGAAACACCTGATATAGTCTTCAAGGAACTTTTGAACCGCCTAACAATACTCAAAGTATACTCAAAATACTCACAAGAATACGCTCGATAATATAGAGAGAGAGAGAGAGAAAACTTGTTTCGTGTGATTTTCAATTCTAACTTAGCCTCTCTATTTATAGAAAATGTTAAGACGCCAAGCGCATTTAACTCAAGAACCCGATGGCTTTACTCGCTACTATTCCCACCCACCACATTTGAAATAAAATTCAGCACATTTCTTCACCAAGCACAAGTGGGGCCCACTCAATTCTAGAATTTTCCACCAAAATCAATTATAAACCTAATTTCCTAATCAACACCTCTTAAAATTCATAACAAATCATTCGCTCATTTTAATTCGTTCAAAATTTGTGGACATATACTCAACTTATGTATGTATAACATATCCAAAAATTACAACGATCCAACTATTTGGATTAAAAATTATAACTCACGCAATATATCGTAAAAATAATCGATTTAATTTTTAATTCCTCCATTCCGATAAAATTACCGATAAAACACCTCAACATTAAATCATTCAATTATAACCACATAAAATAAATAAATCCATCATTTATATCCACATCAAATAAATATTTTCTTATCATATAAATCAATAATTAATTATTCACAAATAATATTACGTAATCACAATTATGACAACTAGGCCGCTCCTGTGAAAGAGGGGCTTTCCGATAAGGATTTCTCTTGGCGGCGCGCAATTGGGTGACCAAACCTCTCCTCGATGTAACTTTCTAGACATTGCCAATAATGCTATCTAATAATATTATTTAAATAATATGAATTATTGATCCGATAATGGAGATAATGTGCAAGGACAATTATCGAACAACAATAATATAAAATATCAACGCAAAGAATTATCAATCAATAAAATAAAATATTGAATAAGAATTCACCGTGAAAATTATTGAGTAGTGCCTTCTTACGTAAGGATCAATAATTCAACAATACTGCAATACCGCAGTGCTACTTCTGGCAACCACGCCAGACATCGTATTTTAACCACCGTGTATTCCAATAGTCTTAACCAGAATAACTACGCCATTATTTTTAACCAACTTATATTTGTCGCTTTCTTTATCCAATCGCTTTCACATGGGGCCCACACATGATCGCTACCGTCGCATTTAATATTCCCGACAAGCATTTAATATTCCACGACCAAACGAATATTCCCTACAACAATAAATATTTTATAACCACTTGCTTATTTTGAAATATTTATGATTTAACCCCTAACTATCCACATTAATCAAATCAACCCTTACTATTTCAAAATAATAAATAGAGAAAATTAAATTTCATTAATAATAAGTTGGGGTCTTACACTTATGGTTAATCATTGCTGATTGCCATGTAGAATTGTACTATGTACATATTGCATGTATAAGTTAGGTATGAAAGGCTGATCACCTTCATTACCGTTCGGTCCAGATAAATTTGTTCATGTTTAATACTTGTTCAGTCAAAAGTTTGTTCGTGCTAGTTCTCAATTATATTGATGAATTATAGCCAACTTATTATTCAGACTCTTTCAATCATGATATATCCTTATATAAAATTTAAACTTGCTGGGCAACCTTCATGCTCACCTTTGCTATATCATGATAAACATTACAGATAAGGAGAATGCGTTCGGATACAGGAAAAGGATAAAGCCAAGTTCAGCTTGGGATAAAATGTGCAGCTAGTTTGTAATAGTATAGTTTGATAATAAGGTTATATGTTAGATAATTTATTAATTATGTATAAGTTAAAGTTACTCAATTTTGGGGAATAGTGTGTAAAGTGTATTGTATAAACAATTTATGTTTATATCTTTCGCAATAGTTATAGAATGATTGTACCAGATCCGTGGTGATTTAGGTCCTGAATTTGGGGCTCTCACATTAATTCATTTGAAATGAATATTATAAGATATGGAATGGGGTTAATGTTGGGTAAAATCTATATACGCACAACACGCAAGTATACGTGGTCAGCAAGTAATATAGTAATGAGTAGAGTATCGTTCCCATAGAGACAAAGTAGTATGAAATTTAACCTTACAAGTATCAATTTCCTATTAACCCTAATTTTATTAAAATATCTAATTCAATGATTATAATTATAGAAAATAAATTAAGAAATAACTAAATTACCACAAAACAATCAAAAATATCAAAATCTAGAATTTCAAACAATTAATGGAGAATTAGACTTATGATTTCACCCTAAGCTTCACTCTGATTTCTACACCTTTATTCCAGCTGAATTCACTATCACAGTTTATTAATCAAGAACACGAATGTAGTATTAGCCACCTCTCGATGCACTAATATCGTATTAACTTAAATCCACAAATTAGATAGAAACAAGTTAAACACCTTAATCAACTAACTCACTATATCTTTATGTGAATTATAATTAAAGAAGGTTAAGATTAAGTTCTCTATCCGATTACATGCGATGTCAAGCATATCTCTACCTTAACATTCATCAAGATTCTGCTATTCACAAAATTCATGAACACATGCTATATTAACTAAGTCTAGATTAGAATATCCTCTCTCGATTCCATACAAATCCACAAAGAATTGTTGATCAGGCAATTCATAAATTCAAGCTCAAATTAATATAGATAAACTGGAAAATAGCTTATTAAACTAGAAATCAAAGTTTACAAAATCATAGTTTCACTTAAGGATCCACCATAAGCCTAAAAAGTGAATTAGTTCATCATAAATGAAATAACTACTGAATAAATCAAAGATAAAATTCTTTCAATTACAAATATTAGTCTAAGGAGAAGAATAGTGAAAAACACCCTTCACGTAGCCTAAATTTGCAATCGTCCCGAAAATCTTTTTAAAATCTTCCTTCAATGCTTGCTATGAAAAACTGGAGCTGATCTTTGAAATATGCCTTATGTGTTGTTTAATTCGTTGTTAATGGAGTAATAAGCATCCAACACACAAGTCCCAGTTGAAATTCTCTGCTAATTAGAGTCCATATGCTATTCAAATGCTCAAATTCGTATCCCAGCAGAGTTCAAAACACAACAGGAGAGCTAGTCAATCGAGACCCCCCGCTCCGGCGGGGGTGTATGCCTATATTGAGCCTGCCCCGACGGGCACCCATTCTGATAAAGTCTTTTGAAGACCCCTTGCCCCGGCGGGGGTATACAAGCCAAACAAGCCCGCCCCGGCGAGGGTCTATTCTGCTAACTGACTTTGCTTGCTTCAAGAAAACTTTCAAAAATGCTCCAAATGACTCCAATTTCCTCCAATTTTTGTTAAATGCCACAACAACCATCCTACACATAAAAGAACACAAAAATAAATAAAAACGAACATGAAGACAAGAAAATAGCAACAATTAAGCGTGAAATGGACAACGATTCATGGATAAGAAATCCACTTATCAAAATCCCCCAAACTTAAACTGTGCTAGTCCTCGAGCATAAAACAAACTACATGCTATGCAATGCAATGCAATGCAATGCAATGAGATGGAATGAATATGATCTATATACTTTCGAATCCAACAGTATCGCAGAATCAAAATTATCTTATCTGCCTCAGAGAAAACAAGCAAACTCTACAATATTAATCACCAAAATCAATCCACAATTTCGTATTAATTCTCAAATCTTACACCATCATCACTGATATATTGTGCGTGTGTGTTCATCATCCAAGATAACTGATACGGACTCAAATTTAATACATAATCACTTTCTTAGAAGGAATCATACAGTGCAAACTTAAAAATTCCAAAAATAAGCGCATAACAACTAAAACTAAGCAATACCAAAATCAAGGGTTCATGCAGGGTACTTATCCTTCATTTATATAATATTTTTTTTTCACACGGGGCCTTTTTGCTCTTTTCCCGTTTTATTATTTTTTTTATATACATACATGACTGTGCAAAGTCCCATCCCATTAGGCTAATAGTGCTACCCCTTAGCGAGCTTTCGACCAACGACCCCCAGACCATAAAAGACCTTAGGGCACTAGGTATAAAGATAATCCCCTCGGGCGTACTTTCTCAAGTAACAAAGGCCCCGAAACAAGACTAGTCACGATATATACTTTTCTTTTTCTCTTTTTTAAAGATTATATACCCCACATATAATCCCCCAAACTTAGGTTCTTGCCTAATTCTCGCCTTTACTGCCTATCCTTGTCATTTTCTCATTTACCCTAGCATTATCCTTTAGAAACTATTTATGTATCAATTTGAACTGACCAGTCAACAAAGATGTTATTAGCGTGCTAACTTTTTTATACCAGTTTTAAAAAAGCGCAAGATTCGATTCATAATAGAAATTATATCACAGTTCTAATAATCAATGCTGTATTGGTTAACTTATTCTCAATCTCATCATTGCCCCATAAATAACATGAACTGCAAACACAATATTTAACTATTTTTTTTCATTTTTTTATAACATAACAAAATGCGATAATAACAGAATTAACAATAATGCAATAACAAAAATAACCTAAGCTACTATGTATGCACCTAAGCTATCATGTAACTATGTCAAAACCTATATGTAACATCATAATTCCTAATTACTATACAAAACTGGAATGCAATGATAAATTTAAACCTAACTACTACATATGCATGCAAACAAGAATTTAAATCCCCCAAACTTAAGTAATACAATGTCCTCATTGGATGATAATCAAAATTAAGTGCGTGAGGACTTCTCTGCAATCGCCTAAGTCTGGGGAGGTGGTGGTTGATCTTCTTCTTCTGAATCACTTGGTGGAAACCTCAGCATTGGCATGGGTTGCTGATATGTGAATTGCGCAGTTGGATTGAAGCTCTGAAGTGTCATGTTGAGTGAAGCAAAAGATGCATTCATAGCATCAAACATGTGGTCTTGCCTCAATTCAAGTCTTCACATCTCTTGACGTGCTGCCTTGTTGTGCGCGTCCATTTGACGTTGAAATTCAAGGAACTGAGGACTAGATAGTGCCTCGGTCTGCGGTACCTGCTCGGTCCCTTGATCTTTTATAGCCTCATCCTCATCCTTCGAGGTGTCTGCAGCATCAACTTCATCTTCTGAAGTCGATGGAAAAATAAAACCCAGTCCTCGAGGATTGGAATCGCCCCTGGCCCATACTGAATACCGTGTTATCATTCTGGAGTCTAGCAACACAAGCGGCATCTGTGTGGGCTCATCGTCTGACCATCGCACACCTGTTTGACTACACAACCCACATATGAGTGATGGGTGTGGCAAGCCGCCCAAAAAGTTTCCACGTAAGCACCGACGGATGGAGAAACAAATGATGGCCCCGACGTCAATGATGAAGTCTTGCACAATTGCGTATAGCAGTAACGCCTTTTCTTTGGTAACATCTAAGGTGTATTGAGATGGATACAGTTTAGCACATATAAATGCGTACCAAATTTTTCCATACCGACTGAGATCTTTGCTATGGAACACTGTGCCTCCCTTCCGACCTTTGATCCATGTTGTTCCTGGTTTAGTCATTTCCTTAAGTATTGCTTCATAATTTGGATCAAAATCTTGTAGTTGGGCATATTGGCATTGTCGAGGCACCCGCAGCTGATAACAGATGTTTATGGTATCAACACTGAACGGGACCAAGCGACCCAGCACATAAGCATTGAATGGGGCTTTGTCCGATGCATTTGCATAAAACTTCTTGACTATGTTGACCACGGCGAGTTTCTGCTCTTCGGTGAATTTATTCCACCCCTTCTGATAGATTTGAGGCATTATCTCCCCATCAATGGGATCCGGTGCCAACCCCCGCTCCGGTGTAAGGGCTTTTGTAAACATATAATCATACAGGTCGGTGGCGGCGGCACTCACAAATTTTAAGTGATCAAAGGTTCGTGTCGGTTGTGCGGGTCTTGAACTCTCTCCCCTTTGGCGTTTCGATGTTGGTTGCGAAGCCATTTACTCTCTATTGCTTATATCACCGTAGCTTTCCCCCAAACTTGGTTGACATACACTGACGAACACTTAGTGTGCACAGAAAATTCTTCCCCCAACTTTGATGAGTTTGTGGCAAATATGATGAATGAAGATGAAGAACTTGAAACTAAGGTACTCACTCTCACATGCAAGATGAATTCCTATAATAATAACCCAAATTCGTGGCTTCCTGAACTCAGTTTGCAAGTGACTGATGAACTTATGTTGTGAGGGTGTGTTTATATAGAGGTGATGTGATGTAGTGTAATAGTATTAGAGGGGTGATGGAGTGAGGTAGTGGAGTAGTGGGTTGGAGTTGTGGGGATGAGTATTTGATGGTGGCACAATCATGGGTGAGAAGTAGGAGTAGTGGGAGGGTAGAGTTATTGATGAATTAGTGGAGAAGTAGTGGAATTGGGAAGGAGCTACATAACTGCCGAATACGCCTATCAAGTTCCAGGACCCCCGCCCCGGCGGGGGGTATTATGTAAAATCCCAAATTTTACAAATAAAGATTTAAATTTCTCGATTTTTTTTTGAATATTATGGTGTGGATTTAATATAATGTTATAGTTGTGGGTAATATTTATAAATTTTGCAAAGTATGCAAGTTGTTATATTATATTCAATTGGTCGGGGAATATTCTTTGTGCTGGAGAATATTCGTAAGACGGCACAATCATTGGTAAACCCCACAACGGAATTATTGTCGGATTGAAAAAATGACAAAAATATTTTGATGAAAATAATGGCGGAAGTTTTACCGTTAACTGTTGAAACACCCGGTGTTAAAAGTACAGGAATACGTGTGGTTGCATAGTAGCACAGGGTATTGATTATTGATGCTTACGTGAGAAGTCACTCAATTTTGTTAAATTATTGCTACAGTAGTTGCTGCATAGTATCTCACGTTATTTGATTCAATTATTGTTGATTGTTACATATATATATATATATATTATATAAGTTTTGTTTTATTAGTATTATTAATGTAATAAAATAGAAAAACCTTTTATATAAAACAGAATACTTTTATAAAGTTATTCGTTTTATTAGGCTAATAGTAATTTTTTTTTATATAAAATAGAATACTTTTATAAAGTTATCTGTTTTATTAGACAATAATTAGAATATATTATATTTTATTATGCATAGTGTTTACATAGTGCCTGCATAGTGTTTGCATAGTTAAATCTTTTTATATAAAACATAATACTTTTATAAAGTTATTCGTTTTATTAGATTATAAATAGAATATATTATATTTTATTGTAAACCAATTTGGACCGCCCGTTTAAAGTAAATCAATCTGGATCGTTCATGGATTGGTTACTATTCAGTCCATTCTTCTATAAATAGAAGCTCATTCCTTCATTATTTCTTACGAATTCATTGAAACTCTAGAGAGAGAAAACTATAGAGAGAAAGAAGAAAAGTATTCTGCTACTTCACTACTTCTATATCCATTTTCTTCTTCATAAGGTAAGGGGTATTATTTCTTTTGTATTCATGAAGAGAATTTCTGTTATTCCATTATTTATTATTCATTGAATAACTCAGATACTGTGGCTACCCTATACTTGGTGAAATTCTTCTGTTCTTCCATTCTTTATTATTCTGTTGGAATATCATGTCTGTACGTTTTACGCTGGACCTGGTTCCGTCTTTATTATTCTATTGGAATATTCTATCTATGCGTTTTATGTCGTACCTAGTTCCGTTATTTATTATTCTGTTGGAATAACCTGTCTATGCGAAGTACCTCATGCATGGTGATTTCTGTTGTTATTCCATTCTTTATTATTCTGTTGGAACATCCTGTCGGTGAGAATTTCGCCTGACCTGGTTCCGTTATTTATTATTCTGTTGGAATAACTTTATACATCTGAAGTACCTCATGCATGGTGATTTACATTGTTATTCCATTCTTTATTATTCTCATTGAACATCCTGTTGGTGCAAGCGAATTTACTTTGACCGTTCCGTTATTTATTATTACGCTGGAATAACTGCATCATGCTACGCATTACCACATGCATGGTGATTTACGCTCTTATTCCATTCTTTATTATTACATTGGAATATCTTGTCGGTGCATATTACGCTGACTGGTTAGTTATTTATTATTACATTGAATAACTCGTCTGTCTAAGTACCGCATACACGGTGATTTCTTTTGTTATTCCATTCTTTATTATACTCAGTTGGTTAATGTTTTGACTTCTATACTCCATGAAATTAGTGGAATATCCTTGATATTTGCGCTTCATCCAGTATCTTTTCATGGAAATATTCTTCTGAGCATTCTTGAATTTTACTCTACAAAGAACTATCATGTTGACAATTTGGACGTTATTAGTTCCTGAATAAATTAATTCTTGAACTTGTTTTATTGAATTATTATGTCATTGTCATCATCCTCATGTTTATATTATGTTGAAAGTCATCTGTGGCCTGTAGTGCATAGATGGACTTGGTATGATTATGACCAGGGATTATTCGGTATAATCATGACCGTAATTTTACAAATGATGTGGAAAAAGTCCTCATTGGCCCATAGTGCATTGATGGACAGTTTTTGGTATGATTATGGCTATGGATTCTCTTTGGCCAAGGGTGCAAAGATGAATTATTTTATGGCATGATCAGGACTGTTGATGAATACACGAATATCCTTGGCCCGTAGTGCATGGATAATTTGTGGTCGTGATACTAATGAATATCCTTGGCCGTAGTGTGTGGGATGATGTGGATTATTTATTGTCGAGTCTCAAATGATAAAAGTGATGAAAAACCTTTTAAATCATAAAAGACAATGAGATTTTATTCTCTACTTGACTCTTTTAATGGATTGCTTGTTCCGCTGCAGTTAAACTTGATGTCTATTGTATTTTATCAGTTTAACATTGTTGAAGACTAATGATAATTTATTCTGCATTATTTTAGTCATAATATTTCTTACTAGGCTAGTTGAGCTCACCCTTTCCTTTACTGTTCTCTTCAGGAAATGAGAATATAGCTGGGACGAGTCTGGGAACGGATTGACAGTCCAGATGATAGCATTAGTAGTCCTCACTATTCTGTTAAATAGTGTGATAATAAATGTAATGAGGACTTATTCTAAGAGTGGATATTATCTAGATGACAATATTTTTATTAAAACTCACAGCTCTCTTTTTGTATATTAAATATTGTATTTGTATTCTGTACCATGTATTTGGCTACTCAGAATAGGTGATGTATACCTATTTTGGGGGCGTCACAGTTGGTATCAAAGCATATGGATATGATCCCTGGCTGAGATGTGAGACAAGAACTAGGAGGGGAGAGACGGGAAATTCTTTCGCTAGTATGACCTACCTAAGTTTATTTGGTACTTAATTGGTTGGTCAGAATATAGGGATAATATGTGATATGTCAATTAACCCTTGTTTTGTGACAGTGTTTGAAAATGGCATCTGAAAATGTTGAGATAAGCAATTGAGCAAAATAATATGACCGTATCGCAGTACGAGGCTAAATTTGTGGAGTTATCCCGGTTTGCATCCCATTTGGTCGATAATGAGGAGCGAATGACGCGAATGTTTCTAAGAGGTTTGAAACCCGATATACGTCAATACATCATTTCTCACAAACTTTGTTTATATTCAGATGTTGTGAATAGGGCTCAGTTATTAGAGCACGATAATGAGTCAGCACAACCAAAAGGTAACGACCAACAACACGATAATAATCGTCGGCATGCAGGCAACGGCCATCTAATAATGATAACCATCGTGGGGGAAATTATCATGCCAAAAATGGTAACCACTTCGGTGGTAATCATGGCCAAGATAATAGAAATGGAAATTTCAAGAAGAGAAGGTCATTTAGCTCGATTTTGTCGTATAGTGAAGTCAAGTCTAGTTTTGGACTAATGGGAACCAAAGGCGGATACGCAAAGCAAAAGCCTAGGTAGTTTAAGAGAGAGCATTTTTTTTTTCTCGTGACGAGGAACCTGAATAAAATTATCACGGGTAAGTTAATCATAAACTCTTGTGAAGTCTATACCGTGTTAGATACCAGTTCTACTCACTCTTTCAGTTCACCTAGTTGTGTTCAATGTTTGAATTTAACTCTGGAGAAGTTAGACTTTGATTTATCTATTGAAACTCAGTTGGGAGAAACCTTCGTTACCTCCAGTGTTTATAAATCTTGTTTGATTCAAATCGACACTTTCACGTTACCTGTCGATCTTATCTCTTTGAAAATACTTGTTAGGTTTGTAATATTCATGAACGCAATTAAATTGCATAAAAAGTGCGGAAGCGTGTAAAATCAGAGTTTAAAAATTTACAAACCATATACCCGGATCACCTTTTATGCACAATTATTAATTAAACGAAAAGATAAAGAATAAAATCATACCCTTGAAGATCGAGCTTCCTCAGGTACAAGTTCACCTCCAAATCCTTTCGCGTTCAACTTGAATCTACCGGGGTTTTGTTCCTTCCTTTGATCAACGTTAGCCACCCATATGTTTGGCCTCTAGAGGTGATCCACCAAGGAATAATAATGATTCAAGAAAAGGGTGGTTGGCTAAAACCCTAGTTTTTCTATCTCTATAGAAAAGGTGTACTCTCCCAACAATTGGAATTATGTCAGATGTTGTAAAAGTCAACAACCCCCATCACCCATAATAAGACTCTCTTATTCATAGATGTGGGCAACCCACCTTAACAATTAAGGAATTGGGTTTTATTTTATTAATTAAATTCTTTTAATTAATTAAGCTCCCTAATCTTATTAGGGATAATTAATTAAACTCCTTTAACTAATTTTCCTTCCTAATCCAATTAGGAATAAATGAGAAATACTTATATTAAATTAATTCCTAAACTCTTTTAGAAATTAAAATAATAATAATTGTAATAATATTAATAAGACTCTCTCTTATTAATTTATATTTAATATTTCTAAAATATTAAATAATAATATTATGCTATTTAATTTATTCTATCACCATAGATTAAATTAAATATACTTAACATATTATTACGATTATGCCATTAACTTCTTAAATAATTATTCTTCCTTTTATGGTGTGACCCTTTAGGTTCTCCATATTAAACCTATTATGAATAAATCAATTAGAACAATTCTAATCTTATTTAAATAAATAAATTAAACAATTAATTTATTTAAATAAATAATATTTATTCTACAATAGGGATAAACCTCCCCTAATGATCAACGACTTTCCGGATAATATAGATTTCAACATTAATCATAAAAGAACCTTTGAGTAAATAGTTACCGTGACAATTCAATCCTTCCACCATACAATGTCCCAATTAAATATAAGACATGGAATTACCATCACAAGTCTTATTTTATTTAATTATATGTATTTCGATCCTTAAATGCACAACTCCAAATAATGCAAATTAGAAACTCCTTTCTAATTTCATTCGCCTTAAACCAAGGACTACTGGGTTGTCATTTATCGAATCACATAGGACATTTCTCTTCTTTTATTAGAAGTGGTAGATTCTTTATCGATCATACATTATCTCCATGTACAACTTATTATACCCAAGCATACCCTTTGATATACCCTAAGGGTCTTAAGGAATAAGTCAAAGTATAACTCATCATACACAAGATACTATGATGATCTCAAGTCCAAGGATCACTTGTACTACTATCACTACAGGAATTCCTATTGACAGCAAATAAAACTCCATTAGGTATTCCTTAGCGAGCCACGCTCAAATTGAA
The DNA here is from genome assembly GCA_020205615.1 of Panax quinquefolius. Lineage (NCBI taxonomy): Eukaryota > Viridiplantae > Streptophyta > Magnoliopsida > Apiales > Araliaceae > Panax > Panax quinquefolius. The sequence continues at coordinate 90,664,668 of CM035158.1, forward strand.
CTTATTCTCTAATAAGCACCTACATACTTGCTTTAGTGTCTCCACACAAATGATCATGAGATCAATCATCCTCATCCAATGAGAAAGCAACGTATGTACCAATCTATCCGGATTCACTAATCCCCAATTTAGTAATCCAACGATTGGGAACTATTTTAGTTTTAAGCTTTCTAAGAATTTAGATCTCATTAGAATGATCATCATCATTATTCTAAAAGCATTGCTTAAAACTATGGGTTTATCACATATTATAAAACAGCATCATGTAGATAATTAAAAGCTTTTAATAAATTAATACCTTTTATTAATAAATGAATAAGATTGTTACAAAGTATATGCTTTATCATCAAACATGATTGGCTTGTGTGCATACTACTTTCAATCTCCCACTTGCACTAAAGCCAATCGTCATGGTAACTCATACTCTTCTTCTCTAAGTGACGACTATCCTGCTGTTGGATAAGCTTTAGTTAATGGATATGTAATGTTGTTCATTAGAGTCCACTATCTCTATAGTGATTTCCCATCTTTCAATGATTCTAATAATCAAATGAAAGTGCCACAACACATGTTTAGATCCAAGATGAGACTTAGGAACTATTCCTAGTTCTGTAATGAACTTTAATCCAAACAATCAACTTGTAGCTTCATTTATAGCTATATACTTTGTCTTTATTACTAAACCAGCAACTCTTTGCTGTTTGGAACCTTTCTAATTCACCGCACCACCGTTCAAGGTAACACTTTACCTTAAAGTGAATTTTTCTGTCGGCTTGGTCTGTCTGAAAAACTTGAGTCTGTTAAGCCCTCTAGTTTTAATTAAGACCCACCATGAATATGATCACATCCTTAGTGTCGGTTAAGAACTTTAAGATGTTTTTCACTGTCTTACAATGAACTTCTCCATAATATGACTGATCAACATCAGGTCTCGTACATTTCATTGCATACATGATTGTCACTATGCGACCTCTCTTTTCAGGAGTCTGTGGGGACTATTAAGAGAGATACACTCCATAGCTCATCGACATGAGACATCTCTTGGAGTTTGCCATGCTAAACGACTTTAGCATCAAATGAATATACGTTCCTTGGGTTAAGTCGAGCATCCTCTTAAATCTATCTATATAGATTTATATCCCCAATTAAGATACTCTTCCAAATCATTCATAGAGGAATGTATAGACAACTTTATCTTTACTGATTGTAGCATTGGTATGTAATTCCTCATCCGTAGTATATCAATATATAATACTAGAAATTTCACGATGCTCCCACTGACCCTTTTGTACACACTAGAACTCTTACCTCATCGTATGTTACTCTGGATCATCATCTTCTATGATGCGTACCTCATCATCATCATAAATTAAAAGCCTTTATCACATATTATAAAACAGCATCATGTAGATAATTAAAAGCCTTTAATAAATTAATACCTTTTATTAATAAATGAATAAGATTGTTACAAAGTATATGCTTTATCATCAAACATGATTGGCTTGTGTGCATACTACTTTCAATACTTGCCTTTGATGTGATTTTAGGAATCGATTGGTTAACTACTCATCATACTTTTAGTAAGGTTGTTAGCTTTCATATTTCTAACCAACCTGTTATGCGAATTCAAGCAACCAAACCACTAAAGTAAATCATTGTCATATCAAGCCATAAGTAAAGAGCCCCGGTCCTTTCGTTGTTGACTTCCTTGTGTGGAATTCATCGAAGCCAGACTATCCGTAGGGGACGTCGTGAATAACAGTGGAAAGTTGATAGGTATCAATGTGACGTGTTATCCAAGTCTTGGATGAGGGTCACAGTTTTGAATGATATTTCTATCGTTAATAAATTTCTTGACGTATTTTTGAAGACTTCTTGGCCTACCCCAGAGCGTGAAATTGAATTTTGTACTGACCCCAGTACAAAACCCTATTTCTAAAATCCTTAAATATTTCTTCAACTAAAACGAACGTAACATGTGCCAAAGACGTTGACTCGAGCTGTTGAAGATTACGATCGTATTCATTCAATACGATCGTGGAAAAGTTTAACGTGGTAGTCGATTTATTGAGTAGAAGATCATATCGCTTTATGAGTGTGAATATACGAACCTACGTGAAGATAACGAATATACGAGTAGAATTAACTTTAATCGATAAAGTTAAAGCCGCCAAGCTAAATACTCGAAATGCGATGAATGTGAAAAGAAGGTTCAAGAGGCGTTATTCTAGAAGCAAGAATCGATGAAGAGAGGAAATCTCAACCCTTGATTTTATTGACTCATTTGAAATCCTTGATCGAGTAGGAATTGTGGCCTATAGACTCATTTTACCGCCAAGTATGTCGCGTGTTCATAACATTTTTCACGTATCGATGTTATGTAAATATGTGGACGACCCAAACCACATTATTGATTTAGAACCGGAAGAGATAGCGGATAATTTAACGTATGAAGATGTACTTGTTAAAATCCTGGAATATATTCTACGCTTAAAGGTTATACCTTAAGAGTTAGAATCTGACGAAGTGTCCTCATCTGTTCGGCATACTAGGTACATACGTAAATTTCGAGGGCGAAATGTCATCAGGAGGGGAGATTGTAAAATTCCAAATTTTACAAATAAAGGTTTAAATTTCTCAAATTTTTTATTGAATATTATGGTGTGGATTTAATATAATGTTATAGTTGTGGGTAATATTTATAAAATTTTCAAAGTATGCAAGTTGTTATATTATATTCGATTGGCCGGGGAATATTCTTTGTGTCGGGGAATATTCGTACGACGACACAATCATTGGTGGACCCCACAACGGAATTATTGTCGGATTGAGAAAATGACAAAAATATTTTTATGAAAATAACGGCGAAAGTTTTACCGTTAATCGTTGAAACACCGGTGTTAAAAAGTACGAGGATACGTGTGGTTGCATAGTAGCATACCAGATTGATTATTGATGCTTACGTGAGAAGTCACTCGCTTTTGTTCAATTATTACTACGATGAGTTGCTACATAGTATCTCACGTTATTTGATTCAATTATTGTTGATTGTTATATATATATATATATATTATATATAAGTTTTGTTTTATTAGTATTATTAATGTAATAAAACAGAAAAACCTTTTATATAAAAAATGTAATACTTTTATAAAGTTATTCATTTTATTAGGCTAATAGTAAAATCTTTTTATATAAAAGCAGTAATACTTTTATAAAGTTATCTCTGCTTTTATCGAATAATAATTAGAATATATTATATTTTATTATGCATAGTATTTGCATAAGTGCCTACATAGTGTTTGTATAGTAAAATCTTTTATATAAAACATAATACTTTTATAAAGTTATTCGTTTTATTAGATTATAAATAGAATATATTATATTTTATTGTAAATCAATCTGGACCGTTCATGGATTGGTTACGATTCAGTCCATTCTTCTATAAATAGAAGCTCATTTCTTCATTATTTCTTACTTAATTCAATTGAAACTCTAGAGAGAAAACTATAGAGAAAAGAAGAAAAGTATTCTACTTCTTCACTTCTATATCTAGTTTCTTCTTTATAAGGTAAGGAGTATTATTTCTTTTGTATTCATGAAGAGAATTTCTGTTATTCCATTATTTATTATTCTGTTGGAATAACCCGTATACGCGGGCTACCCTATACTTGGTGAAATTCTTCAGTTATTCCATTCTTTATTATTCATTGAAATATCCTCGTTTATATGCGTTTTTACGGGACCGGTTCCGCTTTATTATTCTGTTGGAATAATGCATACATGCGTTTTCTGGGACCGGGTTCCGTTATTTATTATTCTGTTGGAATAACTTTTATACATCTGAAGTACCTCATGCATGGTGATTTCATTTGTTATTCCATTCTTTATTATTCTCATTGGAACATCCCGCTTGTGAGAATTTACTTTGACCGGTTCCGTTATTTATTATTCTATTGGAATAACTCGCCTTATAATGGCACCGCATGCATGGTGATTTCATTGTTATTCCATTCTTTATTATTCTGTTGGAACATCCCGCTTGGGTGCTAATTTCGCCGACTTCGGTTCCGTTATTTATTATTCTGCTGGAATAACTCGTTTATGCATACGCATCACACATGCATGGTGATTTCGCTTCTTATTCCATTCTTTATTATTCTGATTTGGAATATCCTGTGGTGCATATTATGCTTGACTGGTTCCGTTATTTATTATTCTGCTTTGGAATAACTTGTCTATCTGGCACCGCATGCATGGTGATTTCTTTTGTTATTCCATTCTTTATTATACTCAGTTGGTTAAAGTTTTGACTTCTATACTCCATGAAATTAGTGAAATATCCTTGATATTTGCGCTTCATCCAGTATCTTTTCATGGAAATATTCTTCTGAGCATTCTTGAATTTTACTCTACAAAGAACTATCATGTTGACAATTTGGACGTTATTAGTTCCTGAATAAATTAATTCTTGAACTTATTTTATTGAATTATTATGTCATTGTCATCATCCTCGTGTTTATATTATGTTGAAAGTCATCTGTGGCCTGTAGTGCATAGATGGACTTGGTATGATTATGACCAGGGATTATTCGGTATAATCATGAACGTAATTTTACAAATGATGTGGAAACAGTCCTCATTGGCCCATAGTGCATTGATGGACAGTTTTTGGTATGATTATGGCTATGGATTCTCTTTGGCCAAGGGTGCAAAGATGAATTGTTTTATGGCATGATCAGGACCGTTGATGAATACACGAATATCCTTGGCCCGTAGTGCATGGATAATTTGTGGTCGTGATACTAATGAATATCCTTGGCCGTAGTGCAGGGATGATGTGGATTATTTTTTAAGCTGAGTCTCAGCGATAAAAGTGATGAAAAACCTTTTTAAATCATAAAAGATAGTAGATTTTATTCTCTACTTGACTCTTTTAATGAATTGCTTGTTCAACCGCAGCTTAAACTTGATGTCTATTGTATTTTATCGGTTTAACATTGTTGAAGACTAATGATTATTTATTCGCATTATCTTAGTCATAATATTTCTTCTTTGGGCTAGTTGAGCTCACCCTTTCCTTCACTTGTTATCTTCGTGAAATGAGAATATAGGCGACGAAGCGAGTCGGAACCATTGACAATCCAGATGATAGCATTAGTAGTCCTCACTATTCTGTTAAATAGTGTGATAATAAATGTAATGAGGACTTATTCTGAGAGTGGATATTGTCTAGATGACAATATTTGTATTAAAACTCACAGCTCTCTTGTTGTATATTAAAGATTGTATTTGTATTCTATACCATGTATTTGGCGACTCAGAATAGGTGATGTATACCCCACCCCGGCGGGCATAGGTTCTGTTAATTGATGTAGGGGACTCCCACCCCGGTGGGGGGGGGGGGGTGCAAGGTAATTGTAGCCCGCCCCAACGGGCATGTAATCTGTTAAATTGGACTCTCCTTGCTTGCCAGAGTCATAAGCAAACAGGCCCTCCCAAGCAGTGGGTGCCTTCTGCTAAGTGATTTTTTTTGCTCATGTTTTCTTTATGCTATGCCACTGAACGTCCATTTCCCCATCCTGCAAGCCATGAAATGTATAATTTATTAGTTTGTTGATAACTTGGAGTATGATTGAGACATTAACGAGATTTTTATTATATACTACCTACCGAATAACTTAATAACAACTATATTCTAACAATTATGAATAAAAATACTGAAGATAAACGTATGATTGGGTTGCCTCCCAATTAGCACTTGATTTTAAGTCTTTCAGCCTGACTACTTCCTGTTTATGGTACGTCGAACAATGTGATGGCGATGACATCGGTGTTGGACTCGCCACCCCAATAATGCTTTAATTGTTAACCGTTGACTTTGAAATTTTCTAGCGGATTGCGACTGTAAAGTTCAACGGCACCATGAGAGAACACCTGCTTTATAGTGAATGGTCCCGACCATCTCTACTTGAGCTTTCTTGGGAACAATCTCAGCCGTGAGTTGAACAAAAGGGCTAATTGCCCCGATTCGAATGTTCTATGCATAATTTTCTGGTCGTGCCATCTCTTGACCTTTTCCTTGTATAACTTGGAGTTCTCGTAGGCATGAAGGCAAAATTCGTTAAGCTTATTTAGTTGAAGTAATCTCTTTTCCCCTACAGCTGCTTGATCAAAATTAGGTTTCTGAATCTCCTAATAAGCCTTATGCTGTAGCTCAACTGGTAGGTGTAACTCCCCGAAAATTTTGAATTTTTGAGAATTAAATTTTTATTTTTATTATGTGGATTAAATGAATTTAATAAATTATTTATGGGAGTAAGCTAATTGAAGGTCGTTCTATGACCTAGACATAGCGGAATTTCGTAGTATTTTGGCTACGTAATAGAATTAAAGTGTTTGAATTTCCAAGACGAAAATAAAAGCTTTCCGAATTTTTTTTTGAAAAACACTATTCACGCATTTCTGCTCGGGAATTATTTTTGAACTTCCGAGAAATACGTAATGATAGAATATCAAAGTGAGATGGAATATCCAATAATATTTCAATTATGGCAAACGCAGTTTTTCGCCTGCGGACTTAAAACCTAACGATTAGGGAAAGTGAGTTCCAAGAAGAAAATGTAATACGTATAATGAATTAAAGCGTTGATCGTATAATACGTAGGTATTGTACGAGGTAATGAATACGAGTATAATACGAGGTGTTATACGAGTATGAATGAATGATGGTATGTCGTATATGAATAAGTATACGAAGTGGAATACGAGATTAATATGTAAATTATACGTTATAAGGCTTTAAGCCAAATATAATCTACTTGTAGGATTGTGTAGAACATTGTAAAGTCTAATAAGAATTGATAAGGCCCAAGTGTAGAAATGGGTAAGTCGAATAGGAATTAATGTGTAAGCCCAATGCAAGCTAATGGTAAAGCCCAAAGAATTGTTAATGCAAGCCCAAGTATAAGTTAAGATAAAAGCCCAAAGTATGAACTTATGGGTTATTGGATGGTTTAAACCCATGGGTGATTCAAAGTAATGAGCAAGTAATTAATGTGATAAGCAAGTAAAGTGCTTATGTGTGGTGAACAAGTAAAAGTTGTGATCAACAAGCAAAGGATAAGCTAGGTGATTAACAAGTAAACTTAAAGGCTAAGTTATGTGATTAGCAAGTATACTTAATGGTTAAGTATATGTGATGCCCAAGTATTGGATAGATGTTGTGATGGCCAAGAAAAGAGTGTGGTGGCCAAGTTAACTTAGTACTTAAGCTAGGAATAGTAAGGAGGTGATTAAGGAGGTGGGATTGGCTTTGGACTAAAATGCCCTCACTTTGGGTTGCCTATAAATAGAGAGCTCTCAATTCATTTGATGGCTTGATTAAAATTTCTCCCAACTCCTCTCAAGTTAAGCAACTTATTGGTTAGAGAGAATAAGCACTTATAAGTTAAACTTCCATTATGAGATTTTCAAGAAGCAAGAAGGAGATTAAAGCTTAGTCAAGTGATATTCAAGGGTAAGAACTTAAACCATGAATCTCTTTCTCTTATAATGGTAGGGAGATGGGTAGTGGTAGAACACGTATGCTAAGGAATGATATGAATGATTAATCAATGGACTTAAGTCGTATAAGTCATGAATAAGTAATTCAAACTTAATTAAGATATGAATTTATGAAGAGCTTATATGAACTACTCATATGTGTACCTTAATAAGATTGTATGATAATAAGAAGCAAGAATGGTGGGTAAAAGACTTAATCTTTAATAAGTCATGAGAAAGGAAGTCATAAGTAGTTTATACTTTTATAAGTTATAAACTCACATAGAACAAGTAATAACTTATCATAGTTATAAGTTGATGAAGTATGTATGTCAAGATGTTAGTATGATGGATTGAATCCATTTGAAATGATGAACAAATCATAAGAAATGAAGTTAAAGCGAAATTCACGAGTTTGGACGATAATCGTCGAATTCGTGAAAATCTCGGAATGGAAGTCGAATTTTGATATTGAGCTTGGAAACATTGGTTTTCAATGGAGACAAGTCATATTTGGCATTATAGAGTTGCGGACTCAAAAATGACCGAATTCCGACTTAGAACGAAGAAACGAGTGTTGAACGTTCACGAACGTTTATCTTTTTTGTTAAAAATGAACTAATAGGTGAAATTTTAGCAAAAGAAGTCAAATAGATAAAATTCTTGCATAAACGCATAGAGTATGGAATTTGTGAACCGTAGGCTTTTGAATGAGCCAATTCGGACTTATAACGAAGAAGTTATGCGTCCGGGAAGTTCACAAAATTAAAAATTTGCAAAATTTTTCTAAGGCACGCGAGTTGCGCGCTTGGCCAAACCCAAGGCCAAATGGTGGCGCCCTGGTAATAATGATGTCGAGGGTATCTGCTAACTCTCATCGTGGTACGAGATGAAGAGTTAAGTGTTGCGCCGTGGTGCCAGTCCTAGAGTTTTGACAGACAAGAATGTGTACAAGTATAGAAGGAAAGATAACTCATTAGTAATGAACTAAGGTATAAATATAACATTGTTAAGGCATTGTTAAACACTTAATGTATGATGATTAAAGGTTAATAATTGAAGATGAACGTAATGAGAATAACGTAATGTGCTAAGCCGGCTATAGAAATTTGTTGACCAAGTTGATTATAAATCCAATGGTTTGTAATACAAGTATGGGTTATGTAATTACTTAATGAATAATGATAAGACCTTTCCTAAATCATTGTTATAGTGATGACTTTAGGAATTTAATGTTTTTTAATGAGTAGTTAAATGACGAACGTAAAGTATAAAGAACGTGAGCCGTATTCAATAATGATAAGGCCTGTAACGTTAAGAGTTACAACTAAAAGTTGTTAAGTAATACGTGAACGTAAACGGTATGCAATAAAGTGTACTTAACAAATGACGATCGAGTTTCGATTAATAATGTTAGTAAGCCGTGAGGAAGGATGATTAACTCGAAACGAGGTCTATTAATGAAGTAAATCCGCATAAGACATAGAAGAGAAAGAAGTTGATAAGAATAATGTAAAATATAATGGCAAGCCGGAACCAATAGTAACAAATCTAATATATGATTAGATTGAGAAGAAGGGTAAGATTCATTAGGAACCATGTATGTTCATTCATGACCTAATGTGGTATGTTATGTGGTTATGTATTATAGAGACCGTAAATTCTGAAAGGAAAAGTTATTTTTATTTTACTGTAGCAGACGCTGAAGGCAAGTTTTTCTTAAACGCTTGTCTAACCTTCGTGTTAGCCAAGTTTTCTATGATTCATGTTATGAGACGCATGAAGTGTTTTACTAAAGGGTCGATGCCAGTTTTATCTCAGCTAGACTAATCTTGAAGAGTTGATTGATTTATTTACAAGTCTTTCAATATAGAATTACTAACACTATCCTACGCCAATTGTTTGGTACAGATTCAAGGTAAGCTTGAGTATGAATAAACAAATATATTTTTTTTCATCGATTATTCGATGGGCACGCGAGGTTGCCAAAATTTAAACGTACATACGTTTAACAGGATGTAGTGTTGATCAACATAGAGTACTATGGGCTGATCACCCAGAAGTGCTCGTAAGATATGTCGGACTTACAGACTTAGTGCCGGGTTGTCCTTTTCAAAGAAAATATGAAATGTTCATGGTCTTGAGCCAGAATTGATGTTTTACTAAATATTGTTATTATAAAACATTTTGAAGGAAAAGAAATGCTATTTTGAATTATTGATAGTACTTCATAACTATTATCCAGTTATTGAAGATATACGATTCCTATGTTTCAAGCATGTTGCTTAAAAGAAATTGTTATACTTGCTGAGCTTATTATGCTCACTCTTGCTTGAACCATATGAATGCAGCTAGGACCAAATGAACTGAGGGATCTGACAAGGATAGAGGCAAGACGAAGCTGAACGATTAGTTTACCTTGTAATAAACTAGTAAGTTATATATATATATTATAGAATGATGAACAAAGAATATAATGGTTTTAGAACCTGGGAACGTGATGTAATATTATTAATGTAATAAGAATGTTGTTGATACACATATTTTGATGTTGTTTCAATAGAAAAAATGTACAGTTATGAGTACCATGTAACACCATCTATCGGGTTGGAAGATACCCGGATTTGGGGGCGTCATAGTAGGTGACAAGCCTTTCCGTACAGTAGTTGATACGGTGACATCCCGAGCGGTGTCTTATATGCAGTCTGGTATGCCCATAGTGCATCGTCCAACCGGAGCGACCAATCCTTACGATTTGGATTCACCACTTTCTCTAATATTTTCTTAACTTCCCTGTTCGACACCTCAGCTTGCCCACTGGTTTGGGGGTGATAAGTCGTCGCTACCTTGTGGTTGACCCCATACCTTGCCAATAGAGCTGAGAATGATTTGTTGCAGAAGTGACTACCTTCGTCACTTATAATTACTCTTGGCGTGCCAAACCTTGTGAAAATGTTTTTCTGTAGAAATTTAAGGACCACCTTAGCATCGTTCGATGGTAGTGCTGCAACTTCTACCCACCTTGATACGTAATCCACTGCGAGTAGAATATACTGATTGCTGAGTGACGACGGGAATGGCCCCATGAAGTCGATGCCCCATACATCGAATATTTCAACTTCCAGAATAGTTTGTAAAGGCATCTAATTCCTTTTAGAAATGTTGTCCACCCTTTGACACCTATCACATGTTTTGACAAATTGGTAGGCGTCCTTGAATAGTGTTGGCCAATAGAACCCGGCTTACAGCACCTTTATTGCTGTCCTCTCACTCCCATAATGTCCCCTATACGCAGATGAGTGGCACTCATGCAGAATTTCTTCACTTCACTGTAGGGTACGCACCTTCTAATCATTTTTTCGGCGCACTGCTTGAACAAATAAGGTTCATCCCACATATACCATTTTACATCATGAAGAAAATTCTTTTTCTGTTGTCTTATGAGATCAGGTGGAAGAATTTTGCTCACAAGATAATTTGCATAATTCGCATACCAAGGAAATTCTGCATTTATCCCAAATAATTGCTCATCCGGGAATGATTCGTTAATGTCACACTTGTCCTCTTTCAATTTCCCTTGGTTTTCCAGCCTAGACAAGTGATCAGCTACTTGATTCTCCATTCCGTTTCTATCCTTTATTTCTAGATCAAACTCTTGAAGTAGGAGCATCCATCAGATAAGGCGTGGCTTAACATCTTTTTTCGCAATTAGGTACCGAATAGCCGAATGGTCCGTGTAGACTATCACCTTAGTCCCAATCAAGTATGCCCATAATTTGTCAAACGCATACACCACTACAAGCAATTCCTTTTTCGTAGTTGTATAATTCATTTGAGTCTCCGTGAGCGTTTTGCTAGCATAATATATGGCATGAAACACCTTCTCTCGGCGTTGACCCAAAACAACCCCAACCGCATAGTCGCTTGCATCACACATTAGCTCGAAAGGCATATTGTAATCCGGTGCGACGATCACGGGGGCTGTAGTCAACTTCTTCTTCAATAACTCAAAAGCTGACTTACAATTATTGTCAAAACTGAAAACAACATCCTTCTCTAAAAGATTGCATAAAGGTTTTGCAATTTTAGAGAATTCCTTTATGAATCTCCTGTAGAACCCAGCATGTCCCAGAAAGCTTCTAATACCCTTAACTGAGCTCGGTGGAGGCAGTTTCTCTATTGTTTCTAGCTTCGCTTTGTCAACGTCCAATCCTTGAGCCTATACCTTGTGGCCCAAAATTATGCCCTCTTCAACCATAAAGTGGCATTTTTCCCAGTTAAGTACGAGGTTGGTATCCTTACATCACTGTAACACCATTACCAAATTCCCTAGGCAATTATCAAAGTTGTCCCCATAGACAAAAAAGTCGTCCATGAAGACTTCAACGTTTTTGTCCACTATGTCTGAGAAAATGGCCATCATATACCGTTGCAAGGTCGTAGGTCCATTACATAACCCGAATAACATTCTCCTAAATGCGAATGTACCATAAGGGCACGTAAATATAGTCTTCTCTTGATCCTTAAGAGCGATGACGATCTGGTTATAACCCGAGTATCCATACAATAAATAGTTGTACTCATGTCCTGCCAATCTGTCCAACATTTGATCGATAAAGGCTAGCGGAAAATGATCTTTTCAGGTTGCTTTATTTAACTTCCTATAATCCATGCAAACCCTCTAACCTATCACTATTCTTGTTGGTATTAACTCGTTATCCTCATTTTGTACCATAGTCATTCCTCCCTTTTTTCGGCACACACTGGACCAGACTGACCCACTTACTGTCGGAAATCGGGTAGATGATACCGGCATCCAACAATTTTAGAATTTCATTCTTCACAACTTCCTTCATAATAGGGTTAAGTTGACGTTGTTGCTCCACCGTCGGTTTTACATCGTCTTCCATGAGAATCTTGTGTATGCAAAACGAAGGGCTGATTCCCTTTATATCAGCTATCGTCCACCCAATCGCTGATTTATGTTCCCTAAGCACCCTCAACAACTTTTCTTCCTGCAAATCATTAAGTGCAGTAGAAATAATAACAGGTAAAGAATTTGAATTGCCTAAGTACACATACCTGAGGTGTTTAGGGAGTGGCTTAATTTCCAATGTTGGTGGCTCCTCTAATGACGGTTTCAATTTTTCTGTGGCTGTCTCTTTTATGTGCAAAGGTTCAAATGGTGCTCTGAATCGGCTAACTCGTGGCAACGAATCTAACATCTGTAAGTAGTCCACAAATTTTGGGTCGTTGAACTCTTCTTCCCCCAATAAAGTTAATTCTAATGGATCGTTGACCAAACTCTTGCCCATATCTTCACTGATAATTTGCTCAATTATATCCATCCGAAAACATTCTTCCTCATCCATAGGGAATTTCATGGCCTTGAACACGTTAAATTTGATTTCTTGATCTTGGACCGTCATAGTAAGTTCTCCTTTTTGTACGTCTATGAGTGTCCTACCCGTGGCCAAGAAAGGTCTCCCTAGGATAATCGGGATGTTTTTGTCCTCCTCAAAATCCTGAATAATAAAGTCCACAGGGAATATAAACTTATCCACCTTAACCAGTATGTCCTCTACTATGCCTCTCAGATATGTGACTGACCTATCCGCCAACTGCAATGAAATATTTGTAGGCCTTGGCGTGGGCAAACCCAATTCTGTGTATACTGACAATGGCATAAGGTTCACACTCGACCCCAAATCACATAAACACTTGTTAAAAGATATATTCCCGATCGTTCATGGAATAGTGAAACTCCCAGGGTCTTTCAACTTGGGTGGTAGCTTCTGTTGTAACACTGCACTACACTCCTCTGTTAGTGCCACTGTTTCAAAGTCTTCCCATTTCTTTTTCCTTGACAGAATCCCTTTCATGAATTTCGCATAACTCGGTATCTGCTCTAGGGCTTCTGCAAACGGGATGTTAATATGAAGTTTCTTGAAAACTTCCAAAAACTTTGTGAACTGCGTATCTAATTTCTATTTTTGGACCCTCTATTGAAACGGTGGTGGAGGATATACAACTGGTTTGTCGTCTAACTTTGTTTTCCCACTTTTCTTATCCTCACCCTTATTTCCTTCAACCACGTTACTGTCATCAATTTTTTCATCCGATATCGCTAAATTTTCTACATCTTTACCAACGAGGTGTTTTCCACTCCTCAACGTAATTGCCTGACACTATTCGTGGTTTCCCTTCGGATTTCTCTCTGTATCACTCGGTAGGGTCCCTTGTGGCCTATTTTTTAATGCTAAGGAAATTTTCCCCATCTGATTTTCTAAGTTCTTAATGGCCATTGCTTGATTTTTCATTGCTGCCTCATTGGTCATTATGTACTTCGACAACAACTCTTCTAAATCTGACTTTCTTTCCTAATATTGAGCCGGTTGTTGGTGATTCTGAAAACCTAGGGGATATGACGGTCGTGGAGCTTGATGTTGCTGATTATTGCTCCACGAGAAATTTGGGTGATTCCTATTCCCCTGGTTATAGGTGTTTTGGTACATATTCTGTGGACCCCTGTTGTAGCTACCTATAAACTAGACGGATGCTGGATTGATGGCGCACTGATCTATAGGATGGTCACCCGCACACAATTTACATACGACCGCAACCTGCTGTACCTGAGCCCCTGTCATGGCATCCAACTTCTTAGATAGCACAAAAATTGTGCTTGTATTGCTGTCACCCCATCTACTTCCAACACCCCAGCTGCCTTTGCCTGTGTTATTCTTGATGTGGGCCACTGGTAGTTGTTAACCGCCATGGTTTCAATCAAGTTGTAGGCTTCCTCGTAACTCTTAGCCATGAACGCTCTACCCGACGCTGCATCAATACTGGTTCTGAGATTCCCATGTAGTCCGTTGTAAAAAGTGTTCATTTGCAGCCACTTGGGCAATCCATGATGTGGGCACTTCCTGATAAACTCCTTGTATCTCTCCCATGCCTCATATAGCGATTCCCCATGTTGCTGCTCAAACATTGTTATCTCATTCCTCATTTTTGTAGTTTTCGCTGGTGGAAAAAATTTGGCAAGGATTTTTTGAGCTAAGTCTTCCCATGTAGTTATTGAACCCGGCAGTAGAGAGTGTAATCAACTCTTCACCTTATCCCATAAAGTGAATGGGAACAAGCGAAGTCTCACCGTATCATCCGACACCCCATTATACCCGAAGGTGTCACAATTATCCAGAAAGCTGACTAGATGTTCATTCAGATCGTCATTTGCCAATCCCTCAAACTGAACTGAATTCTGGATCATCTGAATCATCCCAGGCTTGATTTCGAATGTATTTGCAGCAATTGCGGGCCTGGTGATGCTCGACTGTAGTTCAATCACCTTGGGTATGGCGAAGTCCCTTAACGCTTTGTGATCTTCAGCTGCCATTGCCTCTTCGTTCTCAGAATTTTCAAAGTCTTGCCTCGTTTCCTTGATCCACTTACTTAACCTCTGGAACCATTTCTCAATGTCGTCCTCAAAAGGCAATAAGTCTGGATTTTTGGACCGAGTTCGCATAAACCGCTTCAAAAACCTGAATTAAGAGGAATAAAAAAAATGTTAAAGTAAAACTAGATTAATTAAACTGATATTGCAAAAATTTTATGATCTATACTAAATTGTCCTCGGCAACGACGCCAAAAACTTGTTGGGTAAAATCTATATACGCATAACACACAAGTATACGTGGTCAACAAGTAATATAGTAATGAGTAGAGTATCGTTCCCACAGAGACAAAGTATCAATTTCCTATTAACCCTAATTTTATTAAACTATCCAATTCAATGATTATAATTATAGAAACTAAATTAAGAAATAAATAAATTACCACAAAACAATCACAAATATCAAAATCTGGAATTTCAAACAATTAATGGAGAATTAGACTTATGATTTCACCCTAAGCTTCACATTGATTTCTACACCTTTATTCCAGCTGAATTCACTATCACAGTTTATTAATCAAGAACACGAATGTAGTATTAGCCACCTCTCGATGCACTAATAGCGTATTAACTTAAATCCACAAATTAAATAGAAACAAGTTAAACACCTTAATCAACTAACTCACTATATCTCTATGTGAATTATAATTAAAGAAGGTTAAGATTAAGTTCTCTTTCCGATTACATGCGATGTCAAGCATATCTCTACCTTAACATTCATCAAGATTTTGCTATTCACAAAATTCATGAACACATGCTATATTAACTAAGTCTAAATTAGAATATCCTCTCTCGATTCCATAAAAATCCACAAAGAATTGTTGATCAGGCAATTCATAAATTCAAGCTCAAATTAATATAGACAAACTGGAAAATAGCTTATTAAACTAGAAATCAAAGTTTACAAAATCATCGTTTCACTTAAGGATCCACCATAAGCCTAAAAAGTGAATTAGTTCATCATAAATGAAATAACTACTGAATAAATCAAAGATAAAATTCTTTTAATTACAAATATTAGTCTAAGGAGAAGAATAGTGAAAAACACCCTTCACGTAGCCTAAATTTGTAATCGTCCCGAAAATCTCTTTAAAATCTTCCTTCAATGCTTGCTATGAAAAACTGGAGCTGATCTTCGTAATATGCCTTATATGTTGTTTAATTCGTTGTTAATGGAGTAATAAGCATCTAACACACAAGTTCCAGTTGAAATTCTCTGCTAATTAGAGTCCATATGCTATTCAAATGCTCAAATTCGTATCCCAACAGAGTTTAAAACACAACAGGAGAGCAAGTCAATCGAGACCCCACCTTACGTGGTGTATACTATATTAAGCCCATACGGTGGGCACCCATTCTCGTTAAAAGTCTTACGAAGACCCCCACCTTTATTTGGGGTATCTGAACCAAACAACACGTTTTCCCAAGACGGGTCTATTCTGCTAACTGACTTTACTTGTTTCAAGATAACTTCTAGAAATGCTCCAAATGACTCCAATTTCCTCCAATTTTTATTAAATGCCACAACAACCATCCTACACATAAAAGAACAGAAAAACAAATAAAAATGAACATGAACACAAGAAAATAACAACAATTAAGCTTGAAATGTACAACGATTCATGGATAAGAAATTCACTTATCAGTTAATATAAAACCAATAATGATTCCTAGCAAGACTTAATCATTTGAATGAGCTTCAGGTGTGACCTAAGAAGAAATATAGTGAGATATAAGTCGAAAGTTAACACAATCAAATTGAACATTGTGTATTGCTAATAGGAAGGGTTATGAGATGTAGAGTAAAGTTTACAGTATAACTACTATGTGTTGTTATGTGACTAATAGTTAATGTGAATGATTATATAATTGTGTAGGACACGTGAAGTGCAGATAACTATAAGCTATTAAACTGTTATTGGCAAATAAAGATCAAGACAAGTCTTTCAGTTCCTATTTTCTATGTGAACTTGATGATGAACTGTTTTAAATCTTTATTGCAAATATCATGATGTGTTATATATACGTTGAAAGTATGAAATGTTAAAGTCAATTTATGACTACGTTGATTGAGTAATGAATGTTGATTGAGTAAGGAACTCAATCTTTATACTTGTTATATGAACTACAACATGAATGTTATTTTAGTCCAATGTTTATGAGATGTATGTTGAGCATGTTATTATGTGCTATGTGATTCATGAAAACTATTAGATTTTTGCTGGGCTGTCGAGCTCAACTTTGCAAATAACCACTTTTGCAGGTTAAAGATTCAAGGTAAAGTTATGTGCTACTTGAAAGACATGAATCAGATGTGATACTTGAAGATTTACACACTTTGGCTGAATTATTATTATTTGAACCATGTTTAAGGTTCCGAATAATGTATGATGTTTAATAGATGTTGAGTTATAAAGTTTAAGTTTTGTTTGTTGTATGAAAAGGTATTGAACCTGGATGTAAGTTTTATTTATTAACTCTGATAAGGTGAGTAATAAGCTAAGTATAGTTTAAAGGTGGGTAAAGATAAAGGTTTTGAGAAATTTACTTGATAAATCATAATAATTATGTAATAATAAACTGTAAAGTTTGAGTTATCTGACATGTAAAGGTTATCGGATTGAAATGTAAGATTCTATATAATAACTTTGATGAAGTGAATCATAAAATAACTTGATTCAGAGATGTGTAAATGATAAAGGTTTTGATTCAGGGAATTAAAGTAAGAAGATAAAAAAGTTTAAATTATTCCGCATTTTATTAAGTTTAACATCGAGTAATGATGTAAAATCAGAAGTTAAACGTGTTATTAACGACCGAAGTCGATAGTTGAATTGTATAAATTTTGGGGTCGTTACAATTTCGTCCTCAAAATTGGTGTACGTACCTGTTATTTCAAAGAGGCAAGGATACCTTATTTTTATGTCAGATTCTAACTCCCATGTCATTTCCTCAATATCGTGGTTTCTCCAAAAAACTTTGACTTGAGGTATAACCTTTGAGCGTTGAATATGTTCCTTCTTATCCAAGATTTTAACAGGTACCTCTTCATAAGTTAAATTTTCTACTATCTCGTCTGGTTCTAATTCAATAATGTTGTTCTGGTCTTCCACATATTTATGTAACATAGATATGTCAAAAACATTATGAACACGAGACATACTTGGAGGTACAACGAGTCTATAGGCCACAGTTCCTACTCGATCAAGGATTTCAAATGGACCAATGAATCACATGTTGAGCTTTAATCTCTTTCTAAATCTCGTAACTCCTTTCCATGGAGCAACACGTAACAATACATGATCTCCAACATTGAATTCCACGTCCCTTCGATGAAGATCAGCATAACTCTTTTGTCGATCTTGTGAGGTTTGTATATGTTATTGAATCATTTTAATCTTTTCCGTAGTCATACGTACCTATTCTGGTCCCAACAACATTGCTTCACCCACCTCATCCCAGCATACTGGAGAACTACACTTTCGTCCATACAACGCCTCGAATGGTGCCATGCCTATACTTGCTTGATAACTATTATTGTAGGAGAATTCTACTAATGGCAAAAACTTGTCCCAACTTCCTGTGAAGTCTAGGATGCAGAGTCTTAATAGATCTTTAAGAGTTTGAATAGTCCTCTCCAACTGCCCGTTTGTTTGAGGATGATATGTAGAACTGAATCGTAAATTCGTGCCCATAGCTTTCTGCAAACTAACCCAAAAGCGTGAAATGAATCTTGGGTCTCGATCAGAAACAATGAATACTGGCATACCATGCAGTCTTACAATCTTATTTATATATATACGAGCAAGACGTTCAAGTGAATATGTTTCTCGTATAGGTAAGAAATGAGTAGACTTGGTTAATCTATTAACAATGACCCAAATTGCATCTATGCCTTGATAAACCTTAGGAAGACCAGTAACGAAATCCATGTTAATGTGCTCCCACTTCCATTCTAGAATTTCAAGTGGTTGTAATGGACCTTTTGGCACTTGATGCTCCGCCTTGACACGTTGACAAGTTAAACACCTTGAGATAAACTCCGCTATCTCTCTCTTCATATTGCTCCAAAATATATGTCAAAGATCATGATACATTTTGGTACTCCCAGGATGGATTGCAAACAGTGTGTTGTGTTCCTCTATCATGATTTTATACTTTAAATCAGAGTTGTTAGGAACACAAAGTCAGGAGTTGACTCGAAGTATTCCTTCTTCATAGATTCTTACTTATGGAATAGCACCTTCTTGTACTTTCTTCCTCATACGCATCAGCTCCAGGTCTGTTGCTTGAGTAACTTTAACTTTATCGATTAAAGTCGGTTCTATTCGTATATTTGACATCATCACGTGGGTCCCTGAAGTCTTTGACTCTATCTCTATCCTTTGTAATTGATATAAAATGGGCCTTTGTGTTGACCATATTGCACTCGTACTGAAGGGTTTCGACACATAAAACACAGAGAAAAGAACAATTTAAAAGCAATTTCGAAACCATAACAACATCCATGCGAAAAATCAATTAACTCAGAGGTTAGAAATTATACCGATTATTAAAGCTAGAATCGATGCGATCGAATCTCCAACGCAATTCAAACGAACTGCGTCTATATGGTATCCACACGAATGCTCCGCGAATCGTCCTACGATCTGCAAAAGAAGGAACCGCGGTACTAGCCACCAAGGATGAGGATTTTTGAAACTGTTTTCTCTAGTCTCTCTCTAAGAGCGACTAGGGTTTTGTATTTTGACGTAATCCCTAAAGTGACTGATATATATCATATATATAGCAGTTAAGAGGAATTAATCAAAACTTAATATTATTAAAATCTGAATTTATATATATATATATATATATATCTTAATTAAGTCTTACTTAATTAATATACATACATACTGATTTATCCTTTTTAATTTAAATTAAATGATTTAAAATACTATCGATCATATTGATATATTTAAATCCTTACAATTTAAATTAATTTCCTTTAAATTACGTTCTATGTGTGTGACCCTATAGATTATTACATTGGAAATAATTTTAAAATCATATTATAAAATTATAATTAGTGAGCGACATCTAGTAATACATCAATGCTACCCAAGTAATAATAAGATCGATGATTTGATGCAACCTTTTTGTGACCAATGTTTCAATGTAATTTAATCCTTTTAACCTTAATATCCTAGATTAAACTCGAGTCATAAAATGTGTCATACTCTTCATAATTTAATCTAAGTTTTTCTTGATCAATGAGTAGAATATATGAAACAAATCACTATTTGAGCATGACCATGCATTTCATAGTCCTACTCAATCAAGAGGCCTATGGATATCACCCCTAATATATAGGATGGTTAAATTCCATCTAGATAACTCATATTTCTCACACGATTCATGATGTACCCAATAATCACCTTTATTGTTCACCCTATTAAAGGTGACATTTGATGATATCAAAGTACATAAATTCCCGTGTAGTAATATAGTGATTTTAGGTCGGAGGACCATTACATCATTGTCACTATGAGAATTGCTAATGACACTTCGCATAATGCTCCATATAGAATTCTCATGGTGGGTCTGTCTAGTACATCGTTCTCTAACATGTACCTATGCATTGACTTAATATTTCATATATTTATAACCAATGAGATTTGGTCATCAGTCAATCCACATACTAGTCTTAATGCATCATTGTTGTCCCATCAACAATGATACTCGACTAGGGACATTTAAGAACAATGATACTAATTGTAATTATATAATCTCATGTTCAAGTCACATACTTGAAACTATATAATTTGTATCACAATTCTAAGGATTTTTATTATGTTAACATTTATATAATGCAGTAAATAAAACCATAATAAAATCATTCATTTATTCAATCAAATATAATATCAAAACTTTAAGCAATTATATCAAATAATTGGCCTTTAGGGCATAAACTCTAACACATTCCCGCATATGATCTTTTACCCAATGCGTCAGCTACCACATTTGCTTTTTTAGGATGGTATTGAATGGTATGTTTGTAATCTTTTAATAGCTCAAGACAACTTCGTTGCCGCATGTTGAGTTCCTTTTGGGTGAAGAAATATTTGAGGCTTTTATGATCTGTATAGATCTCCACTTTCTCCTCATACAGGTAATGTCTCCAGATCTTTAGTGCAAAAAGCATTTACTTTGTGACTCTAGATCATGAGTATGATAATTCCTCTCATATTCTTTGAGTTGTCGTGAGGCATAGGCTATGACTTTCCCATGTTGCATGAGAACACATCCTAAAACTCTTCCTAAAGCATCGCTGTAGATGACAAATCCCTCTGAACCAGATGGTATTATTAGAATAGGTACTGAAATGAGTCTCCTCTTGAGTTCTTGGAAACTCTTCTAACATTTCTCACTCCATCCGAATTTTATATCTTTTTGAGTTAGCTGAGTTAATGCAGTGGCGATTCGAGAAAATTCTTCCATGAATCTCCGATAATAACCAGCTAAGCCCAGAAAGCTACATACTTCGGTTACTGACTTAGGTTTCTCCCAGCTTTGTATTGCTTCAATCTTCGCCGGGTCAATAGATATTCCATGATTTGATATCACGTGTCCAAGAAATGCTACTTCCTCAAACTAGAATTCGTATTTCTTTAACTTGGTGTATAGCTTATTTTCACGAAGCTTTTGGAGTATCAATCTCAAGTGTTGCTCATGATCTTTACAACTTTTGGAGTATATGAGGATGTCATCAATAAAGACAACCACAAAATGATCCAAATATTCCTTGAATACTCAGTTCATTATATCCATAAAGGCAACAGGAGCATTAGTCAATCCAAAAGATATGACTAGGAATTCGTAATGCCCATACCGAGTTCTAACAGCAGTCTTTGGAATGTCATTAGTTTTAATCTTTAACTGATGATATCAGAAACAAAGATCGATGTTTGAAAAGAATTTAGCACCCTGAAATTGGTCAAATATGTCATCAATGCGAGGTAACGGGTACCTATTTTTGATGGTGTCATGATTCAACTTCCGATAGTTAATGCAAAGTCTCATACTCCCATCTTTCCTCTTTAAAAATAAAATAGGAGCAAACCAAGGAGATGTACTAGGATGAATGAAACCGATGTCTAACAGTTTCCGTAGTTGGGTTTTTAACTCCTAAAGTTCAATAGGAGTCATTCGATATGGGGTTTTGGAAATGAGTTTTGTACCGAGTTCAAGGTTAATAAAAAATTTGATTTCACGCTGATAAGTAGGTTTTATACCTACTTATCCGATATCTATTACTTAAATTAGTTGCTTAAACTCATGTTTCTTAGTTACTTTTCATGCATTTTGTGTTCATTTTGTAGGTTATATGTTTGGGAGCGGTGTGCACGACTATTGGTATGAAAAAGCAAGGAAAACGCGAAGAAAAGCAATTCGGATATCGTTTGGGTTTTTATGTTCATTTCATGTTCTTAGCTTGGAACTAGGCTTACATTGTAGAGCATCTTCTTAGCTTTCCGGAACATCTTGAATCATTCCAATCGGAGTTCGGATTCAAGAGTTATGACATTTGTACCAACGGACGTTGAGTTTCGCTGTTTAGGGTGGTCATTTGCATAGCAGTCACTTCAAGTCCAATTTTTACCTTCATCCATTCGTTATTTCTCAAAACTCAAAGAATGAAAGTTGTAGAGCTCGTCGATATCTTCGATTTGATAGGTGGCAAGCCCCGGAACTCTTCCCGGATCAAAAGTTATGACAATTTTACTAGAGGACGCTGCAACAGAAAAATAATTGGCAGCTTACTAGCAAGCCGGGGCTTGCCCTTTTGTGCTTTGATAGCAAGCCGGGGCTTGGGGTTAAGAATCAATAGCAGGCCACTAGAAAGCCGGGGCTTGCTATTTACAAGGCAAATAGAAAGCCGGGGCTTGGGTACGCGCAGAAAGAGTAGATTTTGTCCGAATTTGAGTCCGATTAGGATTGGTTCGAGCTGTTTAATTCAAGGACTTCCAAGAGGACTTAAAGACATATAAAGAGGCTTATAAAAGGAGGAGATTTACAAGGATTAGAGGAAGTTTTTGGAAGAATTCTATTAGATTAGATTAGAGTAAATTAGATCAAAACCTTAGTTATTATGAGATTTGGAGATTGAAGCAACTTGGAGACCATTGAAGATTCAAAGTAGGACCAAGGAGGGAGCATCAAATCTACAGACAATAGATTATATCTTCTCATCTTCTTCTATATTTGTCTTTTAATTTGTATTCAATTGTCGGTTCTTAGTTTTAATTCAATAATCATGAACTAATTATTTGTTTAAGATTACAATGGATCTTATTGTGTAGTTTATTTTAATATTCTTCGTTATCAATTATTATGTTCTATTGTGAGGATTGTCTATTATGATTTGGACTTAATTGCTTAATTGCCTAGCTAACAATTACCGTGATATTCTATATGAACTCGAGAGATGAAGTATAGATTTAGATCTGATTATGATAACATGTGTTCAGGATTTTGTTAGTAGCTTAAACTTGATGAGTGTTAAGGTAGAGATATGTTTGACATCGCATGTAATCGGATAGAGAACTTATTCTTAAACCTTCTTCAATTGTAATTCACATAGAGATATAGTGGGTTACTTGATTAAGGTGTTTAACGAATTTTTATCTTAATTGTGGATTGACATTAATACGGTATTAGTGCATCGAGAGGTGGTTAATACTACTTTAGTGTTCTTGATTAACAATTCGGGATAGAGAATAATTGATGAGAAGTGTGTTAACTTAAATGAAGCAATAAGTGAAGTTGTAATCTTAAATCTCCATAGTCTTAATTTAATTAGTGGAATTTAATAGTAGTTTAATTTAGATAATTTGAAATTCATTCATTTAAATAAGATTGAGTTGGTTACGGGTTAGTACTTGGTAATTCTTGTTAACTAATTCTCTGTGGGAACGATACTCTACTAATCACTTTATTACTTGTTGACCACGTATACTTGCATGTTGTGCGTAATTAGATTTTACCCAACAAGTTTTTGGCGCCATTGCCGGGGAATTAGTTTAATATTTTTTACCAATATTAGCTTCAATCAAATTAGTCTTAATTTAAACATTTTTAGTTTTATTTTTAATTCTCTTCTTATATTTCTCTCTTTTCAGGTACCATGGATGACTTTGCGTATCAATGGCCATACACGAACATGACTCAACCAAGGGAAACAGGGAATGATGGACTTAATACATCTTCTATAGAGCCAATACAAAGTGAGGCAACTTCGAAGACGTTGGAGGTTATTGCAGTCCAACGGAGTCGAAGGATGGCAATAACGACTCAGCCAAGGGGAGCGGAGATTGACAGACTCGCGACACTTTTCGCAATGTCAGCACAGATTGAAGAACTTTCGAGGAGGTTGGACGTTATCGCAGCCCAACAGAGTCGAAGGATGGCAGCTATGTGTGACTATTGTGCTGGCAATCACCCCTAATCAATGCACCATCAATCTTGGGCCGGTACAGTATGGTGGTAACTACCTCAATCAGTATGCATATAATAATTATGATCAAGTTTGGGGGTATCACCTAGATTTTTCATGGAGCCATACTCATCAAGATCAATTCTATGCTCCAAGTGCAACATACAAGACGGAATTCTCATATCCACCTCCAAGGCGACAAGAAGTCAGTTCAGAGTTTAAGGAATTTATGTTAAGGAGTATAGCAGAAACAGAAGAGATGATAAGGAGTCATGAGCTTTCAATCCAAAATTTTAATAAATGGATGGAACAACATTTCACAACCTCAACCAATGGTCCTCCATACATGGCTTCCGAGATTGAAACAAAAAATTCAAGGCTGGGGGAATTATTGTCCAAGTTCATAGTAGATGAGGAGAAGATGAGTAATCAAGCGCGGGAAAGTCAAAATCTTGCGGATCAGATAGAGCAAATGACCAAAGACGTAAGCAACCTTCCTCCAAACACTTGGCTTTATGACATGGATGACAAAATTGATGGAGAACTTGAACCAAATCTGCAACTGGATGAGCCACAAGATATAGGAAGTGTGGAGACAATTGGGGATAATGAAATAGAGGTCCATGAAGATCTAAATGGGTCTCCACCAAAGATCAAATAGTCGGTCACATTTGCAAAATCATGCCCACTTGGTAGTCATGTCGTCGGTGAAGCTCTTGTTGACATAAGAGTGAGTACAATTTTCAATCCATGGTGGGAAGTGAAAGAGAAGATAGACGAAGAGCCCATTATGTGTGACAAGCTTCCATGCCCCAAAGTGATCACATACACAATAGAGAAAACACCTAGCTGTGGGACGTTCTTGATTGAGATCATACCAAATCAGAGCATGCTAGGTGACTTTGATGCATTGCCCATCGTAAATGGGAACCTACCAAAAGCTATATTATTTCCGATGGATGGAGGGTTCCTCAACTTTTGAAGAGGAATTGGATAGCGTTGACCAAACAAAGTCAGGCTGAAAGACTATAAATCACGCACTGACTGGGAGGCAACCCAGGAATTTTTATATTTATATGCTTTACTAGTTTATTTAGTAGATATGAATTAATTTGCTTATTAAGCTCTCTTATAATCTAATCCATGTTGTCTCTCTTCATTGCAAGTATTGGAGGTTCAATGGATAGGAAAATGATCGTCGCCGCTATCACCACCATCACTTCACGTTTAGCTGATTACAGGGAAGTTCTCTTCTACTTACCGCTATATTCTTACAATGAGGACAATGTAATTGCTAAGTTTGGGGGAGTTTAGTTTAGTTCTTTATTGCATGTTTAGTTTCATGTTTATGTTATGTTATGTTATTTTGCATACGTTGTTAATTTAGTTTAGGTTCATTATGTTTGCATTCATGTAGTACAACTGCATAAGTTGTTTCATAATAGTATCATTTGAATAGCATTATATTCAGTTTTTTTTGTTAAAAAAAAATCAAAAATTCAAAAATAATTGTTAGTTATTATGTTCATCTTGCATGATTCCAGCTGTTAGATATTTATAATTTGTTTTGGCCAATGATGAGATTGGAATTGAGTAGACAAGTATAGTACTTACTATTAGAGCTTTGATGTGATTTCTTGTTAGGAATTGAGTCTTTTTCTGTTTGAAACTGGTATAATAAAGATAGCACAGTAAAAACAACTTTTTGATTGATTGAGTTTAAATTGATACATAATGGGACTCTAAAGGATAATGCTAGTTTAAATGAAAGAATGACAAGAACAAGTAGTGATGGCTAAAGTTAAACAAGAACCTAAATTTGGGGGAATATGTGAGATATATAAGCTATTGAAAAAAAAAAGAAAAAAAATGTATGAATAAACACCGTGGCGTGCTTGTCTAGTTTTGTGGCCTTTGTTACTTGAGTAAGTAAGCCCGAGGGGATTGTCTTTACACCTAGCGCCCTAAGGTCTTAATGGTCTGGGAGTCGTTGGTCGAAAGCTCGTTAAGGTAGCATTGAAAAGCCTAAGGGAATAAGACATTGCATAGCTATGTGTATATAAACCAAAAGAAAAAAAGAGAGAATAAAACGGGAAATAAGAGCAAAAAGCCCCCGTATATGAAAAATAAAGCATAAGTATCCCATGTTGACCCTCGATATTGGTAATTATTTGATTTTAGTTGGATCTAGCTTGTTTTTGAATGTCTTGAGTTTACACTGTATGATGCCTTAAAAGAGACTTGTTATGTATTAAATTTGATTTTATATCAGTTAGCATGGATGTTGAGCACACACGAACTATACTAGTAATACCAGTTTAAGACTTGATGATGGATTAGGAACTTATTGATGAGTTTTGATAAGATGTATTATCATGTTTACTTGATTTCTCTAAGGCCAGTTAAATAGACTTGTTGAGTGTATCAATACTGCTGGATTCATAGGCATATAGATTAGTTACATTCCATTGCATTGCATTGCATTTTTGTTTTGTTTTTGTTTGAGGACAAACAAAGGTTTAAGTTTGGGGGTATTTGATAAGTAGGTTTTATACCTACTTATCCGGTATCTATTACTTGAATTAGTTGCTTAAACTCATGTTTCTTAGTTACTTTTCATGCATTTTGTGTTCATTTTGTAGGTTATATGTTTGGGAGCGGTGTACGCGACTATTGGTATGAAAAAGCAAGGAAAACGCAAAGAAAAGCAATCCGGATATCGTTTGGGCTTTTATGTTCATTTCACGTTCTTGGCTTGGAACTTGGCTTACATTGTAGAGCGTCTTCTTAGCTTTCCGGAATATCTTGAATCATTCCAATCGGAGTTCGGATGCAAGAGTTATGACATTTGTACCAACGGACGTTGAGTTTCGCTGTTTTGGGTGGTCATTTGCATAACAGTCACTTCAAGTCCAATTTTGACCTTCATCCATTTGTTATTTCTCAAAACTCAAAGAATGAAAGTTGTAGAGCTCGTCGATATCTTCGATTTGATAGGTGGGAGGCCCCGTAAATTTTCCCGGATCAAAAGTTATGACCGTTTTACCGGAGGATGCTGCAGCAGAAAAATAATTGGCAGCTTACTAGCAAGCCGGGGCTTGCCCTTTTGTGCTTTGATAGCAAGCCGGGGCTTGGGGTCAAGAATCAATAGCAGGCCACTAGCAAGTTAGGTCTTGCTATTTACAGGGCAAATAGCAAGCCGGGGCTTGGGTACGCGCAGAAAGAGTAGATTTTGTCCGAATTTGAGTCCGATTAGGATTGGTTCGAGCTGTTTGATTCAAGGACTTCCAAGAGGACTTAAAGACATATAAAGAGGCTTATAAAAGGAGAAGATTTACAAGGATTAGAGGAAGTTTTTGGAAGAATTCCATTAGATTAGATTAGAGTAAATTAGATCAAAACCTTTGTTATTATGAGATTTGGAGATTGAAGCAACTTGGAGACCATTGAAGATTCAAAGTAGGAGCAAGGAGGGAGCATCAAATCTACAGACAATAGATTATATCTTCTCATCTTCTTCTATCTTTGTCTTTTAATGTGTATTCAATTGTCGATTCTTAGTTTTAATTCAATAATCATGAACTAATTCTTTGTTTGAGATTACAATGGATCTTATTGTGTAGTTTATTTTAATATGCTTCGTTATCAATTATTATGTTCTATTGTGAGGATTGTCTATTATGATTTGGACTTAATTGCTTAATTGCCTAGCTAACAATTACCGTGATAATCTATATGAACTCGAGAGATGAAGTATAGATTTAGATCTGATTATGATAATATGTGTTCAGGATTTTGTTAGTAGCTTAAACTTGATGAGTGTTAAGGTAGAGATATGTTTGACATCGCATGTAATCGGATAGAGAACTTATTCTTAAACCTTCTTCAATTGTAATTCACATAGAGATAAAGTGGGTTAGTTGATTAAGGTGTTTAAAGAATTTCTATCTTAATTGTGGATTGACGTTAATACGGTATTAGTGCATCGAGAGGTGGTTAATACTACTTTAGTGTTCTTGATTAACAATTCGGGATAGAGAATAATTGATGAGAAGTGTGTTAACTTAAATGAAGCAATAAGTGAAGTTGTGATCTTAAATCTCTATAGTCTTAATTTAATTAGTGGAATTTAATAGTAGTTTAATTTAGATAATTTGAAATTCATTCGTTTAAATAAGATTGAGTTGGTTACGGGTTAGTACTTGGTAATTCTTGTTAACTAATTCTCTGTGGGAACGATACTCTACTAATCACTTTATTACTTGTTGACCACGTATACTTGCGTGTTGTGCGTAATTAGATTTTACCCAACACACGCTCTGGGGGTAGGCCAGGAAGTTCTTCAGGGAATACGTCAGGAAATTTATTAACAATAGAAATATCATTCAAATTTGACGTATTTTTGTTTAAATCTGTGACATGGGCTAAGAAAGCTTGACATCCGTTTTTTAATAAATGAATGGCTTTATGGCTTGATATGACAGTGATTGACTTTAGTGGTTTGGTTGCTTGAATTCGCATAATAGGTTGGTTAGGAATATGAAAACTAACAACCTTACGAAATCAATCAATTTTAGCATGATGAGTAGTTAACCAATCAATCCCTAAAATCACATCAAATGTAAATATTTTCAAAGAGATGAGATCAACAGGTAATGTGAAAGTGTCAATTTGAATCAAACAAGATTTATAAATAGTGGATGTGATGAAGGTTTCTCCTGATGGAGTTTCAACAGATAAGTCAAAGTCTAATTTCTTTGGAGTCAAATTTAAACATTGAGCACAAGCAAGTGAAATAAAAGAATGGGTAGAACCAGTATCTAATAAGGTATAGACTTTTCAAGAGTTTATGATTAGCTTACCCTTGATAACATCATTCGGGTTCCTCGCTTTTTGGGAGGTCACGACAAACGCTCTCTCTTGAACTACTGGCTTTGACTTGTCTGGTATAGCCTTTGGTGTCACCAACCCAGCTGGACTTGACTTCACTACACGACAAAATTGAGCTAGGTGACCTTCTCTTTTGCAATTGAAACACGCTTTGGGTTGCTGCGTACAATTTGGACTAATGTGTCCCTCCTCTTCGCATCTATAGCATACGACCGGTGGTCGTTCTCTTTCCTTAAAAACGGGTGCTGGTGCTGCTGTCTTTCCATCATTATTGAACCTTGTCTTTTTGAAATTTTCACTTGACTCATTTCTTCTATTATCTTGGCCAGGATTACCACTGAAGTGGTTACCATTTCATGCATGATAATTTCCACCACGTTTATTATCACTGCTTAGATGACTGCTACCACTGGTATGACTATTATCATTTTTCTGGCTGCTATCTTTTGGTTGGGCTGACTCATTATCGCGCTCCAATAACTGAGCCCTATTCATAACATCTTAATATAAACAAAGTTGGTGAGAAATGAGGTATTGACGAATTTCGGGCTCTAAACCTTGCAAAAACATTCGCATCATACGCTCCTCATTATCTACCAAATGGGATGTAAACCGGGATAACACCGCAAACTTTGCCTCGTATTACGATACAGTCATATTGTTTTGTTCCGGCTTGATGAATTCTACCTTCATCTGACGAATACTCTCGGGAAAGTAATTTTCATTGAACAATTCTTGGAACTTCTCCCAAGACATCTTAAGTGCAAAAATATGACTACGTTTTACATATTCTAACCAGTAATCTGCCTCTCCTCGTAACATGAAGGTGGCAAAGGGAACCTTTTGCTCCTCTGAGCATCCCAAGATATCAAATATCTTGGTGATCTGATTAATCCACATACTTGCCTTAAGTTGTAAGACCCCAACTTTTTTGAATAAAGAATATGTTTTTTTTCTCGAAATATATTTTTGATTATTATGGTGTGGATATGATATAATATTATAGTTGTGGGTAATATTTGAAAATTTTGCAAAGTAAGCAAGTTGATATAAAATATTCGTTGTGTCGGGGAATATTTGATTGGTCGGGGAATATTCGTTTTAACAGGGAATATTCGTACGACGACACAATCATTAGTGGACCCCACAATGGAAGTATTGTCGTAGTCGGAAAACAACAGAAATATCTTTTTATAAAAATAACGACGAAAGTTTTACCGTTAAACTGTTGAACCACTCGGTGGTAAAAGTACAGTAATACACGTGGTTGCATAGTAGCACACGGTACAAATTATTGATTCTTACGTGAGAAGTCACTCAGTTACACTCAATTATTGCTACAGTAATTGCTGCATAGTATCTCACGTTATTTGATTCAATTATCGTCACAGTATTAATATTTTATATTATTAAATCAATAATTGAGACGAAAAAGTTATTCATATTATTATTTTTAATATTGACGATGTTTAGAAAGTTCTGTCGATGAGAGGTTTGGTCACCTAATTGCGCGCCAATAGGGAGAAATCCTTATCGGAAAGCCCCCTCTTTCTTGGGAATGATCTGGTTGTTAAATATTGTGAGTTATAATATTAATGATGAATAATTGTTAAAAGATTAAAAATGTGTTTATTAAAGATAAATAATTTATGTTAAATATTTATTCAATTTTTGATATAAATATAGGGATTGTTATGAGGCTTTTGTTGTAAGTTTGACTTAGTATTCTATGGGAAGATTTACTAATTTTATGGACCGTCAATGGTGGTTTTAATAGATTGTCAATCTGGACCATTGATGGTAGTTTTAATAGTAAATCAATCTGGACCGTCGGTAGTGGTTTTAAAAGTAAATCAATCTAGACCGTTGGTGGTGATTTTAAAAGTAAATCAATCTGGACCATCGGTGGTGGTTTTAAAAGTAAATCAATCTAGACCGTCGGTTGTGGTTTTAATAGTAATCAATATGAACCGTCTGTTCTAATAGTAAATCAACCTGGACCGTTCATGAATCAGTTACTATTTAGTCCATTCTCCTATAAATAGAAACTTAATTCTTCTTTCACTCTCACCAATTCACTGAGATTCACAAGAGACACTATAGAGAGAAACAATAGAGAGCAAGAAGAAGAGTATTCTGCTACGTCACTATTGCAGTTTCCAGCCTTCTACTAAGGTAAGGGGCATTATTTCTTTCGTATTCATAATGAATACTATTTTTCATATTCATCCTTTAAAATGTCGGAATAACCTGTCTACGCGGATTACGTACCGTATGACAAGTAAAAATCCATTTGCAGTTTCGTATGTTATTTCTTTTCATATTCTTAAATATAAACTTACTATGGTAAGTATTGCTTCTATAATCCTTGAAATTAGTGTAATATCCTTGAGTTTTGCACTTCATCCAATATTATTTTGTTGGAATATTAATATGAACTTTCTTATTAAATATCAATATTCTCACCCGGGGTACTATTCACGAGTTACTAGTCACCCAGTTACTATTCACTATAATATTATTCACTCAGGTATTCGGGGCACTTTTCATGCCAGGGTACTATTCACGAGTTACTATTCACCCGATTACTATTCGCTCAAATATTATTCACTCGAGTATACAGGATACTATTCCCGAAGTACTATTCATAGGGTACTATTCATGGGATACTATTCATCAAAAAAATTATTTCTTTTCTGTCCAAATTATTTTTGATACATGGATATTATTTTTGAATTTTACTCCACAAAGCAGTATCATGTTGACAAATTGAACATTATTGAATTCTGGATATATTAAATTATAAATCTTTAAAAATTTATCATTTGCTTTCTTTTAATTGAATTCTTATATCATTGTCATCATCCTCATGCTTATATTGTGATGAAAGTCATCTTTGGCTTACGTGCATAGATGGACTATTGATTGGTATGATTATGACAAGAGATAATTTGGTATGATCATGACCATTGATGATTACACGAATATTCTTGGCCCATAGTGCAGGAATAATTTGTCAACGTGATACTAATGAATATCCTTGGTCCGTAGTGCAGGGATGATTCGATGATGTGATTTATTTATTAAGCTGAGTCCCAGTGATAAAGTTGATGATAAACTTTTTAAATCATAGAAGATAGTAGATATCATGCTCTACTTGACTCTTCTAATGGATTGCTTGTTCCGCTGTAGTTAAACTTGTTGTCTATTATATTCTATCAGTTTAACATTGTTGAAGGCTAATGATAACTTATTCTGCATTATGTTAGTCATAATATTTCTTACTGGGCTAGTTGAGCTCACCCTTTTACTTCCATTGTTCTCTTCAGGAAATGAGAACGTAGCCGGAACTAGTCAGGGAATGGAATGATGGTCCGAGATGTTGTTATAGTAGTTCTCACTATTCTATAAAATAGTGTGACAATAAATGTAATGAGGACTCTATTTGAGTTTGGATATTGTCTAGAAGACAATATTCGTGTAAAAACTCTCAGCTTATGTTGTATAATTAAGTTTGTATTAGTATTCAGTACCATGTATTTGGCGACCCAAGATGGGTGATGTATACCTATTTTAGGGGCGTCACAGTTGGTATCAAAGCTTAGGGATATGATCCCTGGTTGAGATGTGAGACAAGAACTAGGAGGGGAGAGACATGGAATTACTTCGCTAGTATGACCTACCTAAGTTTATTTCATATTTAATTGGTCGATCAGAGTATAGAGATAATATGTGGCATGTCAATTAACCCTTATTTTATGGCAGTGTTTGAATATGGCATCTGAAAATGTCGAGATAAGCAATGAAGCACATGAGACCGTTGAGTCACCAACGATCAATATCTAGGATAATGTGCAACAGGAAGACAATAATCCTTAAGTAAACAACAACACCGATCAAATGATGAACAATGGGATGTTCAGAGGCTTTATGCAATTCATGCAACATCAGACGAGAGCTACTCCTGTTCAAAATACAGGTGGAAACACTGGCAACTCTCGGATGGTTACTGCTAAGCAGTTCAATGAGCTGGGACCACTAGAGTTTTTGGGAGAACCAAAACCACTTAAGGCAGAGACTGTTGGGTTTGTAATATTCAAGAACGCAATCAAATTGCATAAATAAGCGGAAACGTGTAAAAATCAAAGTTTAAAAATTTTACAAACCATATACCCGGATCACCCTTTATGCACAATTATTAATTAAACAAAAAAGATAACGAATAAGAATCATACCATTGAAGATCGAGCTTCCTCAGGTACAAGTTCACCTCCAATCCTTTTCGCGTTCAACTTGAATCCACCGGGTTTGGTTCCTTCCTTTGATCAACGTTAGCCACCCAAATGTTTGGCCTCTAGAGATGATCCACTAAGGAAGAAGAAAGATCCAAGAAGATGGGTGGTTGGCTAAACCCTAGTTTTTCTATCTCTATAGAAAAGGAGCGTACTCTCCAACCATTGGAAATATCACGTAGTCTTGATATCTGATATAAGACTCCTCTTATAAAGATATCAAGTAACCCTATTAAAATAAGGTATTATTTAATTAAACCCTTTTAATTAAAGGGGCTCCCTAATCTTATTAGGGATCATTAATTAAACTCCTTTAACTAATTTTCCTTCCTAATCCAATTAGGAATAAATGAGAGTACTTATATTAAATTAATTCCTAAACTCTTTTAGAAATTAAAATAATAATAATAATTGTAATAATATTAATAAGACTCCTCTTATTAATTTATATTTAATATTTCTAAAATATTAAATAATAAATATTAAGCTATTTAATTTATTCTATCACCATAGATTAAATTAAATATACATAACTATATTATTACGATTATGCCATTAACTTCTTAAATAATTATTCTTCCTTTTATGGTGTGACCCTTTAGGTTCTCTATATTAAACCTATTGTGAATAAATCAATTAGAACAATTCTAATCTTATTTAAATAAATAAATTAAACAATTAATTTATTTAAATAAATAATATTTATTCTACAATAGGGATAAGCCTCCCTAGTGATCAACGACTTTCCAGATAATATAGATTTCAACATTAATCATAAAAGAACCTTTGAGTAAATAGTTATCGTACAATTCAATCCTTCCACCATACAATGTCCCAATTAAATATAAGACATGGAATTACTGTCAAGTCTTATTTTATTTAATT
Source organism: Panax quinquefolius (assembly GCA_020205615.1). Classification (NCBI taxonomy): domain Eukaryota; kingdom Viridiplantae; phylum Streptophyta; class Magnoliopsida; order Apiales; family Araliaceae; genus Panax; species Panax quinquefolius. Next base: position 90,699,208 of record CM035158.1, read on the forward strand.
ATATGTATTTTGACTCTTAAATGTACAACTCCAAATAATGCAAATTAGAAACTCCTTTCTAATTTCATTCTGCCTTGGCCAAGGACTACTGGGTTGTCATTTATTGAATCACATAGGACATTTCTCTTCTTTTAATAGAAGTGGTCGATTCTTTATTGATCATACATTATCTCCATGTACAACTTATTATACCCAAGCATACCCTTTGATATACCCTAAGGGTCTTAAGGAATAAGTCAAAGTATAACTCATCATACACAAGATACTATGATGATCTCAAGTCCAAGGATCACTTGTACTACTATCACTACAGAATTCCTATTGACGAGCAAGTAAAACTCCATTAGGTATTCCTTAGCGAGCCACGCGTTCGATGAACTTATTCTCTAATAAGCACCTACATACTTGCTTTAGTGTCTCCACACAAATGATCATGAGATCAATCATCCTCATCCAATGAGCAAGCAACGTATGTACCAATCTATCCGGATTCACTAATCCCCAATAAAGTAATCCAATGATTGGGAACTATTTTAGTTTTAAGCTTTCTAAGAATTTAGATCTCATTAGAATGATCATCATCATTATTCTAAAAGCATTGCTTAAAACTATGGGTTTATCATATATTATAAAAGCGATCATCGTGTAGATAATTAAAAGCCTTTAATAAATTAATACTTTTTATTAATAAATGAATAAGATTGTTACAAAGTATATGCTTTATCATCAAACATGATTGGCTTGTGTGCATACTACTTTCAATCTCCCACTTGCATTAAAGCCAATCGTCATGGTATCTCATACTCTTCTTCTCTAAGTGACGATTATCCTGCTGTTGGATAAGCTTTAGTTAATGGATATGTAATGTTGTTCATGAGAGTCCACTATCTCTATAGTGATTTCCCATCTTTCAATAATTCTAATAATCAAATGAAAGTGCCACAACACATGTTTAGATCCAAGATGAGACTTAGGAACTATTCCTTGTTCTGTAATGAACTTTTCATCCAAACAATCAACTTGTAGCTTCATTTATAGCTATATACTTTGACTTTATCACTAAACCAACAACTTTTTGCTGTTTGGAACCTTTCCAATTCACTGCACCACTGTTCAAGGTAACCCTTTACCTTAAAGTGGATTTTTCTGTCGCCTTTAGTGCATGCGAAAAACTTGAGTCATTAAGCCCTCTAGTTTTAATTTAGACCCACCATGAATATGATCACATCCTTAGTGCTTGGGTTAAGCACTTTAAGATGTTTTTCAACGACTCATAGTGAACTTCTCCATAATATGACCGATCAACATCGGTCTCGTACATTTCATTGCATACATGATTGTCACTCATGCGACCTCTCTTTTTCGTGAGTCTCGTGGGGACTATTAAGAGAGATACACTCCATAGCTCATCGACATGAGACATCTCTTGGAGTTTGCCATGCTAAACGACTTTAGCATCAAATGAATATACGTTCTTTGGGTTAAGTCGAGCATCCTCTAAAATCTATATATATAGATTTATATCCCCAATTAAGATACTCTTCCAAATCATTCATGGAGGAATGTTTAGATAACTTTATCTTTACTGATTATAGCATTGGTATGTCATTCCTTATCCGTAGTATATCAACATATAGTACTAGAAATGTCACGATGCTCCCACTGACCCTTTTGTACACACTAGGTTCATTCTTATTTTGATAAAATCAAACTCTTTTGATTTGCCTCATCAAAAACGAATGTTCCATATTTGAGAAACTTGCTTCAATCCATTTCTCTGAGTGTCTACAACACTTACCTCATCGTATGTAACTGGATCATCATCTTCTATGATGTGTACCTCATTATCATCATCTATGATGAATCCATACCTCCCAAGTATCTTGATACTATTCCGCATTTCTGATTAGGTTGTGGTATAATAGGTCTATCTACAGGTTCCTCTTATTTGACTTATAGTGTTTTGTGGTTCTTGAACTCTTCAAGATCTATTATACTCCCACTAGTCCTTCAATGATAAACACCTTTATCTTAGAAGGAAGCGTGTTTCGTAACAAACACCTTTTTGCTAAGTAGGATTATAGAACATATACCCTAAACTTACTTTAGGATGTCCCACAAATTTATACTTGTCAAATATTGTCCCAAGCTTATCCTTTGAAACCTTTTCACATAAGTTGGATAACTCCTTATCTTAACATACTTAAGATTAGGAATCCTCCCTATCCATAACTTTTATGGAGTCTTGGGGCAAGATTTTGAGGTTACCTTTTTGTAGATATGCAGCCATTTCTAGGACATGACCCTAGAGGGATACTGAAATGTCGGTAAAATCATTATGTACCGCACCATGTCCAACAAGGTACGATTTTTCCTTTCAGATACATCAATCAATTATTACGTATCAGGAGGCGTCCATTATGAGAAAACCATTTGAGATGATCTAAAAACTTATTGCTCAAGTATTTATTCCTTGATCTAATCAAAGAATCTTAAAACTTTGTCAATTTGTTTCACTTATGAATTCTTTGAACTTTTCAAATAATTCACACTTGTATTTCATCAAATACACACATTCAACTCTTTGAATGATCATCTCCTTTTCTTATACTAGTTTGTTCAATTTACAAAATAATTTTTCACGTAAGTCAAGTATACAAAATCCATTAAGTAATCTTTCATTTCTATACGAAACATTATTATTATAAATAGAACAACAATTGTTCTTAATTATAATACCAAAAATTTTATTGTCCAACAATAAAATGGAAATAATGTTTCTAACAAGAATTGGAATACAATAACAACTTATTGACTTAATAGATTTGCCCGTAGGCAGTGCTAAACTATAAGTTTCTATAGCTAATGCAGCAACCTTTGCTTCATTTTCCACACATAAGATTACTTATCTTTGTTTAACTTTTTACTTCTGCTTGGTCCCTTCATAAATCTATATTTATGATAACCAAAGTCGGTATCCAATACCCAAGTAGAACATTAACTTAAAGAAAATTTTATTTTAAATCATGAACAAATTTGTATTTATAACCGAAACTTCACTAAGCTTCTTTGGTTAGCCTCTGCAAGATACTTCTCGCAGCTTTCTTTCCAAAGGTCCGAGCTTATTGCGGTGGAAAGCAAGCTCCTTTGTTATCCGTGATCGCTTTTGTTCTTATTATCCTTTGTTTATGCCTTTCTATTTACCTTCTTTGAATCGTTCTTCTTTTGGAAGATCCTTTGGCCCCTACCAAGTAAGACTTGATCTTTCTTGGTTGGAAAGTGACTCTCAACATTTTTCAATATGTTAAGCAAATCAAAGAGACCGATATCTAGCTTGTTCATATGAAAAATTCACAACAATTGTGAAAGGAGTCCCGGAGTGAGTGCAAGATCAAATCTTGGCTCAACTCTCCATCCATGACAAAACTCGTTGTCCTAATTGATCAATCAAATTGATAATGTTAAGGACTTTTATATCCTTTCAGAGTGTCATCGGTCATTCTAGATCGGAATAGCTCCTTAGATATCTCGATATCTATCACCCTACTTTCCTCACCATCAACTACTTGATGTGCGGGAATATAGTAGAAGCATCCATAGTTTCATCTTGTGGCCAAGCTCGTTACTCATAGATGCAAGCATGGATGCATTGAGTCAATCGTGCATCATCTTACCACTTTCTAAAAGTAGCAATGTCTTCCTCGAGGCATTATGCGCAACCATTCTGCGAGGATAGGCGACATTAAGGACATAAGATAACTTTTTACGCCATGAGAACTATTCTCAATTCCTTAACCAATCCGCTTAATACGGTTTGGTTAAATAACATCTAATATGTTTCACAATGATAGTAATTTAGACATTGTAAAATTACGTAAATGAATTTGTAATTAACAACATTTTAACATACATTCTTTTATTAATTACCAAAATAATTTAGGTCTTGTTTTAAATTGGTATCTCCCACTATTTTCTTCAAACTATATTACCCTCACTTATATAGTTCGCAAAATCTAATTAAAGATTTACTAGTGAGAATAAGGATCCCATTTCAAATGTATATAGCCTTGTGGTGACACAACAAACTATATATAAATAAATAGGTAGACAACTTTTGTCAGGTAGATTATTTTGATCAAGTGGTGGCACATCCGAATCAAAATTATCCAAGTTAAGTCCGACCTAGCACTCCATATATTCAAAAAAGAAAAATATCATCCTTGTGGTGACACAACAAAACAATATTGTTCAATTTTCTTTATAAGCATCAAATGTGATAAATTAACATCTTAAATACTTAATACTTGCCTTGTGGTGACACAACAAACTCATATTAAATATTTAATACTCTATTAATTGTATCATGCTAGAAGGCGACGTTCGATATTCCAAATATCTTTGAACGCTTAGGACTTAATATAAAAATTGAGGGGTTTGTTATTAATTTATCTCATCTTGTTTAGCGCACATGCACATATATATATAAAATACGCGTCATATTAATGAACATGCGAAGCATGTTTGCATAATATATAATATATATAGTATAAGCATGCACATATAGAATACTATATTCTACCCGGATTGATTATGGACTTTTATTCTAGTTTGGTTCACTAGAGCCACCAAGTGAACCAAAAGGTCAAACCCTAGGGGTGCAAGAAATAATATTTAAATATAACTATTACATTTAAACCCGGGCTCCATTACAAACGGGTCTTGAAGCGCTCCTTGCTCCTTGATCTCCAATTCTTCAAAATTAATTCTAACTATTCCTATTACAAAACTATTTAAAATAAATAGAAACCTTGATCGCCAAATCGAGGGAAGTACATAGGAGGGAATAGAATTTACATTAAGAAAAATTAGAGAAGACGAGGTACGCAGACCCCATTTAATAAAAAACCCATACATTCATGCATCCAACTAAAATAAAATCCAATCACATTGGTCAATAAATCCATAATCAATCCCATTTATTATCATACACATCATCATATGTATCAATAAATTAACATTCATCTCATGAATAATAAACATTTAATATATATATATATATATATATATATATATATATATATATATGATATCATTTAATGGGCAACATTTAGTTGGTATAAAATCTAATTTTGAATCAAAATAAACTCCTTTATTTTAATCCAAATTTAAATCAAAATAAAACTATTTTATTTTATTTAATTTTGAATAAAATAAACTATTTTATTTTAATCAAAATCTTTAATCAAAATAAACTCCTTTATTTTAATTAATTATGGAATCTAATTCCATGAAAAAAATAAAAAAATAAACTCCTTTATTAAAGGAAACACGGATTCTCTTTCCTATTCACAAATAAACTCCTTTATTTTGAATAATATGAAATCATATTTCATATCTAAATAAACTCCTTTATTTAAGGAAATTATGATTCTCTTTCCTATTCACAAATAAACTCCTTTATTTTGAATAATATGAAATCTTATTTCATATCTAAATAAACTCCTTTATTTAAGGAAATTAGGCAATCCAATTTCAACTCCAATTAGTTATCATGGAATCAAATTCCAACTCTAATTAGTTAGCATGAAATTTAATTTTAAAATTAAAATAAACTTTTTTATTTTAATAATAAAATAATTAAGATTAATATATATATAACTATTATATATATATATATAACTATTATATATATAATATAAACCGGATATATATATATATATAGTTAACAGATTACAACTATATATATATATAACGTTAATATATTATATATATAACTATTATATATATAATTAATATTAACTATATATCATAATCAAGATCCTGCTCCCTTGATTTCCGTGTGCTGTGTAAGTTCCCTTGAATTTCCTTTACTTGTTAACATGATTGCCCCTTGTCCATGTTGCATGATTTTTTTTTATTTTTTTTTAAAAGAGAATCACTTGCAACTTAGACTCACGTGAATCACTCATTCCTTTCCATGAGTTCGCAATATAACAGATTTCCGAGGAAAAAATAATTTCAGCTCCTTTTTTTTTTTTATAAATAAATTCTATACAACAAAATTATGCCCAATTAAATTGTTCTAAACACATATCAATATACATATCAAATTAAAACAATTAATAATTTACATAAAGGTTTGGCTTTGATACCACTGTTGGGTTTGTAATATTCAAGAACGCAATCAAATTGCATAAATAAGAATTATTAATTAAACGAAAAAGATAACGAATAAGAATCATACCCTTGAAGATCGAGCTTCCTCAGGTACAAGTTCACCTCCAATCCTTTTCGCGTTCAACTTGAATCCACCGGGTTTGGTTCCTTCCTTTGATCAACGTTAGCCACCCAAATGTTTGGCCTCTAGAGGTGATCCACCAAGGAAGAAGAAAGATCCAAGGAGATGGGTGGTTGGCTAAACCCTAGTTTTTCTATCTCTATAGAAAAGGAGCGTACTCTCCAACCATTGGAAATATCACGTAGTCTTGATATCTGATATAAGACTCCTCTTATAAAGATATCAAGTAACCCTATTAAAATTATGTATTATTTAATTAAACTCTTTTAATTAAAGGGGCTCCCTAATCTTATTAGGGATAATTAATTAAACTCCTTTAACTAATTTTACTTCCTAATCCAATTAGGAATAAATGAGAGTACTTATATTAAATTAATTCCTAAACTCTTTTAGAAATTAAAATAATAATAATAATTGTAATAATATTAATAAGACTCCTCTTATTAATTTATATTTAATATTTCTAAAATATTAAATAATAAATATTAAGCTATTTAATTTATTCTATCACCATAGATTAAATTAAATATACATAACATATTATTACGATTATGCCATTAACTTCTTAAATAATTATTCTTCTTTTTATGGTGTGACCCTTTAGGTTCTCCATATTAAACCTAGGTTGTGAATAAATCAATTAGAACAATTCTAATCTTATTTAAATAAATAAATTAAATAATTAATTTATTTAAATAAATAATATTTATTCTACATAGGGATAAGCCTCCTAACGATCAACGACTTTCCGGATAATATAGATTTCAACATTAATCATAAATGAACCTTTGAGTAAATAGTTATCGAATAATTCAATCCTTCCACCATACAATGTCCCAATTAAATATAAGACATGGAATTACTTGTCAAGTCTTATTTTATTTAATTATATGTATTTCGACTCTTAAATGTACAACTCAAATAATGCAAATTAGAAACTCCTTTCTAATTTCATTCTCGCTTATACCAAGGACTCTTTGGGTTGTCATTTATTGAATCACATAGGACATTTCTCTTCTTTTAATAGAAGTGGTTGATTCTTTATTGATCATACATTATCTCCATGTACAACTTATTATACCCAAGCATACCCTTTGATATACCCTAAGGGTCTTAAGGAATAAGTCAAAGTATAACTCATCATACACAAGATACTATGATGATCTCAAGTCCAAGGATCACTTGTACTACTATCACTACAGGAATTCCTATTGACAGGCAAGTAAAACTCCATTAGGTATTCCTTAGCGAGCCACGTTCGATGAACTTATTCTCTAATAAGCACCTACATACTTGCTTTTAGTGTCTCCACACAAAATGATCATGAGATCAATCATCCTCATCCAATGAGCAAGCAACGTATGTACCAATCTATCCGGATTCACTAATCCCCAATAAAGTAATCCAATGATTGGGAACTATTTTAGTTTTAAGCTTTCTAAGAATTTAGATCTCATTAGAATGATCATCATCATTATTCTAAAAGCATTGCTTAAAACTATGGGTTTATCATATATTATAAAAACAAACATCATGTAGATAATTAAAAGCCTTTAATAAATTAATACTTTTTATTAATAAATGAATAAGATTGTTACAAAGTATATGCTTTATCATCAAACATGATTGGCTTGTGTGCATACTACTTTCAGAGACGTGGATAAAGCAGATCACCAAGATATTTGATGTCTTGGGATGCTCCGAGGAGCAAAAGGTTCCCTTTGCCACGTTCATGTTGAGAGGAGAGGCAGATTATTGGTGGGAATTAATAAAATGTACTCAGCCTGCCACACTCAAAATGTCTTGGGAAAAGTTCCAAGAACTGTTCAACGATAAGTACTTTCCCGAAAGTATTCATCACATGAAGGAGGTGGATTTTATCAAGTTGGAGCAAAATAATATGACCTTGTCGCAGTACGAGGCTAAGTTTGCCGAGTTGTCCCGGTTCGCATCCCATTTGGTTGATAATGAGGACAGAATGACGCGAATATTTTTACGAGATTTGAGACCTGAAATACGTTAATACCTCATTTCTCACAAACTGTATTTGTATTCAGCTGTTGTGAATAGGGCTCAGTTATTGGAGCGTGATAATGAGTCAACCCAACAAAGAGAGAGCAGCCGACAAGTCGATAATACCAGTGGTAGTAGTCATCGAAGCGGTGACAACAAACGTAGAGGGAATCAACATGCTAGAAATGGTAACCACTTCGGTGGTAATCATGGCCAAGATAATAGAAGTGGAAATTTCAAGAAGAGGAGATTCAATAATGATGGAAAGACGTCAGCACCAACACCTGTTGTTAAGGAAGGAGAACGGCATCACCGGTATATATTACAAATGCGAGGGAGGACACATCATTCCAAACCCAGACGCACCGATCTAAAGCATGTTACAATTATGGAAGAGAAGGTCACCTAGCCCGATTTTGTTGTGCACCAATGTAAGACCCTAACTTTTTGAATAAAGATGAATTTTCTATAAATATCATTTTTGAATATTATGGAGTGAATTTGATATAACGTTATTGTTATATAATATTCGATTGGTCGGGGAATATTCGTTTTAACAAGGAATATTCGTACGACGACACAATCATTTGTGGGCCCATAATGTAATAAGCGCTTGATGAAGAAAAGCGACAAGTTTGAGTTTTATAAATAATGGCGTAGTGGTTACTGCTAATTAACAACATTTGGAATACACGGTGGTTAAAATACGAATACGCGTTATTGCACAAAGCAGTGCTGAGATTGCACAATATTTTTAAATTATTGATTCTTACGTAAGAAGGCACTACTTAATAATTGTTACGATAATTACTTTATCAATATTTTATTTTATTGATTCAATAATTCTTTGCGTTGATATTTTATATTATTGTTGTTTCAATAATTATCAACGCATGATATTTCCCAATGATCAAATCAATAATTCATATTATTTGAATAATATTATTAGATAACATTATTGGCAATGTATAGAAAGTTCTGTCAAGGAGAGGTTTGGTCACCTAATTGCGCGCCAATAAGGAGAAATCCTTATCGAAAAGCCCCCTCTTTCCTGGGAACGGCCTGGTTATCATTATTGTGATTCTGTAATATTATTTGTGAATAATTAATTATTAATTTATAAGATAAGGAAATATTTATTTTACGTGGACATAAATGATGGATAGGAAAATATTTATTTTATGTGATTATAAATGTAGGAATTAATGTTGAGGTGTTTTATTAGTATTTTATCGAATTGGAGGTTTTAAAAATAAAATTAGTGTTCTTAAAGGTCTATTGCGTGAGTTATAATTTTGATCTGACCGTTGGATCGTTGTTATTTTTGGATATGTTATACATATATAGGTTGAGTATATGTCCACAAATTTTGAACCATTAAAAAATTAACGTATGATTTGTTATGAATTTTATGAGGTATTGAAAATCGTCCGTTTGTGGATTTCGAATATTTTCTGTTTGGAATTTGGGAAAACTTAAAGCTACAAAGTTGTAGAGAATTCGATTTCATGCGGAATGGACATAAAATTCATATTTTTCTGATAAAAGGACTTTATTATGAATTGTTCAAGTTTCAGAAATTAAAATATTTTTAATTAAATTTGGGCGGGACCCAGTTTTGTTTGAAAACATGTGGGCTGCAAATTTGTGTCCAAGATGGCTGGCTTGTTATTCAACAAAGTTGGCGTAGAAGAAAAATAAATAAATAATATTATTTTATTAATTTAGTCTCCTATGGCGTTCTAGCATTTTCCTATGAATAGGGTGCTTAGTTAGAATTGAAAATCACACCAGAATCAGAGAATTCTTCTTCTATAATCTTGAGCGTATTTCTTTTGAGTTTTGGAAAGCTTTGAGCGTAGAAAATATTGAAAGTTTTCTTCAAGAGTATCCCCACTATACCAGTTGGAGTACTCTTCTTATCAAGGTAAGGGATGTTATTTTTGTTCAATATTCGCTTGAAATAATATTTTCTTCCATACTTTGTATTATGTAAGTAATATTATTTCATTTCAGATTTCAAATTCTATACTCGTTTTGTTAAAGTTTTGGCTTCTATACTCCATGAAATTAGTATAATATCCTTGATATTTGCGCTTCATCCAGTATCTTTTCATGGAAATATTATTCTAAACGTTCTTGATAAGTTTTAACTTTTTTATGTCGGAGTACTATTCGCGGGGTTACTATTCCCGAAGTACTATTCACAGGGTACTATTCAGTAGAGTACTATTCACCCGGGGTATTATTCATGATAAAAATTGATTCGTTTTCGGTCCAAATTATTTTTGGCACAATATTATTCTTGAATTTTACTCCACAAAGCAGTATCATGTTTACAATTTGGACGTTATTGATTTCTGGATAAATTAAATTATAAATCTTTAAAAATTTATCCTTGAACTTATTTTATTGAATTCTTATATCATTGTCATCATCCTCATGTTTATATTATGTTGAAAGTCATCTGTGGCCTGTAGTACATAGATGGACTTGGTATGATTATGACCAGGGATTATTCAGCATAATCATGACTGTAATGTTACAAATGATGTGGTAAAGGCCCTCTTTGGCCCGTAGTGCATTGATGGACAATTGTTGGCATGATCATGACCATTGATGAATACACGAATATCCTTTGCCCGTAGTGCATGGATAATTTGTGGTCGTGATACTAAAGAATATCCTTGGTCGTAGTGCAGGGGTGATTCGATGATGTGGATTATTTATTAAGCTGAGTCTCAGCGATAAAAGTGATGAAAAATCTTTTAAATCATAGAAGATAGTAGATTTTATGCTCTACTTGACTCTTCTAATGGATTGCTTGTTCCGCTGCAGTTAAACTTGATGTTTGTTGTATTTTATCAGTTTAACATTATTGAAGGCTAACGATAAATTATTCTGCATTATCTTAGTCATAATATTTCTTCTTTGGGCTAGTTGAGCTCACCCTTTTGCTTTCATTGTCCTCTTGAAAATGAGAACGTGAGTCGGGACTAGTCGGGGAGCGAGTGATTTGGTCCAGATGATAGCATTAGTAGTCCTCACTATTCTATGAAATAGTGTGATAATAAATGTATTGAGGACTCCATTTGAGTTAAATACTGTCTAGAAGACAATATTCATTTAAAAACTCTTAGTTTATGTTTTGTCGTATTTTACACGACAGTTGTATTATTAAGTTGTATTTGAATTTTGTACCATGTATTTGGCGACTCAAGATGGGTGATGTATACCTGTTTTGGGGGCGTCACAACCAAAGTCAAGTCCAGCTGGGATGGAGGCATCAAAGGCCGTCCCATACAAGACAAAACCGGTAGTTCAAGGGAGAACGTTTGTCGTAACCTCCCAAAAAGTGAGGAATCTGAACGAGGTGATCATGGGTAAGATAATCATAAACTCTAGTGAAGTTTATACCTTATTTGATACCGGTTCTACCCATTCTTTTATTTCTCCTACTTGCACTCAACGTTTAAATTTAACTCCAGAGAAATTAAACTTTGATTTATCTGTTGAAACTCCGTTGGGAGAAACCTTCATTACATCCACTATTTATAAGTCTTGTTTTATTCAAATTGGTAACCACACGTTACCTGTCGATCTTATCTCTTTAAAAATGTGACGCCCCCAAAATTAGGTATACATCACCCATCTTGAGTCGCCAAATACATGGTACAAAATACAAATACAAACTTAATTATACAAATGTCGTGTAACATACGACAATACATAAACTGAGAGTTCTAATAGGAATATTGTCATCTAGACAATATCCATACTCAAGGAGTCCTCATTACATTTATTGTCACACTATTTAACAGAATAGTGAGGACTACTAATGCTATCTTCTGGACCATCACTCCTTTCCCCGACTCGTCCCAGCTATATTCTCATTTCCTGAAGAGAACATTGAAAGAAAGAGTGAGCTCAACTAGCCCAGTAAGAAATATTATGACTAAGATAATGCAGAATAAATTATCAATAGTCTTCAACAATGTTAAACTAATAAAATACAATAGACATCAAGTTTAACTGCAGCGGAAAAGCAATCCATTATAAGAGTCAAGTAGAGAATAAACCCTACTATCTTCTATGATTTAAAAATGTTTTCATCAACTTTTATCGCTTAGACTCAGCTTAATAATTAAACCACATCTTCTAATCATCCCTGTACTACGAGCCAAGGATATTCATTAAATCATCAACGGTCATGACTATACTGAATTATCCCTGGTCATAATCATACCAAAAACTGTCCATCAATGCATTACAGGCCACTGAGGACATTTACCACATCACTTATAACATCACAGTTTATGATTATACCGAATGATCCGTGGTCATAATCATACTAAGTCCATTTATGTACGTAAGCCAAAGATGACTTTCAACATAATATAAACATGAGGATGATTACAATGTTATAAGAATTCAATTAAACAAGTTCACGAATTAAATTATCCAGGAACTAATAACGTCCAAATTGTCAACATGATACTTCTGTGTAGAGTAAAATTCAAGAATTCTCAGAAGAATATTTCCATGAAAAGATACTGGATGAAGCGGAAATATCAAGGATATTCCACTAATTTCATGGAGTATCGAAGTCAAAACTTTAACCAACTGAGTATAATAAAGAATATATGAAACTGCAAATGGATTTTCACCCGCCATGCGGTAATCCACATATACAGATCATTTTCATAATTTAATAAGGAATGAATACAAAGGATCATTCACCATGCATGTGGCAATTCACGTAGGCAGGTTATTCCAACAGAATAATAAAGAATGGAATAACGGAAGGATTCACCATGCATGCGATAGAGACCGCACATACAGGTTATTCCCAACAGAATAATAAATGCGAAATAATAAATATGGAACCAGGTCAGGTGAAATTCACACCGACAGGATATTCCGACAGAATAATAAAGAACAGAATAATAAAAGAATTTCACCAAGTATGCGGTACCAGCAGCATAAACAAAGTTATTCTAACATAATAATAAAGAATGGAATAATGTAAGAAGATCACCAAGTATTGGGTAAACCGCATATACAAAGTCATTCCACCAAGTATAGGGTAAACCAGAGCATCTGAGTTATTCCAATGAGAATAATAAAGAATGGAATAACATAAGGATTTCACCAAGTATAGGTATGCATGAGTATCACGAGGTTATGTATAGGGTATGCCACTTTTACAAAGTTATTCCAATGTAATAATAAAGAATGGAATAACATAAGGATTTCACCAAGTATAGGGTATGTCACAGCGTGTCTGAGGTTATGTCTAGGGTATGCCACTTTTACTGGTTATTCCAACAGAATAATAATGAATGGAATAACATAAGGATTTCACCAAGTATAGGGTATGCCACTCATACAGGTTAGGTACAGGGTATGCCACGTATACAGGTTATTCCAATAGAATAATAAAGAATGAAATAACAAAAGTTCTCTTCATGAATAAGAAAGAATAACACCCCTTACCATAAAAGAAACTGGATATAGAAGTAGTGAAGTAGCAGAATACTCTTCTTCTTTCTCTCTATAATTTTCTCTCTATAGCTTCTCTCTATAATTTCTCTCTCTAGAGTTTCAATGAATTCGTAAGAAATAATGAAGGAATGAGCTTCTATTTATAGAAGAATGAAATGAATAGTAACTAATTCATGAACGGTCCAGATCGATTTACTTTTAAATTAACGATCCAGATCGATTTACTATTAAAACTTAAAGCAACGGTCCATATTGATTCACTATTCTAACCTTTAAACCAACGATCCATATTGATTCACTATTTTAACCTTTAAACCAGCGATCCATATTGATTCACTATTATAACTTTCCACCAGCGGTCCATATTAATTCACTAATATAACTTCAACCAACGGTCTGAAAAATTAGCACATCTCCTCATGGAATAATATTGTACCCAAATACCCGAATGCACAATAATAGAATGAATAGTAACTGGGTGAATAGTAACTCGTGAATAGTAACTCGTGAATAGTAACTCATGAATAGTAACTCATGAATAGTAACTCGTGAATAGTAACTCCAACACAAAAAGTGTCCCAAATACTCAAGTGAACAATACTAGAGTGAATAGTAATTTCGATGAATAGTAACTCTGACACAAAAAGTGTCCCAAATACTCGAGTGAATAATACTAGAGTGAATAGTAATTTTAGTAAATAGTAACCCGTGAATAGTAACTCGTGAATAGTAACTCCGACAAAAAAAGTGTCCCAAATACTCTAGTGAACAATACTAGAGTGAATAGTAATTTCTGTATAGTAACCTGTGAATAGTAACTCATGAATAGTAACTCATGAATAGTAACTCTGACACAAAAAGTATCCCGAATACCCGATTGAACAACATAACCTCTAGACATCAATTATCATCGGAATAGATGTCAATTTCTACTAACACAAATAATTCCAACACAATGAAATTATCAAACTCATCTTTAATCAACACAAACTTATACATCATTAATACCATAACTCACAATATTTAACAACCAGGTTGTTCCCAGGAAAGAGGGGGCTTTCCGATAAGGATTTCTCCTTATTGGCGCGCAATTAGGTGACCAAACCTCTCCTTGACAGAACTTCTAGACATTGTAAATATTACAATTTAATAATATGAATAACTTTGTCGTCTCAATTATCGATTTAATAAAATAACATATTATGCACATGATACTATGACAATAATCGAATCAATAATATGAGAGATATGATGCAGCAATTACTGTAGCAATAATGCAGTATAATTGAGTGACTTATCACATAAGCATCAATAATCAATATTGTGGTGCTACTATGCAACCACGCCAGACATCTGCATACTTTTACTACGATGCGATTCAATAATATCAACCAGTAAAACCTCCGCCGTTATTTCCATAAAATATTTTTGTCGTTTTCTAACTACGACAGTTCTTCTGTTGTGGGTCCACCAATGATTGTGTCGTCGTACGAATATTCCTCGACAAAAAAGAATATTCCCCGACCAATCGAATATTATATAACAACTTGCATACTTTACAAAATTTTCAAATACTACCCACAACTATAACAATATCTCAAATCCACACCATAATATTAAAAAAAATATATTTCGAAAAATTTAAATCTTTATTTATAAAATCTTGGGTCTCACAAAAAATACTTGCATTCGATGTGATTTTAGGAATTGATTAGTTGACTACTCATCATGCTAAAATTGATTATTTTTGTAAGGTTGTTAGCTTTCATATACCTAACCAACCTATTATGCGAATTCAAGCACCCAAACCATTAAAGTCAATCACTGTCATCTCAAGCCATAAAGCTATTCGTTTATTGATAAACGGATGTCAAGCTTTCTTAGCTCATGTCACGGATTTAAATAAAAATACGTCAGTCTTGAATGATATTTCTATTATTAATAAATTTCTTGACGTATTCCCTGAAGAACTTCCTGGTCTACCCCCATAGCGTGAAATTAAATTTTGTATCGACCTTGAATCCGGTACAAAACCCATTTCCAAAGCCCCATATCGAATGGCTCCTATTGAACTTCAGGAGTTAAAAACCCAACTACAGAAATTGTTAGACATCGGTTTCATTCGTCTTAAATACGCCTCCTTGGGGTGCTCTCGCTTCTATTCATGAAGAAGAAAGATGGAAGTATGCGACTTTGTATTGATTATCGGGAGTTGAATCATGTCACCATCAAAAATAGGTACCCGTTACCTCGTATTGATGATCTATTTGACCAGTTACAAGGCGCCAAATTCTTTTCAAAGATCAATCTTCGTTTCGAATATCATCAGTTAAAGATTAAAATCGATGACATCCCAAAGACTGCTTTCAGAACTCGGTACGGGCATTACGAATTCCTAGTTATGTCTTTTGGATTAACTAATGCTCCTCTTGCCTTCATGGATATGATGAACCGAGTATTCAAATAATATTTGGATCACTTTGTGGTCATCTTTATTGATGACATCCTTATTTACTCTAAAAGCCGTGAAGATCATGAGCAACACTTAAGGCTGATACTCCAAAAGTTTCGTGAGAACAAGTTATATGCCAAGTTGAAGAAATGCGAGTTATGGCTTGAGGATGTAGCATTCCTTGGGCACGTAATATCAAATCATGGAATATCTATTGACTAGACAAAGATTAAATTAATTCAAAGCTGGGAGCAACCTAAGTCAGTGACCGAAGTACGTAGCTTTCTCGGCTTAGCTGGTTATTATCGGAGATTCGTAAAAGGGTTTTCTCGAATCGCTACTCCATTAACTCAGCTGACTCGGAAAGATACAAAATTCAGTTGGAGCGAGGATTATGAGAAGAGTTTTCAAGAACTCAAGAGGAGACTCATTTCAGCACCTATTCTAACAATACCATCTGGTTCGGAGGGATTTGTCATCTACAGTGATGCTGCAGGCAAAGGTTTAGGATGTGTTCTTATGCAACATGGGAAAGTCATAGCCTATGCCTCGCGACAACTCAAAGAATATAAGAGGAATTATCCTACTCATGATCTAGAG
The DNA here is from genome assembly GCA_020205615.1 of Panax quinquefolius. Taxonomy (NCBI): domain Eukaryota; kingdom Viridiplantae; phylum Streptophyta; class Magnoliopsida; order Apiales; family Araliaceae; genus Panax; species Panax quinquefolius. The sequence continues at coordinate 90,716,076 of CM035158.1, forward strand.
GTGGCAGCTGTCGTTTTTGTACTTAAGATTTGGAGGCATTACCTGTATGGAGAGAAGGTGGAGATCTATACGGATCATAAAAGCCACAAATATTTCTTCACTCAAAAGGAACTCAACATGCTGCAATGATGATGGCTTGAGCTATTGAAAGATTATGATCATACCATTCAATACCATCCTGGAAAAGCGAACGTAGTAGCTAACGCATTGAGTAGAAGATCATATGCGGGTACGAGTGCGATATTTTCAATGCAAAGGCCCACTTTTTATGACTTACAAAGGATGGAGATAGAGTTAAAGACTCCAGGGACCCATGTGATGATGGCGAATATACGAGTAGAACCGACTTTAATCGATTAAGTTAAAGCTGCTCAAGCTACAGACCTAGAGCTAATGCGTGTGGAGAAGAAAGTGCAAGAAGATGCTATTCTGGAAGCAAGAATCGATGAAAAAGGAATACTTCGAGTCAACTCAAGACTTTGTGTTCCTAACGATTCTGACTTGAAGTATAAAATCATGATGGAGGTGCAAAACACACCGTTTGCAATCCATCCTGGGAGTACCAAAATGTATCGTGATCTTCAATATACATTTTGGTGGAGCAATATGAAGAGAGAGATAGTGGGGTTTATCTCAAGGTGTCTAACTTGTCGACGAGTCAAGGTGGAGCATCAAGTGCCAAAAGGTCCATTGCAATCACTTGAAATTCTAGAATAGAAGTGGGAGCACATTACCATAGATTTCGTTACTGGTCTTCCCAAGGTTTCTTAAGGCATAGATGCGATTTGGGTCATTGTTGATAGATTGACCAAGTCTGCTCATTTCTTCGATACGAGAAACTTATACACTTGAACGCCTCTTGCTCGTATGTACATACATGAGATTGTAAGATTGCATGGTATGCCAGTATCCATAATTTCTGATCGAGACCCAAGATTCACTTCAGGATTTTGGGTTAGTTTGCAAAAAGCTATGGCACAGATTTATGATTTAGTTCGGCGTATCATCCTCAAATGGACGGGCAGTCTGAGAGGACTATTCAAACTCTTGAGGATTTATTAAGACTCTATGTCCTTGACTTCAAGGGAAGCTGGGACAAGTTCTTACCATTAGTGGAGTTTTCCTACAACAACAGTTATCAAGCAAGCATTGGCATGGCTCCATTCGAAGCGTTGTATGGAAGAAAGTGTCGTTCTCCAGTATGCTGGGATGAGGTGAGTGAAGCAACGTTGTTGGGATCGGAGTTGGTACGTATGACTACGAAAAAGATTCAAACGATCCGACAACATATAAAAACCTCACAAGACCGACAAAAGAGTTATGCTGATCTTCATTGAAAGGACGTGGAATTCGATATTGGAGATTATGTGTTGTTACGTGTTGCTCCATGGAAAGGAGTTACGAGATTTGGAAAGAGAGGAAAGCTTAATCCTCAATTCATTGGCCCATTTTTAATCCTCGATCGAGTAGGGACTGTAGCCTATAGACTTGCTTTACCGCCAAGTATGTCTCGTGTTCATAACGTTTTTCATATATCCATGTTACGTAAATATGTGAAAGACCCGAACCACATTATTGAAGTTAGAACCCGATTTAAATAGCGGAAGATTTAACGTATGAAGAGGTTCCTATTCAAATCTTGGATAAGAAGGAACATATTCTACCCTCCAAGGTTATACCTCAAGTCAAAGTTTTATGGAGAAACCACGATGTTGAGGAAATGACCTGGGAGTTAGAATCTAAAATGAAATCAAGGTATCCTCACCTCTTTGACATATCAGGTACGTACCCTAATTTCGAGGATGAAATTTCATAAGAAGGGGAGGTTGTAAGACCCCAACTTTTTTGAATAAAGAATATGTTTTTTTCTCGAAATATATTTTTGAATATTATGTTGTGGATATGATATAATGTTATAGTTGTGGGTAATATTTGAAAAGTTTGCAAAGTAAGCAAGTTGATATAAAATATTCGTTGTGTCGAGAAATATTCGATTGGTCGAGGAATATTCATTTTAACAGGGAATATTCGTATGATGGCACAATCATTGGTGGACCCCACAAAGGAAGTATTATCGTAGTTAGAAAATGACAGAAATATCTTTTTATAAAAATAACTGCGAAAGTTTTACCGTTAAAATGTTGAACTATCCAGTGGTAAAAGTACAGTAATACGCGTGGTTGCATAGTAGCACACGGTATTGATTATTGATGCTTACGTGAGAAGTCACTCAGTTATACTCAATTATTGCTACAGTAATTGTTGCATAGTATCTCACGTTATTTGATTCAATTATTGTCACAGTATTAATATTTTATATTGTTAAATCAATAATTGAGACGACAAAGTTATTCATATTATTATTTACAATATTGACGACGTCTAGAAAGTTCTGTCGAGGAGAGGTTTGGTCACCTAATTGCGTGCCAATAGGGAGAAATCCTTATCGAAAAGACCCCTCTTTCCTGGGAATGATCTGATTGTTAAATATTGTGAGTTATAATATTAATGATGAATAATTGTTAATAGATTAAAAATGTGTTTATTAAAGATAAATAATTTGTGGTAAATATTTATTCAATTTTTGATATAAATATAGGGATTGTTATGAGGCGTTTGTTATAAGTTTGACTTAGTATTCCATGGGAAGATTTACTAATTTTATGGACCGTCGATGGTGGTTTTAATAGATAATCAATCTGGACCATTGATGGTGATTTTAATAGTAAATCAATCCGGACCATTGATGGTGGTTTTAATAGTAAATTAATCTGGACCGTCGGTGGTGGGTTTAGTAGTAAATCAATCTGACCGCTTGTGGTGGTTTTTTAAAAATAAATCAATCTGACCGAAAATCAATTGGAGGTTTTAAAAGTAAATCAATCTAGACCATCGATGGTGGTTTTAAAAGTAAATCAATCTGGACCGTCGGTTGTGGTTTTAATAATAATCAATATGAACCGTTCGTTCTGATAGTAAATCAATATGGATCGTTCATGATTCAATTACTATTTAGTCCATTCTCCTATAAATAAAAGCTTAATTCTTCTTTCATTATCACCAATTCACTGAGATTCACAAGAGACACTATAGAGAGAGAAACTATAGAGAGCAAGAAGAAGAGTATTCTGCTACTTCACTATTGTAGTATCCAACCTTCTACTAAGGTAAGGGGTATTATTTCTTTCGTATTCATAAGGAATACTATTTTTCGTATTCATCCTTTAATATGTTTTAATAACTCTCGCTCTACGTGGATTACATATCGTATGACAGGTGAAAATCCATTTGCAGTTTTGTATGTTATTTCTTTTCATATTCTTAAATCTAAACTTACTATGGTAAGTATTGCTTCTATAATCCTTGAAATTAGTGGAATATCCTTGAGTTTTGCACTTCATCCAGTATCATTTTATTAGAATATTGATCTGAACTTTCTTATTAAATATCATTATTCTCACCCGGGGTACTATTCATGGGTTACTATTCACCCAGTTACTATACACTATAATATTATTCACTCGGGTATTCGGGGCACATTTCATGTCGAGGTACTATTCACGAGTTACTATTCACCTGATTACTATTCACTCAAATATTATTCACTCGAGTATTCGGGGCACTTTTCATGTCGGGGTACTATTCACAAGGTACTATTCCTGAAGTACCATTCACAGGGTACTATTCACCAAAAAAATTATTTCTTTTATGTCCAAATTATTTTTGATACATGGATATTATTCTTGAATTTTACTCCACAAAGTAGTATCATGTTGACAATTTGGATATTGTTGAATTCTGGATAAATTAAATTATAAATCATTAAAAATTTATCCTTTGCTTTCTTTTAATTGAATTCTTATATCATTATCATCATCCTCATGCTTATATTATGATGAAAGTCATCTTTGGCTTACGTGCATAGATAAACTGTTGATTGGTATGATTATGACCAGGGATAATTCAGTATGATCATGACCATTGATGATTACACGAATATTCTTGGCCCATAGTGCAAGAATAATTTGTGGACGTGATACTAATAAATATCCTTGGCCCGTAGTGCAGGGATGATTCGATGATGTGATTTATTTATTAAGCTGAGTCCCATCGATAAAGTTAATGATAAACTTTTTAAATCATAGAAGATAATAGATATCATGCTCTACTTGACTCTTCTAATGGATTACTTGTTCTATTGCAGTTAAACTTGTTGTCTATTATATTCTATCAGTTTAACATTGTTGAAGGCTAATGATAACTTATTCTGCATTATCTTAGTCATAATATTTCTTACTGGGCTAGTTGAGCTTACCCTTTTACTTCCATTGTTCTCTTCAGGAAATGAGAATGTAGCCGGAACTATTCAGGGAACGGAGTGATGGTCCGAGATGGTGTTATAATAGTCCTCACTATTCTATAAAATAGTGTGACAATAAATGTAATGAGGACTCAATTTAAGTTTGGATATTGTCTAGAAGATAATATTCGTGTAAAAACTCTCAGTTTATGTTGTATAATTAAGTTTGTATTTGTATTTAGTACCATATATTTGGCGACCCAAGATGGGTGATGTATACCTATTTTGGGGGCGTCACATAAGTGGCTCTAGCTTTCCCAAAAACTCCGGTGGTCACAGCTCCTTGAATTGCTTAGCGATAACCAGCCATGAGTTGCCATTGATTCCACCTATATTTTGAACAGGAATCTCTCTCATTTGGTGTTGCATGAATTATAGAAAGCTTCTAAACATCCCATCATTCATCATTTGGTCGATGTTGTTTACATGAGGATTATTGACTTCTTGATGCACATTATCTAGGTTATTGATTGGCAGTGTCTCAACGGTCTCATGTGCTCCATTGCTTATCTCAAAATTTTTAGATGCCATTTTCAAACACTGCCACAAAACAAGGGTTAATTGATATGACACATATTATCCCTATATTCTGACCGACCAATTAAATAACAAATAAACTTAGGTAGGACACACTAGCGAATGATTTACTCATCTCCCCCTTCCTAGTTCTAGCCTCAGATCTCTGCCATGGATCATATCCCTAAGCTTTGATACCAACTGTGATACCCCCAAAATAGGTTTACACAACCCATTCCGAGTCGCCAAATACATGGTACATAATTTAAATACATACTTTATTTATACAACTGTCATGCAAAATACGACAACACAATAGCTGAGTTTCAATACAAATATTTTCTCGTGGACAATATTCAAACTCAAATAAAGTCCTCATTACAATTATTTTCATACTATTTTATAGAATAGTGAGGACTACTATAGCAACCATCTTGGACCGTCACTCCATTCCCCGACTAGTCCCATCTATATTCTCATTTCCTGAAGAGAACAATGAAAGAAAAGGGTGAACTCAACTAACCCAGTAAAGAATATTATGGCTAAGATAATATAGAATAAATTATCCTTAGTCCTCGTCAGTATAAAAACTGATAAAATACAATAGCCAACAAGTTTAGATCAACATCTGCAGCGAAATAAGCAATCCATTAGAAGATTCAAGTAGAGCTTCATTGAATTATCCATGCACTACGGGCCAAGGATATTCATTGTTATCACCAGTAGTCATGATCATGCCAAAAAACTGTCCATCAATACACTACGGGCCAAATAGGAGTTTTAGCACATCATTTATAATATTACAGGTCATGATTATACCGATACATAATTCTTGGTCATAATCATACCAATCAACAGCCCATCTATGCACTACGGGCCAAAGATGAATTTCAACACAATATAAGCATGAGGATGATGACAGTGATATAAGAAATCAATCAAGTGAGATCAAGAATAAATATTAAATGTAGACACTCAAAATTTTCTGCACACCTGTTACTAACATTGCAGGAGGGCTGATTCGTCTTTCGGAGATAACCCTGGAAGATAGCTCACATCCATTCCGGATACTACCGGAAGTTTAGTCTCAACCCCGGAACACACACCGGGAGTATCATTTCCAACCTCAGAGATAAACCCGAGTTTCATCCTTGGAGATAACCTCAAGGAATATTGTTGCAGTTTCGGCGATAACTCCAGAAATGCTTGTTTCAAATGCATATGAAAAGCTTCAATCTCAGACCTCCTGCCGAGTCACTCATTCTTCAGACCCGAAGCTAACACTGGGCAGACAAGCACACTTACAGATGACCTTGCGGCATTCAAACACTTGCAGCAGTCCAATCTCCGATGTAACCCTAAGCAACATCTGCTTTCAACTAAAACCGGAGATAACCCCGGTGAGGAGTCAAACGTCATCTTTCCACCTCAACACCTGCACGTTGTCTCAACACTTCATACATACATACATACGACAATATTATACAAGAACCAAGGAGTTCCAATCCCGAGTGACTATTACACGTGGCAGCACACCGGATAGAATTTGAAGCTTGAAGACTATGGGCATGATCCCCTCTTCCTGACTTCGTACAACCTCTAATCCCATGTCATTGCGTAACTCTCAACAAAAGCAGTCCGAAGATGGTCTTGTATACCTCGTTCGAATGCTCGGATTGATGTTCTGCAAGTTCGAGTAGACATTAAAGTGTACGAGTGCACGTACTTTGAGACGACGGGACCCACGAAGCCCGGGGAACCCCGAACAGCTGCAGGTGCATCTGCGACTACCGTAGGTACACCTGCGGCTCCCTCCTCTATAAATAGAGGGCTTGGGGTGGCCATTTTGAAAAAAAGAAAAGGCGAGGAAGCCCTGTCAAATTTTCTCTGTACACACCCCATATTAATTGTTTCCTCATTTTAAACACCTGTTAGCTCACATATAGCTATATTTTTACCGGTGGGAGCTGAGTGTTTATCCATCTAGAGTCATTGAAGCCTGCATTGGCAACCCACTATAAGCCTTCTCACACTCTATAAAGCCTTTCTCTTCATCTTTGCACACATTATTCTACACATTGAGAGTCGTGTTGTTGTGTGCGTGATGCCTCAATTTGGTCTCATGGTTTTCATTTACATGCAGATATATATACTTATATATGTATATATTTATATATGGACTAACATTATCGAGTTATGCCTCGATTGAGCCTAGACTTATGTCTGGAGCATTTACTTGCTTATATATATATATATATATATATAATTGTTGTCGGACATATCCGATGAGCCTAGACTTATGTCTGGTTCGTTTACTACTTATATATATATATATATATATTTTCTATCAGGCCTGAAGTTTACTTCGAGGCCTTTTACTACTTTATTTATATTTAGTCCCGCCTGGAGTTTACTTCGTGGCGGTTGATCACATTTACTGCTTTATTTACATTTCTGATCCCCCATGGAGTTGTTTCGTGTTGGTTGATCAAGTCCATATACGGTCCACGTGTCGAGTGGCGCTGATCAAAGTGAAGGACACCATAGAAGAGTTATCTTCTATGAAGCAGCCTCTAATGATCATCAGGAACAATCACCGAAGAATGCAATCCTTGACTCTCACATCATCGGGAATAGTCTCACTCAACAGCCCGCTTATAACATCTACGCTCAAAGGACATGTACGAATAATCCTGCCCTTGAGCGCCTCCGCCGGAACTCCCAACAAGGATTTGACGGCAGTAGGGGTGATATCCACCGTACAAGGCATTGGATCCCCTCCAAACTCCATACCTATGATAAATCGCCAATCCATCGGCATCATCATCACCTCACAGTCCAGCAAATGGAGTGACTGAGTCTAGTGAAACCAGCGCTCAAACAATGTCCCGAGGTAACCCCAGGGACAATGATGGGGAAGTATGGAAAAGAACGTCTCGAATCCCCAGCCATGTACAATCGCTCTATAGTCATCATGCAAAGCTTGATACAAAGAGTGGATGCTGAACTAGTTCCCTCAAACACGTACAGCAGGAGCAGGAACCTCAACCAATACATCCTCCTCCTCGTCCTCGACATCCGGCACTTCAACTCGGATAGAATATATCACCGCCTCCACCAAACGACGAGGTTGTCTAACAGAACGGGGTCGAGGCACTTCACAAGCCCTCCTCCGTACACCAGAAGTGGTCCTGCGGGAACTACTCGGCTGATCCGGATCCATAATATCTGGACAACAAGTCTCCAAATCACCTCAGAAAGGGTGTGGTAAATTCTTATCTGGAGCTTTTCAAAATGCATCTTATGGCTACATGCATGCATGCATTGTTTTAACATACATCTACAGTAGAGTTAAAAATCCATGACTACCCAATGCCTACATTTTGAAATTTTTTGCCATAGCCCCCTTTGTAAATGGGACTATCCACATGTATATAGGCATAACTAGGTAGCCATTCAGTAGCACACCTACCCACAGTCATATACATCCTACATGCATTAATACATCACAATAAAACATCCGTAAGTGTAGTCTAATTACCAGGATTATTTTGCTTTTCTAACTTTACTCATTTGTCCTCAAATAGGATAAGAAATGACAGTAACAAGTGCCAATTTGACTGTTTCAAAAGTTAAATTTTTTCACATCATTATGTTCAATATGGTTTAATACTAACATTTAATGTGTTGAATATTTTTAATAAAGTCATATCAGCATGCATATTCACTACTATGTGTCTAAATGCATTTCATGTGATAAGTCATTTTCCAACGGATAGAAACTGGAAAAGAATACATGCATATGTTACCAGGACAGTGAAGAACACTTGTACGATGGCAGAATGTGCAGAAAGTCGCCCGAACTCAGCAGGTCTAAAGAAGAGCTCTTAGGTTTCCTTCGCGGCACAGCTTGAAAATGGCTTATAAAAGTAATATGCAGGCTTTACATAGCCATGGTTGGCCATATAGTTCATTTACTTGAGGCTGCCGCAGTGTACCGCAAAGCACCCATACATGGGTCCCACACCTCCGGTTTGGTCCAATTAGAGTTGCAAATGAGGTCTCACAAGATGAAAAGGCCAAATCAGGAATAAAAATGTTACGCAATTGAGTGGAATAGCCTGAAATCCTGGTTTTCATGGGCCACACTCTAGCTTTATATATCACTCATTGGTATTCACCTGCATACAAGGTATACTATACCATTGGCCTTAGATTTTACAAATCATGCTCGGCAATACCTCATAAAGGTCTGATGTCGTCAGTGCAGGGTCACAGTCCTAAAACGTATCCCCGGCGGGGGTTACAACGTTGAAGTTATAAATTGATAAAGTATCCCCCGGTGGGGGTCACAACGCGGAAAAATTTCAAACATCCATGTATCCTCGGCGGGGGTCACAACGCAATGCAACCATTGATATACGCATCAATGAACGTCAAGCAACCTTGGCATACTCTGTGACGCCCCCAAAACAGGTATACATCACCCATCTTGGGTCGCCAGAAACATGGTATATAAATTCAAATACAACTTAATTATACAACAATCGTGTAAAATACGACAAAACATAACTGAGAGTTTAAACAAGAATATTGTCATCTTAGACAATATCCACACTCAATGGTGTCCTCATTACAATTATTATCACATTATTTCGTAGAATAGTGAGGACTACTAAAGCCATTTATCCTGGACCATCACTCCATTCCCCTACTCGTCCCAACTATATTCTCATTTCCTGAAGAGAACAATGAAAGAAAGGGTGAGCTCAACTAGCCCAGTAAGAAATATTATGACTAAGATAATGCAGAATAAATTATCCTTAGCCTTCAACAGTATAACAACTGATAGAATACAATAAACAACAAGTTTTATATCAACAACTGCAGCGAAAATAAGCAATCCATTAGAAGAGTCAAGTAGAACATAAAATCTACTATCTTCTATGATTTAAAAAGTTCTTCATCAACTTTATCGCTGAGACTCAGCTTAATAAATAAAATCGAATATCCCTGCACCACGGCCAAGGATATTCATGTAATCATCAATGGTCATGATTATACCGAATAATCCCTGGTCATAATCATACCAACAACTGTCCATCAATGAACTACAGACCAATGAAGACTTTTACCACATCATTTGTCACATTACTACCATGATTATATAGAATAATCCTCGGTCATAATCATACCAAGTCCATCTATGCACGTAAGCCAAAGATGACTTTCATCACAATATAAGCATGAGGATGATGACAATGACATAATAATTCAATAAAACAAGTTCAAGGATAAATTTTAAAGATTTATAATTTAATTTATTCAGGAATTAATAAAGTCCAAATTGTTAACATGATACTACTTTGTAGAATAAATTCAAGAATAATATTCTTGTACCAAAAATAATTTGACAAAAAGAAATATATTTTTCTAATAATAATAGTACCATGAATAGTACTTGAGAATAGTACCCCATGAATAGTACCCCACACAAAAAAGTGCCCCGAATACCCGAGTGAATGATAATAGAGTGAATAATAATCGGGTGAATAGTAACCTATGAATAGTAACTCATGAATAGTACTCCAGCACAAAAAGTGCCCCGAATACCCGAGTGAATAATACTAGAGTGAATAATAACTGGGTGAATAGTAAACCATGAATAGTAACTCGTAAAAAGAAAAATACCAAAGAAAATGATATTCCATGATGAGTACAAAAGAAATGATATCTCATACGAGTATAATAGAATATACTTTAAATCTATGAAATGGATTTTCACCCGCCATACAAGAATCCACGTAGATGCATTATTATTTCCTCAATTTAATAAGGAATGAATACAAAGGATCATTCACCATGCATGCAGAATCCACATAGACATGTGTTATTCCAATGAATAATAAAGAATGGAATAATAGAAGAATTCACCATAAATGCGATAGGCAATGCATAACATGTGTTATTCCCAACAAAATAATAAAGTATGGAACCTGGTCATATGTAATCCGCACAGACATGATATTCCAATAGAATAATAAAGAATGGAACCAGGTCATGCGTAATCCGCATAGACAGGATATTCCAAAAGAATAATAAAGAATGGAATAACAACAGAATTCACCAGGCATGTGCTAGACCGCACAGACAGGTTATTCTAACAAAATAATAAAGAATGGAATAACATAAGAATTTCACCATGTATGCGGTACTTTGCATAGAAAGGTTATTCTAACATAATAATAAAGAATGGAATAACAACCCTTATGAGTATTGAAAGAAAATAACTCTCTTCATGAATACGAAAGAATAATACCCCTTACCTCAAAAGAAGACTGGATACTGGAATAGTGAGGTAGCAGACTTTTCTTCTTCTTTCTCTCTATAATTTCTCTCTATAATAATTGCTCTATAGCTTTAGTGAATTGGTGACAAATGAAGGAAGAATGAGCTTCTATTTATAGGAAAATATAGTTTCGATAATTGCACATTTTGGGGCTCAAAATATTACAGTATAATACCTCCCTCTTTTTTTCATTTTTAATTTAGTCCTGCAAGTATTATCAAACTTGCACCACCTCCCCTAATAGTAAATCATGTGAATCAATAGTAAATCATGTGAATCAATAGTTCTAGACATGTGAAAAAATTAATTATAGTATAGTACCTTCAACTATACCTCCATTTTTAATTTAGTCATGCAAGTATTATCAATCTTGCACCAACTCCCCTAATAGTAAATCATGTGAATCAATAGTACACACATGTGAACACATAGTTATAAGCATGTGAATTAATAGCAATTAATTGTTCATTTACCTTGTTAATTACTCGATTGGTCAATATAACCTCCAGACATTAATTATTATCGAAATAAATGTCGATTTCCACTAACACTAATAATTCCCACACAATGGAATTATCAATTTCATCATTAATCAACACGAACTTATTCATCATTAATATTATAACTCATAATATTTAACAACCGTGTCGCTCCTAAGAAAGAGGAGCTTTCCGATAAGGATTTCTCCTTATTGGCATGCCGAATTAGGTGACCAAACCTCTCCTCGATGTAACTTCTGACATTGTCAATATTGCAAATAATAATATGAATAACTTTGTTGTCTCAATTATTAATTTAATAATATAACATATTATGCAGATGATATTGTGACAATAATTTAATCAATAATATGAGAGATATGATGCAGCAATTACTGTAGCAATAATTGAGTATAACTGAGTGACTTCTTACGTAAGCATCAATAATTAATACCGTGTGCTACTATGCAACCACGCGTATTACTGTACTTTTACTACCGAGTAGTTCAACAGTTTTAACGGTAACACTTTCGCCGTTATTTTTATAAAAAGATAATTCTGTCGTTTTCTTCCTACGATAATACTTTCGTTGTGGGGTCCACCAATGATTGTGCCATCGTACGGATATTCCCCGATAAAAAGAATATTCCCCGACACAACGAATATTTTATAACAACTTGCATACTTTGCAAAATTTATAAATATTACCCACAACTATAACATTATACCATAATATTAAAAAAAATATTTTGAAAAATTTAAATCTTTATTCATAAAATTTGGGGACTCACATACTCCCCAGCAAGGGTAACCTTACAATGCAACCATTGATACAGACATCAATGAACGTCAAGTAGCCTTGACAGTTTGCCCAACAGGGATCTATCCGGTGATACACAAATCAGTGAAGGTCAAGCAACCCTGACAATACATACTGTTGGCAGTAACTCCGATAGGATGGTGGGATATGTTATACACATCCTACAACAGACAAAGATTTCTCCCCACAGATCTCTTGTACACAAGAGGCACCTTTATGGAGTAGAAGTCTGTGTCTAGGATTCAATACTTTGGTGATAGCCCCAACGTCAACATACTTGAAGACTTGGATCGCATGTCCAAGACATCACTGATTGTCATTCCAACAGGATTTACAGGGAACCGACAATCATTTCATTCATGCATCATACATTTGCACCATGTTGCTGCACATAGCATCATGTTTATCTTATTACATTTCAAGTGTCTAGGATTCTTTATCCTATCCATGCCTTTCATTGCATGAATATGATAAAGAGGGGCATCTGTAGACACTCAAAATTTTCTGCACACCTGTTACTAACATTGTAGGAGGCCAGATTCGTCTTTCGGAGATAACCCTGGAAGACAGCTCACATCCATTCCGGATACTACCGGAAGTTCAGTCTCAACCCCGGAACACACACCAGGAGTATCATTTCTAACTCTCGGCAAAAGCAGTTTGAAGATGGTCTTGTATACCTCGTTCGGATGCTTAAATTGAAGTTCTTCAAGTTTGAGCGGACATTACAGTGCACGAGTACACGTACTTTGAGACAATGGGACCCGCGGAGCCCGGGGCACCTTGGGCAGTCGTACGTGAATCTGCGACTGTCACAGGTACACCTGCGGCTCCCCCCTCTATAAATAGAGGGCTTGGAGTGGCCATTTTGAAAAAATGAAAAGGCGAGGAAGCCCTGTCAAATTTGCTCTATACACACCCCACATTGAGTGTTTCCTCATTTTAAACATCTGTTAGCTCACATATAGCTATATATTTACCGGCAGGAGCTGAGTGTTTATCCTTCTAGAGTCATGAAGCTCGCATCAAGCGTTTCCAACCGTAGCCTTCTCACACTCTATAAAGCCTTTCTCTTCATCTTTACACACACTATTCTACACATTGAAGGTCGTATTGTGTGCGTATGCCCAAACTTCAGCCCGTGGTTCTCATTTTTGTCTATATATATACTTATATATTTATATATGGACTAACATTATCGAGTTATGCCTCGATTGAGCCTAAATTTATGTCTGAAGCGTTTATTTGCTTTTATATATATATATATATATTTACATTTTCTGTCAGGCCTGGAGTTTACTTCGAGGCCTTTTACTGCTTTATTTATATTTAGTCCCGCCTGGATTTTACTTCGTGGCGGTTGATCATCTTTACTGCTTTATTTACATTTAGTCCCACCTGGAGTTTACTTCGTGGCGGTTGATCGCATTTAATGCTCTATTTACATTTCTGATCTCCCATGGAGTTGCTTCGTGGTGGTTGATCATGCCCATATATATATATATATATATATATATATATATATATATATATATATATATATATATATATATATATATATATATATATATACCGCTTTTATATATTTATATTTCTGATCCCCCGTGGAGGTGCTTCGTGGTGGTAGATCATGTCTGTATATATATATTTACAACTTCTATATATATAACTGCTTACTGATTTTCATATAAACTGTGGTATCATGTGAGCCTAGGAATCACGTGATCACATATTCAGTCTACTGGATCTAGATTCGGTTCCCGTGATGAACATTTTCAGCTGTAAACAGCTTGTACATTATTTACGGTGTTTGAATTTCCTTTGATGGCTTTCATGCCCATGAGGAGTTCGGCATTGCTATATATTATTTTCTCGAAGATGCCTCGCATCTCAAAAATAAAAGCAATCAAGCCGAGCATTTAATAATAAAATGGAAGTATGAAAAGGTCTCAATTCCTATTGAGCAAAGGGTTCGAAAAACCTCTTTTACAAAACTTCATTGCTATATTCTGTTTAAAACTAAATTTTTCTATAAATTCAAACCCTTTGTATATAGGTGCGAATGAGGCCTCGCACAACTTTCAGATAATTGCACATTGATCCACACACATACACACACACACACACACATTCATATAACAATTTCTTGAAAAGTGGCGGTTACCTTGGCAACACGGATGTCGGGGGGTGCCTAACACCATCCCTCCGCATAATCAAGCCCTCGAACCCAAAATGAATCTCGGTTTCACAGACCCATTTAGCGTGTCACATCACTGGGTCAATGTGCAAACCTTTTTCGGTTGTGTTGGTGCAACCAGTTAAAAACACCAACTGGCGACTCTTAACAGTCCATCGTCGACATTACATATGTCGGACCTTTTTAACTTGTCTTTTCAAATAAATCTCACATAACATGAGAACACCAAAGAACAAGTAACGAAAAGGGACAAATAAAAATCCCGACGTCGACATCAAAGATTTATAATTTAATTTATCCAGAGTTTAAGAATGTCCAAATTGTCAACATGATAACTAATTTGTGGAGTAAAATTCAAGAATGATATTCATGTATCAAAAATAATTTGGATAGAAAAGAAATCAATTTTTGTCGTGAATAGTATCCCGTAAATAGTACTTTGTGAATAGTACCCTGTGAATAGTATTGTATAAATAGTACCATATGTATGAATAGTACCGTATATATAAATAATGTCGTATGTATTAATAGTGCCGTATGTATGAATGGTGCCCATGAATAGTACTCCGGCATGAAAAGATTAAAATTTAATAAGAAAGTTCAGAAAAATATTTCTGTGAAACGATACTAGATGAAGCACAAAATTCAAGGATATTCTACTAATTTTAAGGAGTATATAATCAATACTTATCAAAATAAGTGTAGATTTAGGAATATGAAACCAAATATTATTACTTACATACTATAGAGTATGGAAGAAAATAATATTTCTTACGAATATCGAACAAAAATAATATCCCTTACCTTAAAAGGAGAGTAATTAGGACTGGTATAGCAGGAATATTCTTGAAGAAAACTTGCACTATTTGCTACACTTAAAGTTTCCTTAAACTCAAAAGAAATACGCTCAATATTATAGAAGCAGAATTCTCTGATTCTGGTGTAATTTTTATTTCTAAACTAAGCATCCTATTTATAGGAGAATGGAAGGATACTATTTAGGAAATAATCACGGACTGCATAGGAAAAAAATCATGGGTGAAGTCACGGGAATTCGCGCAAAAATCTAATTTTTACTATTTATTACTGTGCAATAAAATACTCTAATAAAACAAAAGCTTTATATAAAATATAATATATTCTATTTATAATCTAATAAAACGAATAACTTTATATATAATATAAAAGGTTTTCTATTTTATATAAAAAAATTTTTGTTTTATTACTATTATAATAATAATAAAACAAAACTACGATAACTTTCTACCGACGATTTTGAAAAATGAGTAAGTGGGGGTCCATTTAATAAGCCAAATTTATAACAAATACTTCATGAAAAAACCCTTTATTTAAATCAAAATTTGAATAAATATTTATCACAAATCACTTATCTTCAATATAAACACATTTTTAATCTTTCAATAATTATTCATCATTAATATTATAACTCACAATATTAACAACCAGATCATTCCTAGGAAAGAGGGGGCTTTTCGATAATGACTTCTCCTTATTGGTGCGTAATTAGATGATCTAACCCCTTTCCTTGATAGAACTTTCTAGACATTGTCAATAATACAAATAATAATATGAATACCGTGTCCTACTGTGCAACCAGAGATACTATACAATACCGTGTCCTACTGTGCAACCACGCGTATTACTGTACTTTTATCATCGAGTATTTTAACAGTTAACGGTAAAAGTTTTGTCGTTATTTTTAGAAAAAGGTTATTTCTATCTCTTTCTATATTCGACAGTCATTCCGTTGTGGAGTCCACCAATGATTGTGTCGTCGTACGAATATTTCTTGATAAAATGAGTATTCCCCGACCAAACGAATATTTTATGACAACTTGCTTACTTTGCAAAATTTGTAAATATTACCCACAATTATTATATCAAATCCACACCATATTATTCAAAATAACATTTAGAGAAAATTAAATCTTTATTCATAAAAAGTTGGGGTCTTACACATATCCTTTATTAATCTGACATCAGAAGACCAATTTTTACGTGAGCTCCTCCCGTGGTGGAGCTATGACACCGCTTTTTTGGGTGTGTCTGTCGCGCGCCATGCCTTATGTCGACGTCGGGATTTTTATTTGTCCCTTTTCTGTTCTTGTCTTTTGTTGTTCTCATGTTAAGTGAGATTTATTTGAAAAAATAATTTATGAAAAGGTCTGACATGTATATGTCGATGATTGAACTATAAGAGTCGCCAGTTGGTATTTTTAAATGGTTGCACCAACTCAACCGAGAAAAGGTTTGCACATTGACCACGTGATGTAACACTTCTAAACTGGTCTGTGAAACCAGGATTTATTAGGGTCCGGGGGCTTGATTATGCGGAGGGAAGATGTTAGGCACCCCCCGACATCCGTGTTACCATGGTGACCGCCATTTTTCTATTAAACTGTTATATGAATATGTGTGTGTGTGTGTGTGGGTCAATGTACAATTATTTGGAAGTAGTGCTATGCCTCGTTCGCACCTATATACAAAGGGTTTGAATTTGTATAAAAGTTCAGTTTTAACGAGATATAGCAATGATGTTTTGTAAAAGAGGTTTTTTAAACCCTTATGCTCAATAGTAATTGAGGCCTTTGATACTTCCATTTTATTGTATGTTCGGTTTGATTGCTTTTATTTTTGAGATGCGAAACATCTTCGAGAAAATAATGTACATAGCAGTGTCGAACTCCTTATGGGCATGTGAGCCATCTAAGGAAATTCAAACACCGTGAATAATTTACAAGCTGATTATAGCTGAAAATGTCCATCACGGGAACCGAATCTAGATTCAGGAGACTGAATCTGTGATCACATGATTCCTAGGCTCACATGATCCCACAGTTTGTATGAAAGCTTGATAAGTGGATTTTATGTCCACGAATTGATGTCTGATTCGAGCTTATTTGTTGTTAATTCCTTGTTTTCATGTTCGTTTTTACTTGTTTCTTGATATTTCGTGTGTAGGATAGTTGGTGTGGTAAATGAGTAACAAAGGAGTCATTTGGAGCGTTATTGGAGCAAGTATGAAGGTCAACAAAAGTCATTTGTAGAGGCACCGTACGGGCGCCTATTTTATTATTATATACCACGGGCTGGGGGCTCCATTCCGCTTAGCGATGGCCTAGCCGCTCAAAGCGTGCATTTTATGTATACACCCCACCGGACGTGGTGTGAGACCCTGAATTTTATGAAATGAAAGTATTCAATTTTCTTATAGTTATTCTATTTAGTAAATGGTTAAATTGATAAAAGGTTAAAGTTAAGGGTGATATCTGAAAATTTTACAAAGTAAGCAAGTTGTTATTCGTTGTGTCGGAGAATATTCGTTTTCACAGGGAATATTCGTACAATGGCATAATCATTGGTGGACCCCACAATGGAAGTATTGTCGTAGTAAGAAAACGACAGAAATATCTTTTTATAAAAATAACGGCGAAAGTGTTACCGTTAAAACTGTTGAACTACTCGATAGTAAAAGTACAGTAATACACGTGGTTGTATAGTAGCAAACGGTATTGATTATTGATGCTTACGTGAGAAGTCACTCAATTATACTCAATTATTGCTACAATAATTGCTGCATCATATCTCTTATATTATTGATTCAATTGTTGTCACAATATCATCTGCATAATATTTATTATTACTAAATCAATAATTGAGACGGCAAAGTTATTCATATTATTATTTGCAATATTTACAATGTCTAGAAGTTCTGTCAATGAGAGGTTTGGTCACCTAATTGCGCGCCAATAAGGAGAAATTCTTATCGAAAAGCCCCCTCTTTCATGGGAACGACCTGGTTGTTAAATATTGTGAATTATAATATTAATGATGAATAAGTTCGTGTTGATTAAAGATGAAATTGATAGTTCCATTGTGTGGGAATTATCAGTGTAAGTGGAAATCAGCATTTATTTCGATAATAATTGATGTCTGGAAGTTATCGGGTAATTAATCGGATAAATGAGCAATTAGTTGTTATTAATTCACATGATAATAACTATTTGTTCACATGTGTGTACTATTGAATCACATTCATTTACTATTAGGGGAGTTGGTGCAAGTTTGATAATACTTGCATGACTAAGTTAAAAATGGAGGTATAGATGAAGGTACTATACTATAATTAATTTTTTTCACATGTTTAGAACTATTGAGTCACATGATTTACTATTAATTCACATGATTTACTATTAGGGGAGGTGGTGCAAGTTTGATAATACTTTCATGACTAAATTAATAATGAAGGAAAAGATGAAGGTATTATACTGTAATATTTTGAGCCCCAAAATGTGCAATTATTGAAACTATATTTTCCTATAAATAGAAGCTCATTCTTCCTTCATTTCTCACCAATTCACTAAGTCTCACAAGAGCAATTATTATAGAGAAATTATAGAGAAAGAAAGAAGAGAGAAGTCCTGCTACCTCACTATTCCAAAGATCCAAATTTCTTTTGAGGTAAGGGATGTTATTCTTTCATATTCATGAAGAGAGTTATTTTCATTCAATACTCGTAAGGGTTGTTATTCCATTCTTTATTATTATGTTGGAATAACCTGTCTATGTGAAGTACCGCATACATGGTGAAATTCTTCAGTTATTTCATTCTCTATTATTCTTGGAATAACTCGCCTATCTTGCCTATCGCATGCCCGGTGAATTCTATTATTATCCCATTCTATATTATTCTATTGGAATATCTCCATGCATGCGTATTACGCATGACACGGTTCTCGCTTCTTTATTATTCTCGCTGGAATATCCTCGTCTGCATGCGATTACGCACGACCGTTCCGCTTCTTTATTATTTTGTTGGAATATCCTGTCTGTGCGGATTACGCATGACCTAGTTCCATTCTTAATTATTCTATTAGAATAACCTGTTTATGTGGATTACATCATACATGGTGAATGATCTTTCGTATTCATTCTTTATTAAATTGTGGAAATGATCTATCTACGTGGATTACCACATGGCGGGTGAAAATCCATTTGCGCTTTAGATATTCTATTATACTGCATTTAGAGATATCATTTTTTTGTACTCGCCACGGAATATCATTTTATTTGGTATTTTTCTTTTACGAGTTACTATTCATGGGTTACTATTCACCCAGTTACTATTCACCCTAGTATTATTCACTCGGGTATTCTGGGAACTTTTCGTGCCAGAGTACTATTCACAAGTTACTATTCACGGGTTACTATTTGCGAGTTACTATTCACCTGATTATTATTTACTCTAGTATCATTCACTCGGGTATTCGGGGCACACTTTTCGTGTCGGGGTACTATTCACCCGAAAAATATATTTCTTTTCTATCCAAATTATTTTTGGTACAAGAATATTATTCTTGAATTTTACTCTACAAAGAAGTATCATGTTGACAATTTGGACGTTATTGATTCCTGAATAAATTAAATTATAAATCTTTAAAATTTATCCTTCAACTTGTTTTATTGAATTATTATGTCATTGTCATCATCCTCATTCTTATATTGTGATGAAAGTCATCTTTGGCTTACGTGCATAGATGGACTTGGTATGATTATGACCAGGGATTATTCGGTATAATCATGACCGTAATGTGACGAATGATGTGGTAAAAGTCCCTCATTGGCCTGTAGTTCATTGATGGACGCTTGTTGGTATGATTATGACCGTGGATTATTCAAAGATAATCATGACCATTGATGATTACTTGAATATCCTTGGTCGTAGTGCGTGGATGATTCGATTTTATTTATTAAGTCGAGTCTCAACAATAAAGTTGATGAAAAACTTTTTAAATCATAGAAGACAGTAGATTTTATGCTCTACTTGACTCTTCTAATGGATTGCTTATTTCCGCTGCAGTTGTTGATCTAAAACTTGTTGTCTATTGTATTCTATCAGTTGTTATACTGTTGACGGCAAGGGATAATTTATTCTGCATTATCTTAGTCATAATATTTCTTACTGGGCTAGTTGAGCTCACCTTTTCTTTCTTTGTTCTCTTCAGGAAATGAGAATATAGCTGGGACGAGTCGGGGAATGGAGTGATGGTCCAGGATCAATGGCTTTAGTAGTCCTCACTATTCTATGGAATAATGTGATAATAATTGTAATGAGGACACCATTGAGTGTGGATATTATCTAGATGACAATATTCTTGTTTAAACTCTCAGCTATGTTTTGTCGTATTTAACACGACTGTTGTATAATTAAGTTGTATTTGAATTTATGTACCATGTATCTAGTGACCCAAGATGGGT
The DNA here is from genome assembly GCA_020205615.1 of Panax quinquefolius. Taxonomy (NCBI): domain Eukaryota; kingdom Viridiplantae; phylum Streptophyta; class Magnoliopsida; order Apiales; family Araliaceae; genus Panax; species Panax quinquefolius. The sequence goes on from CM035158.1 coordinate 90,737,076, forward strand.
GATGTATACCTGTTTTGGGGGTGTCACACGTGGGGTCTCGAATCCTAACACTCCTGGCTTGTTGCAAACTCTGCTGAAATGAGGATTTTGAGCACTTGGATAGCCTTTGGACTCTAATTGACATGGGACTTCGACCATAACTCGTGTGTTGGATTTATATTGAGCAACAAACAACGAAATCAAAAGGGGACACAAGGCAATTTGTCAAGAATAAACATGTGAATGATATTCCTGTTTATATATGATTTGATTATGACATATATATATGAATGAATATGCAAGTATGTTTGCATTAAGAAAAGCTGTAAAGTCCTTTGATAGATAATAGAAACATATGTGCAAGGACTTAGAATGAATTGATCAAATGTGTTAGGTTGATCCTACATAAGCAAAACAGCTTTGTAAAGTCCTTAAAAAGAAATGGTGTACAAGGACTATAAATATAGAAAGATCAAGCATGTTAGGTTGATCTTATGATGTAATAGATAGGCTTGTCTGATCGTTGAGCACTGCACTAGAAATCGTAGTCTGCCAGGAGAGTCAAGGAAAACTCGAGAGCTATCGAGGCAGAATCGTAGTCTGCAAGATAGTAGATCTCGGAGTTTGTAGACTTCCAGGAGAGACGAGAAAGGATCGTAGTGTGTCGAGGAGAACTTCCTCAGAGCCATAGTCTGGTGAGGAAGTCATGTTCAGAATCGTAGAGACAGCCTGCCTACAAGCCGACCGAGTATCTGCCAAAGCTAAGTCAAGAATTGTAGACTACACTCAGAGCCGTAGAGTCTACTAATCATACCAGAGGCAGAGATCATAGTCAAGCGAGATCGGATAAAGACAACAAGCACAAATGACGAGAGATCGTAGAGTCAAGATCGATCTCGAGTCGTGAGTATACTCAGACCGCTAAAGTTTGAATCGTAGAGTGCAGAACTAAGACCTCAATAGATGTGCTCACAATGTTAAGGCAGAATCGTAGAACAAATATGATTCTCAACGAATGAGCAGTCCCAGAATATCCAAAGGAATGAAGCCTCTGGTTGGCATTGCATAAATACGTCCCACCTGAAGGAAACCAGAGAGCACTCAACGAATGGCATGCAAGCTAATAGAAGATCTAAGCACCAACCCAATCAGCATCAAGATCGAGTTATGAAGCCATTCGAGATGAAGTCTTCCACAAGATGATCATAAGAAGACTTCAATAGCTGACTAAGGAAAGTCATCACATGCAGTAGCTGTCAAGTAGAAAGACGACAACGTTCTTGGAAGCAACCAAGATCGTAGTGTTTGCTATACAAAGAAGAAACTGATGGAGTATACACAAAGATACTGGTCAGCCTCTGAATAACAAGACAAAAGTGATTAAGCATGGGTCAGTCCATTGATGATAAGTGAACGGGAGATCACAAGGAGAAAGCGTACTGAGCATGCTACAAATCTGAGATGTCTTACTATTTAGAAGGGACCATAACAAAGAGCCTAGTCATCAGTATCTGAGAATATTGAGGCAAATAGAAGTATAGAAGCACTGCATAAGAAAAGGAAGAGGTGTTCCACATTGGAGATCAAATGAACACTCTTCAAGATCGTAGTGTTAATTCTACACATCAAGAAGCAAGTCAAACAAGACACTACGATCAAGTCCAAGAAGGTATGCATCAGAATCGTAGAGTTCGAACAACTAAAGATTGAGGCATTGGCAACAGTTCAATTTGAAGGGTAATATTCGGATAAGAGCTTATTGAGAGCATCGATGCAAGGACAACCTCTGATCGAGAAATCAGAAGGGTGATATAAAGTCATCAACCTGCCCAAGATATCAAAGTGACATATCTGACAGGGTTGGTGAAATAGTAGATCTACAAAGGTCGTGGAAGTCGTAAAAAGATGTCATGTCACATCTGCAGTCTGCACCAAATAACTCGAGATCTGCGAAGAAATTTGAATAGCTTTCAACGGCTACTTTCCAACAGGAAGATTGGGAAGCAGTATAAATTAACAGAACTTCAAAGATCAAAGTTGCTGATGATTGTGAAGTTGCAAAATCGTTGAGTTGGTGAATGCTATTGTTGACTCTACGAGTTCCACCAAAGATAAATAGAACAAGTTTTAGTGACAGTGAGACTACCAAGGTAGAAGTGAAGCAACTTTGAAGAAGGAATCAAACAGATCGAAGCTTCACTCAACAAGGATGAGAATGCCACTGAAGATGGAAGCCAAGCTGAGAGCCGAGAAGGACAAGAAGATAGCATTCAGGAAAGTGGCTAAGTACAAAGAAGATCAAGAGAGCCACTCTACGAATCACCATGAACCAAAAGCTGAAAATGAAAAAGTGTAGAACCATGTCTGCGAAGTATTCAAGAAGGGTTCAGGGATTGCTAAGTGCCAGACAAAGTCTACTAAAAGCACATAGACTTAGCAAACCCAGATGGTGATGGTGCACAGCTAATACCAGATGAAGATGAGCAGAAAAGAGTGATGATCAGCTGCACCAAAGAAGATGTGGTCCAGACCCGAAGCAGAATGCAAAGAGGACCACATCAAGCTGTTAAGTACAAAAGATGTTCAGAGCTTAATGACATCTTAGCAGCTCAGCACCAACTCCAACAAACAACTCAACAATAAGAAGCCAGGGCCTGAGGGGTCCTTGTCCGGAGGGACTAAATGAAGTTCCAAGTCGGCTGGGCTTTAAGAGTTCCTAGGGAACTAGAGAAGTTCCAAGGCTACTGGCCTTGAAGAGTTCTTAGTGAACTGAAGTCCCAAGGCTGCTGACCTTGAAGGAATCTTAGTGATTCAGGGTGTTGCCCTTCCTTAGTGGAAATCCTGCTAGTTGAAAGCAGAAGAGTGGATAAGGAGCTTGAGTATCTGAACCACTTAAAACCCCTTGTGTCTTTTACTTTATGTCATTTACATTATGTACATTGACTGTTATAACTGCCATGTATGTTATAACTGCTTACCACTGAACTAACTCTACGAACAATGTATGTATTATTATGAATATATCAATGAAGGGGATCTTATACTTATTCCGTTGTGCTTGAAAAGATTCTTATGTTTATCACATGCTAAATTATTAGCAATACAAAATAAAACATAAAAGAATTGAAATTAAAAAGGATCTATTCAACCCCCCCCCCCCCCCTTCTAGATCTATTATGCCTACTGGGAACTAACAATTGGTATCAGAGCAGTTTCTCATGCTATATTCAAAAGCTAATCGCTTTGAGTCTAATCCTAGGCACAAACATTGTTCTAGACTTAGTTTAGTAATAAGTCACTTGTTATATGCAGATTAGCTCACACGTTAGAAATATTGTGTACAGGTAAATGTGCATATACACCTGAAGCTGCTCAGATTGGTCCATGTCTTTGATAATCATATCAACAAGATCAATCCTTGCTCGATGTCAATCTTGTTGTATGAAGACCAGGCTAGAAAGCTCAAGAGATGACAATTGGAAAAATTCAAACATCCACCAGCCTAAAAAGATAAAAAGGCCATACATGCTAAGTAATGCTTATCCAAAGAAGAAAGAAGAACTTCTCAACCACATGCTTGGTCAAACCGCAGCTGGATGTAAATCTTATGAACTCATGGATGTCAAAGAATTAGAGATACTGACACTCTCTTAGCTTGTTTCTTCAAGACCACGACTGATTGACTGAAGATCAACTGGAGCAACTGGTTGTCAGAAACATACACATCAATGCCTAAACTCAGTATATCTAAGATAAATGACTATTAAGAAACTGACAGCAAAAAGGTACGGTTCCTCGTTAACGTAGATATGAACATCTTATGTGCATCCTACTCATGAACTATAATAGTTTTCCTTCAAATATTCATAATCTATCTAAAAAGGTGAAGAGAGAAAGTACACTAATGATAGAAACTCAAATGTCTATAAACTTTCTTTCCATCCAAGTTTTTGGTTGAAGATGATAACTTGAAAGAAATCTGAAATAGTTTCAAGAGCCTCACAGGTCGATTGAATGTGAAGAAATCTTTGTTGATGGGTTAATGTGCTTTAAACATCCTATGGTCTAAGTGTTTAATGACACACGGAGTATGATCAGATCTACAAAAGAATCTCGAAGATTCATAGAAACTGATCACCTCCATGAATCAACCAGATGCTAATAAATCGTAGAGCTGATTCTCACTCTGAGAATATTTAAACTCTATGATCATAACTTATCATATGATGAAACCATCAAAGAAAAGAGTGTTCTATTAAAATGTCAGATTTCTCTCACACTCACCAATATGCATCTCAAAATGTATTATCTAAATAAAGTACATACATGGATACGACTGATGGTGGTCAATGTGATGTTCATCCAAATATATGAGGAACAGGGGTTTTAGTAACTAACCTATCAGGACCCATCTAACCATGGGTACCAAATATTAGAAATGAATAACCTGTAGGTACTTGGTCTATCTGACCACACTAAGGAATGCTAAAGCAAATAACTTCAGTCAAGAAGAGTCAACCAGCAGAAGGCTTAGGACTGTTCAGAAACAATTCTGACAAAATTCCTATATGTCAAAGCCTGTCCTTAATGACCTGTTAAGCTAATCTAAAAGAAGCTCAAAAGGCTACATATCCTTATATGGAAGCAGGCCACTCAACAAAAGAATAAAAGGGTCTTATATGCTCAATCATGCAAAGCATGTCATAAGAGAAGAATCCTCAAGGAAGCTGACTACAGAGGATCATCGAGCATCAATCATGAGGAACTCACTATGGGAGCGAACTCAAAGAAGCATAAATCGACAAGGAATACTACGTTCAGAAAAGTCTTTGTCAAAGGATCGTAGAATGATCAACTCTGAAAATGCCCATTTCCATGATACAAGAAGATTTAAATGACTTCAGCCAGAATGAGATATGCATGGCTGCCTTCTGTTACACTAAACTTATGTCTCTCTCGAGAAAAGCAGATCAACTATGGGGAGCGATAATCGCTAATAATCTGAAGCTCTAGACCATCAAAAACATACTATGAAGCAGTATACCAACTACAGAGTCCCAAAACTTTGTGGCTGATGAACCAAATAAAGATCCATATTCAGTAGGAACATCTCAAAATGTACTACTGATAACCCTTCAGCCACCCAACTCAAAATCGTGGAAAGCCTACGATCAAAAATGTAACTGAAGTGTAAAAGTAAGAGGACACCACAATTGTAGCCAGTGCAGATGCTTAAAGTTGGAAGAGAGACTCCCCAACAGAAAAGGTCAAATGAGATATCAATGAAAATCACTTCTAAATTATTTCATCTGGAAAGCGCCTCAGGGACAAACCTGACCCTTAGCTTACTCTAAGAGGTTAGCCCTTCCTGAGCTACCTTGACCCAGAAGGAATGCTTAGTAAAGCTCATCTTAAGGACCAAGTCAGTCAACGATTGTAGAATAGAGCTTTAAGAGAACTCGACGATTGTGATGCAATCTCAACGATCGTAGTCAAAACTCAACAATCGCATAAGCAGACTCGACGATCGCAGACTTACCAGAAGACACTCTAGCTCATGAGGAGCTTGGAAGAACGAGACAATTGCTCTACCATTCTGAAGTTTGAGGAGATTAGTTCAAATACAATTTGGAAAGACATCTTGCAAACTCACATCAGAACTTAAGAACCCAAACTAGCTTGGGGTACATCAGTGGTTAAGCTATGCAATTTCAACATGAGGAGAAATGTCTAAATCATACACTGTAACATTCTTCAGAAAATTGATTTTTGAGCCAACAAGGAAAACGTAGAGTCAATAGTTGTTCTATCGTGCTACTCTACGAACTAAAAAGGTCAAAGGTCAATCCACGTCAATCAAACGTTCACTCTTCTGAAAGAGAGAGCTAACAGACAAGTTACTGGGAAGTTACAGCTTGATACTGGGTATCGTGCAACCAATGATTGGGTGACACATCACAGTGTTTACAGGGATAGAAGAAACTGCCACAAAACAAGGGTTAATTGACATGCCACATATTATCCCTATATCCTAACCGACCAATTAAATAACAAATAAGCTTAGGTAGGACACACTAGCGAATAATTTACTCATCTCCCCCTTCCTAGTTCTAGCCTCAGATCTCTGCCATGGATCATATCCCTAAGCTTTGATACCAACTGTGATACACCCAAAATAGGTCTACACAACCCATTCCGAGTCGCCAAATACATGGTACATAATTTAAATACAAACTTTATTTATACAACTGTCGTGCAAAATACGACAACACAATAGCTGAGTTTCAATACAAATATTGTCTCGTGGACAATATCCAAACTCAAATAAAGTCCTCACTAAAATTATTTTCATACTATTTTATAGAATAGTGAGGACTACTATTGCAACCATCTTGGGCCGTCACTCTATTCCCCGACTAGTCCCATCTATATTCTCATTTCCTGAAGAGAACAATGAAAGAAAAGGGTGAACTCAACTAACCCAGTAAAGAATATTATGACTAAGATAATATAGAATAAATTATCCTTAGTCCTCATCAGTAAAAAAACTAATAAAATACAATAGCCAACAAGTTTAGATCAACATCTGCAGCGAAATAAGCAATCCATTAGAAGATTCAAGTAGAGCTTCACAGAATTATCCATGCACTATGGGCCAAGGATATTCGTTAGTATCACATCCACGAATTATCCATGCACTACGGGCCAAGGATATTCATTATGATCACCAGTAGTCATGATCATGCCAAAAAATTGTCCATCAATACACTACGGGCCAAAGAGGAGTTTTACCACATCATTTATAACATTACAGGTCATGATTATACCGATACATAATTCTTGGTCATAATCATACCAATCAACAGCCCATCTATGCACTACGGGTCAAAGATGACTTTCACCACAATATAAGCATGAGGATGATGACAATGATATAAGAAATCAATCAAGTGAGATCAAGAATAAATATTAAATGTAGACACTCAAAATTTTCTGCACACATGTTACTAACATTGCAAGAGGGCTGATTTGTCTTTCGGAGATAACCCTGGAAGATAGCTCACATCCATTCCGGATACTACCGGAAGTTTAGTCTCAACCCCGGAACACACACCGGGAGTATCATTTCTAACCTCAGAGATAACCCCGAGTTTCGTCCTTGGAGATAACCTCAAGGAATATTGTTGCAGTTCCGGCGATAACTCCAGAAATGCTTATTTCAAATGCATGTGAAAAGATTCAATCTCAGACCTCCTGCCGAGGCACTCATTCCTCAGACCCGAAGCTAACACCGGGCAGACAAACACACTTACAGATAACCTTGCGACATTCAAACACTTGCAGCAGTCCAATCTCAGATGTAACCCTGAGTAACGTTTGCTTTCAACTCAAAACGGAGATAACCCCGGTGAGGAGTCAAACGTCATCTTGCCACCTCAACACCTGCACGTTGTCTCAACACTTCATACATACATACATACGACAATGTTATACAAGAACTAAGGACTTCCAATCCCGAGGGACTATTACGCGTGGCAGCACACCGGATAGAATTTGAAGCTTGAAGACTATGGGCATGATCCCCTCTTCCTGACTTCGTACAACCTCTAATCCCATGTCATTGAGTAACTCTCGACAGAAGCAGTCCGAAGATGGTCTTTTATACCTCATTCAAATGCTCGGATTGAAGTTTTGCAAGTTCGAGCAGACATTAAAGTGCACGAGTGCACGTATTTCGAGACGACGGGACCTGCGGAGCCCGGGGCACCCTGAGCAACCGCAGGTGCATCTGCGACTGCCGTAGGTACACCTGCGGCTCCCTCTTCTATAAATAGAGGGCTTGGGGTGGCCATTTTGAAAAAAGGAAAAGGCGAGGAAGCCCTGTCAAATTTGCTCTGTACACACCCCATAGTGAGTGTTTCGTCATTTTAAACACCTGTTAGCTCACATATAGCGATATTTTTACCGGTGGGAACTGAGTGTTTATCCATCTAGAGTCATAGAAGCCTGCATTAGCAACCCACTGTAAGCCTTCTCACACTCTATAAAGCCTTTCTCTTCATCTTTGCACACATTATTCTACACATTAAGAGTCGTGTTGTATGCGTATGCTCAGAATTCGATCCGTGGTTTTCATTTTTGTCTGTATATATATACTTATATATGTATATATTCATATATGCACTAACATTATCGAGTTATGCCTAGATTGAGCCTAGACTTATGTCTGGAGCGTATACTTGCTTATATATATATAATTGTTGTCGGACATATCCGATGAGCCTAGACTTATGTCTGGTGCATTTACTACTTTTATATATATATATACATTTTCTGTCAGGCCTGGAGTTTACTTCGAGGCCTTTTACTGCTTTATTTACATTTAGTCCCGCCTGGAGTTTACTTCATGGCGGTTGATCGTCTTTATTTCCTTATTTACATTTAGTCCTGCCTGGTGTTTACTTCGTTGCGGTTGATCACATTTATCGCTTTATTTACATTTTGATCCCCATGGAGTTGTTTCGTGTTGGTTGATCAAGTCCATATATATATATATATATATATATATATATATATATATATATATATATATATATATATATATATACCGCTTTTATATATTTACATTTCGATCCCCGTGGTGGTAGATCATTTCAGATATATATATATTTACACGCCTTTTATATATATAACTGCTTCATCGCTTCATATAAACTGCGGTATCATGTGAGCCTAGAAATCATGTGATCACAGATTTAGTCTACTGGATCTAGATTCAGTTCCCGTGTTGGACATTTTCAACTGTAAGCAGCTGGTACATTATTTACGGTGTTTGAATTTCCTTGGATGGCTTTCATGCCCATGAGGAGTTCAACATTGCTGTATATTATTTTCTCGAAGATGCCTCGCATCTCAAAAATAAAAGCAATCAAGCCAAGCATTTAATAATAAAATGGAAGTATGAAAAGGTCTCAATTCCTATTGAGCATAGGGTTTGAAAAACCTCTTTTACAAAACTTCATTGCTATATTCTGTTTAAAACTGAATTTTTCTATAAATTCAAACCCTTTGTATATAGGTGCGAACGAGGCCTCACACTACTTTCAGATAATTGCACATTGATCCACACACACACACACACACACACATTTATATAATAGTTTCTTAAAAAGTGGCGGTCACCGTGGCAACACGGATGTCGGGGGGTGCCTAACACCTTCCCTCCGCATAATCAAGCCCTCGAACCCAAAATGAATCTCAGTTTCACAGACACTCTGCTTAGCGAAGTCACATCACCGGGTCAATGTGCAAACCTTTTTTATTCACGTTAGTGCAACCATTTAAAAATACCAATTGGCGACTCTTAACACTCCATCGTCGACATTACACATGTCGGACCTTTTTCACTTGTTTTTTCAAAAATATCTCACATAACATGAGAACACCAAAGAACAAGTAACGAAAAGGGACAAATAAAAATCCCAACGTCGACAGGTGGCGACTCTGCTAGGGACTCCAGTAAGAGGGCTTAAGCTGCTACTACAAGCTTTTCAAAACTGTTATATGCTTGTGTGTGAATGTTGCATTTACATTTATGATGAATGTGTACGGATGCATTTTACTTACTGCACTGCAAAATATCTATCTGTGATATTAGTGCTTTGCACATGTCATCATTTTCATAAACGGTGAGACACGTTGTATGTGAATGTATGTTGTGTGGTTCCTTAAATAGGAGGCTATCCTGTCGGTGTTTGATTACTGGACTCGTAAGAAGACTAATTCCTACGAGGCTCAGGAAAGGCACCACCCAAATTCGCTCCAGTTGAAAGACCGGATTAACTTCCCGTCAAGTAGATTGCGAAGATCTAGGAACCTTCATACCAAAAAGCCGTGAGAGTAACCCTAAGATAGGTCAACCTCTGATAAACCAAACGCGGAGGAAAGTCTCTTCATGCTTTCCATTTTCAATTACTTGTAAAAGCATTTACTTATAATTTTATTCCACGTTCATCTTTATGTAATGGAAAATATGAAAAATAATTGTGCATACACGATATGTTATCAATTAACACCCGTTTTTGCAGGACAACATTCCTTAAATGGGCACATTATGATAGCATTTACATTATCCCTAAGACTAAACTACATCAGTCTTTTGTAGGGAAATCATTGGGCTTGTTACCCGCTCAAAATCCAAACAAGCCACGAGCCTACAACCAATCATGTCTTCTTCTGACCAATCTAATCCTGTTTCACGAGAAGAATTTGACGGATTAAGTAAATAAATTACAGATTTGGCTGTTCTGCTGAAAGAATTGCATCAGTCTACTCAGGGTACAAAGATACCTACACATACAGAAACCTCTACACAAAGAGGAGCTCAAGGTTTGGAAAAACAATTCCAAAACCTCAGTTGGATACGACCAACAAAGACCCTAAACACACCCATCTCAAAGGAGATCTAGACACCGGTGATATCAGGAAGAAGGTCCTCTAAATGGAGGAAACTATTCATGCTCTCAAAGGGATTGGAACATATGGAAGTGTTTCATATGTTGACCTTTGCATATTTCCTGGTGTTCATTATCCAGAGAAATTTAAAACCCCAAAATTCAAAAAGTATGATGATTTAGGGGATCCTTATACACATTTGAAGGTGTTCATTGGAGAACTTGGATCTTATGGGAAAATGAAAAGCTCAGAATGCAGCTATTCTAGAAAAGTCTGACTAGAGAAGCCCGTTCATGGTATACCAGATTAGACAACTTAAAGATCCATAGCTAGGAAGAGCTAGCTCACACCTTCCTCACTCAATACAGTTTTTAATCTTAGATGGCTCCTGACCGGTACCAGATTACCAAGGTCAAGAAACAGTCTAATGAGTCTTTCAGAGAGTATGCTTAAAGGTTGAGGCGCCTTGCTGTTCAAGTTATTCCTTCCATGACAGAATCAGAAATGGTCATGACTTTCATAAACATACAGGAAGCTCCTTTCTATGAGAGAGTCTTAGCTGGTATTGGCAAACCATTCTCTGAAATGATCAAACACGGAGAAATGGCTGAGATGGGATTGAAGTCAGGTAAGATTCAAGACCTAGCCACTCTTAAAGAAGTTGTTGGGCACATCCAGTCCGGATCTTAAGGAAACAACTCCCGGAGGGTCCATAAAAAGAAAGAGGAGGATGTTTCCTTGATACTACAAGGTCAGAAAGGCAGTCATAACATTCTTATACAGAGGAGAAACTACTCCCCTTTCTAAGCACAGTCTTCAAACCCTCCATTGCCTAAAAGTGGAGAAGTAAAGCGCCCTCGAACGTTCACACCCTTAGGAGACTCACTCGAGAATATTCTTGCTCTTCTAACTACTCAAAAGAAAATCACACGTCTTCTTCCACCAGCCAACCCTAACGGGAGGGGTTTTAATGCTACTCAGAAGTGTGCTTATCATGAGCATATGTTAAAGAGAGAAGTATAAAGAACAGAGTAGTGCATATGGAAAACACAAATTGATTACTAAATAAAAACAATTTTATTGATAATTGAAGCTATATACAAGTAAACTAATTAATTTGACTTACAATTTAGAACATTTAAGAAGAAGAGAAGAGGGGTTAAGTGGTCTAAACAGTGGTAGAAACCTAAGATTCGTCAAAGAAAGAACTCAGAGTCTTACTAAGTTTCGAAGTCTGATTTTCTTAACTGAGTTCGGTTTCCTTTTATAGAATAAGGAAAGAACTATTACAAAGTTACTATTACAAAAAGTAAATGATTACAGACAACTTTTACTATTGATGAACAGTGCTACAGTGCTGACTTTTTTATTATTCATGGACGCTTTCGACAACTTTTGACGAAGAGGCCGACAACTTTTGACTCAGCAGATGCTTTCGGTGGAAAAGAAAGAGCATCTTTTGACTTTAAAGGCTGCTGGGTCAGGTGAACATGAATGGAGCTGCTTTCAGTGGAAAAGCAGATTCTTTGACCGATTGGCTGCAGGGGCAAGCGCATGTGACTGGAAAGTTAGGCAAATGGGTCATGAGCATCCTGTAGATTGATGGTGCCATATGGATCATACTCACCATCATCAGCTGCAAACTGGCTGACTGAATCATTCTGAGAGGAAGAAGAATGAACAGAAGCTTCCTCATGTAAGGCTTCGTCAATTCGTTTATTAAGTGCCTGGGCAATTATTATCAACTCTTTACTGGAGCAGTCTTTGAAATCTGAAATGCTATGGGAACACATCGAACCAGTAGGACTGACATTGGATTTCTTAGACTTAGACTTTTTAGGTTTTGACTCTTTTAACTGATTGGAAGGTTCTTTGGATGAAACTGGAAGAACCTTGAGAGGAGTGGTGGGAAACTCTAACTGGACTTGACTAACAATTCTATTAACATCAAATTTATCCCACCATTTAACGAAGAACCGGACGGAGAGAGAGCGGAAATGGCTCTAATGTAGAAGTTACTAAGAACTGAGGATCTTTTACTTTAGTTGGGGGTAAATTGTTATACTGCCATTTAAGAATCCAGGGAATCTTATACTTACTAACAAATTGAAGAACGATAGGGACACCATCGTTTTTGGGATTGTGTTTACTGTGAATGCAGAAATGGTTAAGTTGAACTTTCAGTGTCTCGGGAAGGAGGTCATAAGTGGATCCAAACCTTATCCACCAATGAAAGAACCAATAAGGGAATTGACTCTTGAATTTATGGTCGAATTGAAAGAATCATGAATGACTGTGAGACTCATTTTGAAAAAGGAAAACCTTATACCATGCTTCTATATAATCATAATAACAATAAGAGTTATCCTGATTAGATAGCTGCATAAGATCTGAAGGATGTTTTCCCCAATCTGCAATCGGAATGAATTGTTTAATATACAAAGAATGATAAAGAACTTTGGTTTTGTCATTATTGGCATAAATAGGTTTAATGAAGATTGACTCAGTTTCAAGTAAGATATCCTTATAATACACAAGGGATTTATAAGGAGCAAGGGGCTGGAAATGCCATCCAGAGGGAAAGAACTGGGTTACTAATTTGTTTGGGTCTTCAACAGGTTTCATATGGGGTTCAATATGAAACAGGTGAGTGGTCCATTTGAGCATATACTCAGCAGGAGGATTATTGGGGTTTGAACTGGAGGCTTTTGACTGGCTGGCAAAAGGGTTAACTGGGATTAAGTTACTGGCTAAGGCCGAACTATAAGGCTTGGGAATCGTACCAAGACTGGTAAACTTGTTGGTTGTTTGATAAATTGGATTTACTGGATGAGGAACCAAGGTTCCTCTAGGTTGATTACTTGGGCCTGTAGGACGACCCGATCTGTGCGAGGAAGATGCTCCTCTAAAACTCATGCTGGCTGAATAGTACCTGTATTGATAAATTCCCGAGTGAGAAAATCAGGAATTGAATTGTTACTGCCTTTGATGTATTCAATCTCAAAATCAAAAATGCTTAATAGGGCTTGCCATCTAGCAAAAGAATGTTTGGAGGCAAGGTTTTCAACATCTTTCTCTAAAACATATTTTGCTGATTTGCAATCAATACGAACTAAAATTTTTTGATTTAATAGATCACTTTGAAATTTATTAATACATAATACTAAAGAAAGTATTTCCTTTTTAATAGTACTATAATTTAATTGTGTACTATTCCATGCACCGGAATGAAATCGGATAATTTACTCTGGGGAGTTGAGAGCTAACTTTTGCTTTAGAATACCTCCGAAACCGATGTCAGAGGCATCAGTCTCAACGATTTTGAAAGCAGAATCGTTGGAGATGCCAAGGCAAGGCAAAGTCTTGACATATCTTTTAACTTGTTGGACGACATAAGTATGAATGTCAGTCCATGGAGGAGGATTGTCCTGCAAAAGCTGAAAGAGAGGTTTGCAAATCTTCCTGAGATTTTTATAGAACTTGCCAATATAATTGAGCGAGCCCAGAAATCTCTACAGTTGGGTTTTATTAGTAATTTTATCTGGGAATATGTCAGCAAATTGAATAGCTCAATCAATAGGCTGTATGAGTCCGCGATAAATAATTAGACCAAGAAACCGAACTTTAGCTTGAAACAAGCTGCATTTAGAAGGTGAAAGAACAAGTTCGTTATCCTTAACTGTTTTAAAGAACGATTTTAAGTGTTTAATATGTTCTTCAACGAAATTGGAAAAAATGAGAATATCATCGATGTAGACGACAATAAAATGACTGAAAGGGTTCAAAATATCATTGAGAATATTCTAAAATTCACTGGGAGTATTTTTTAGGCCAAAGGCCTGGACATTCCATTCATAATGACCTATCATCTAGGTGGATAGCAACTTTCCAGAAACCAGATTTAAGGTCGAATTTACTGAAGATAGTGGAGTTACTTAAACGGTTAATGAGGTCGTCTTTATTAGGTAAAGGGTACCTAATCCATTCTAAGACTTTATTTAATGGCTTGTAATTGATCACTAGACGGGGAACACCTCTCTCCTTTTCTGCTTCATTATTAACATAAAAGGCGGGACATGGCCAGGGGGATTTACTATGTTTGATTAATCCTTTACTAAGCAGATCATTAATCTCCTTTTTACATAACTCCATTTATTCATGATTCATTTGTATTGGCCTGGCCTTAGTAGGAATCAGGTGCTCTTTGAATTCCTTAGCATAAGGGAGCCTTACAACATGTTTCTTCCGATGCCAAAAGGCATTAGGAGAATCAGAACAAAGTTTGTCCTTTAAATAAGTTTTTAACTCATCAATTTTTTCTTGAACTTCTTTAATCTGAAGTTGTTCTTCGACACGTTTGTACTTAATTTCTTCCTTTAAGAAATTCAAATGGGATGATTTACAATTCAATAGATTTAGTGATTTAGAAATAGACTCTTCTTGAATAAATTTTAAATCTCTTTCTTTTGGTTTAATAAGAAATCTAAATGTTATTTTCTTTCCTAAATGTTTACAACTTAATCCTTCATTACTGGTAGTAAAAGGGTAAAGTAAATATATAAATGGTAACTCTAAGATGATCTTATCAGTAAGATTGCGGATTAAAACAAATGAGCTGACAATCCTTTGAAAGTGGCCGCACCAGAGCCAATTTCTTCACCTTCGCATCATTGATATCTTGTTGTCGTCACCACACAAAGTTCCATGGAATTATGGAGAAGCTGAAGGATCTACGTCTCATACAATTGCTATAGTGTTGAAGGAAAATCCATTGTATCTTCCACAGAGGGTGATGAGGCCCGCCATCAAAGCAAAGGAGAAGATTCCCATGGAGAAGATTGAAAAATTCCTCCGCACTATGGGCCATAACGAAGCCAAGGTGGTTTTAAGCTTAAGAGAAGCTCCACCTCAGATATCAATACTGGACTTGGTTTTCTCTTTCGAGGATCACCGGAAGATCTTATTGCAAGTTTTGGAAGAAGCCTACTTACCAAAATCAGTGGATGTGGAAAAATTTCAACATTTGGATGATCACATTTTCAACAACAATGTGATATCCTTCACTGATAACAACATACCTCCCGAAGGGACCAGTCATTGTAAGCCATTACGCATTACAGTTTTGTCCTCCGGGTATATGTTAGCTGGAGTTTTGATAGATGGAGGTTCGTCTCTGAATATTTATCCTTATGCCACCTTGGTGAAGATGAACGTTAATCTCAAACGGATCCGAAGCAGCCATACGGTTATCAAAGCTTTTGATGGATCCCAATAAAATTCCATCGGAAAGATTGAGCTGCCAATTGAGATTGGTCAAAATACATTCAATGTATCCTTTCATGTCCTCAAGATAGATTCAGGATACAACTTGCTATTGGGGAGACCATGTATCCACATGGCTGGAGCCGTTCCTTCTACACTACATCAACAACTTAAATACATTATCAATAACAGTCTAGTCACTGTCAACGCTGAGCCGGAATGTCCTGAACAAGGAAATCTACCAATTATCAGCTTCAATTTAGAAGTTGAGCCGGTTTGTTTTCATACTTTGGAAGTGAGTAACACGCAATACCAACCTATTGGAGCACCACTTCTCATACCCAAAATTTCTGCTGAGGTTATGTCGGCCACTCAAGAAATGATGTCATTGGGTCATCAGCCTAGACAAGGGCTTGGTAAAAATCAGCAGGGTATTAAGCACCCTATCCAAGTGTCCAGTTAAATCGGGACAGCCAGACTAGGCTATACTGCCAGTTCCAGTTATAAGAATCCTCATAAGCACAAGCAGGTTTCTCAAGCTTCCGCCACACATCAATTTTTTCTATCTGCGCCGCATGAGCTGATACAGTCTCTAATAAAGGTGTCAGCCCATGTTATAGCTATGCTGTTTCCCAAACCAGTACCATTCAAAGGAAAAGAAATGCTGATTCCTGATCCCGAAGTGGAAGAAAGGGAGCGGAAATGTAAACATGACATCGCCTTGATGATTTCAGGAATACGCATCATTGTCCATGATGAACATACAAACAGACATACCCCAGACGATGATTGCCCAGATGTCATGGTTATCATTCGGGAGAAGGAGGACAATGACAATCCCTCCATCACTGCAGTCCATTAGGACTTTGCCCTCGATAATTGGAGCAGCACTCCATGCATTAGTCGACGAGGGTAAAACGGGCAAAAAATCCCTCTGCCCTATAGATAACTTTAATTGCAGTATTAGCAGTTATTTTATCTGTACATGCTAACACTTGTGTATGATTAAACAGTTTCATATATTAAGTGAAAGCATATTTTGTTTTAGGACTCTGAATTTAGATGTGTCTGTACTTGCTGATGAGGTGCTTTCTCTCCACAAGGGCTATAACTTTGATGCAAAGTTGGACTCAGACTTGATGGAAATATAAGAGGACATTGAGACATCGCAGGAGATTAAGGAATGGGTCGCAGACAACCCTAAACCCAACCTTGACCAAACCACTTCTTTTAATCTTGGAACCATAGAAAGCCCTAAGCTAATCCAGATTGGTTCAGACCTCACCCCAAACCAACAAAATGACATGGTTGCACTATTAACCCAATTCCAGGATGTGTTTGCATGGTCTCATGAAGACATGGTGGGTTTGTCCACTGAAATTGTTCTTCATCACCTTCCCATTAAAGAGGGATTTAAGCCAGTCAGGTAGAAGCTCAGGCGATTGAAACCTGAGTGGAGTTTAAAGGTAAAGGAAGAAATTATGAAATAATTTCAAGCTAGCATTATCATGGTGTCTATATATCCAGAGTGGATATCCAACATTGTTCTCGTGCTTAAACAAAGAGGAAAGGTGCGAGTTTGCATGGATTACCGGGATTTGAACAAAGCTTACCTTAAAGATAGCTTTCTCGTACCCTTTATCCACATTCTCATTGACAATACTGCTCAATACGGCATGTACTCCTTTGCGGATTGCTTTGCGGGGTACCATCAGATTATGGTCACTGAGGAAGACCATGAGAAAACTGCTTTCATCACACCTTGTGGAACCTTTTGCTACAGACGGTTGTCATTCGGCCTCATCAATGCCAGGGCAACCTATCAACGAGCTATGATGGATCTTTTCCACAATTTAATGCACAAAGAGATAGAGATCTACGTGGATGACATCATCGTCAAATCCCGAAAGGAGGAAGACCACTTAGACCATCTCAAAAAGCTTTTCAACAGGTTGTGTAAGTACAACTTGAAGTTGAATCCAGCCAAGTGCGCCTTTGGTGTTAAATCAGGTAAGTTGCTAGGTTTCCTAGTCAGCCACAAAGGGATTAAGCTGGATCCCACCAAAATCCTAGCCATCAAGGAAATGCCCATTCCTCAGACAGAGAAGGAAATACGAGGATTTTTGGGAAGAATCAACTTCATTAGCAAGTTTATCTCTCAGCTCATAGCAACCTGTTAGCCCATCTTCAAATTGTTAAGGAAGAACTCCTCCATGAAATGGAACGATGAGTGTCAGAAAGCCTTCCTTACCATTAAAGAGCAGCTGGTTAACGCTCCTATTTTGGTACCACTCAGGGATGATGTTCCCCTATTTATGTACCTGTGCATTAATGACAATACCATGGGCTGCATGCTGAGGTAATAAAGATGATAGAGGCCAAGAATGAGCTATCTATTACCTCAGCAAAAGATTCAGCATCAGTGAACACAAGTACACTCTAATTGAGAAGACTTGTTATGCTCTAATTGATAAGACTTGTTGTGCTTTAGCATGGGCTTCCATGAGGTTACAGTATTACCTCCATGGTCACACAACCCATCTCATATCCCGCATGGATCCTCTCAAGTATGTGTTCAGCAAGCCCATACTGAATTATCGACTGTTCAGATGGCAGTTGATCCTACAGCAATTTGACATTGTTTATGTGACACAAAAGTCTATCAAAGGTCATGGAATTGCAGATCAACTGATCGCCGCACCTACAGGGGATTACAAGCCCTTTGAAACATACTTCCCCGATGAAGGGGTAATGACAGTTCAGCAATATCATTAGTACGATGCATGCCACACCTGGAAAATGTATTTTGATGGAGCTGTTAACACAGAAGACTCTGGAGCTGGAGCAGTTCTAGTATCCGGTATGGGGGAGCAGTATCCCGTCGCCATCAAATTGTAGTTTGTTAGCACCAACAACACAGATAAGTATGAAGGCTGTATCATTGGGCTAAAACTTGCCCGTTCAATGGGCATCAGGCGGTTAACTGTCTTTGGGGATTCCGAATTGGTAATCAAATAATCCATGGGAATCTATCAAACCAAGGAACTACATTTACTGCCTTACCATCGGAAAGTTTTACAGATGGCTTTGGAGTTCGAAAAAATCTCCTTTCTACACATTCCATGTAATAGAAATGATTTTGCGGATGCACTAACAACGTTGGCCTCCTTGATTCACATACCTGACAAGGAAAACATGCTAAGCATCACATTTGCCCTGCAAAAGGCCCCAACTTATGGGAACTATGTTAGAGAAGTATTGGATGAGCTACCTCCCGTCCATAACCTTTGGTATCAACATATCAAGGAGTATCTGCAAGATGGATCTACACCCGCTGAGGCGAGCCCGACTAAAAAGAGGCGGATCCATTGACTTGCTATGAAATTCTACCTGAGCGGAGATGCACTCTACAAAAGAGATGCAAGATTAGGTCTCCTCAGATGTCTGGACAAAGACCAAGCTCAGAGGCTCATGGATGAGATCCATGGTGGAGTATGTGGCCCACACATGAGCGGACCCATAATTGTTAAGAAAATCCTCAGAACAGGGCATTATTGGCTTACGCTAAAAGCTGACTGTGATGATCACGTCAAGAGGTGCTATCAATGCTAGATTCATGGGAATGTTATCCACGCCCCTCCAAGGGAACTCCACAATATGAGTTCGCCATGACCCTTCTCAATGTGGGAAATGGACGTGATCGGGCCCATCGAGCCCAAAGCCAGTAATGGACATCGATTCATACTCACCATGATCGACTACTTCACCAAGTGGGTAGAAGCAGCCTCCTTCCCCAGGGTTACAAAAGAAGTCATCACTGCTTTCATCAGAAACAATATCGTCTGTCGATATGGACAACCAGAGGTCATTATGTCGGACAATGCTAAAAACCTCAACAACAAAATGATGGAGGAGTTATGTAGTAAATTCCACATCAAACACCTTAACTCCGTCATCTACCGTCCAAAGATGAATGGTGCTGTTGAAGCGGCTAATAAAAATATCAAGATGATCATGTAGAAAATGTCCGCCAATCACAAAGGATGGCCTGACCTCTTGCCTCTGACTTTATTAGCCTACAGAACTTCCATGCGTACTTCCATTGGGGCAACCCCCGACTCATTAGCCTATGGGTTGGAAGTAGTGCTCCCCATAGAGGTGGAAATGGAATCACTCAGAGTGTTGATGGATGATCAACTGGATGAAGACCAATGGGTACAAGATAGGTATCACCAATTGTCTCTAATAGACGAAAGGCGAACCGCGGCTATCTTCCATGGTCAGTTATACCAGCAAAGGATCGCACAATCCTACAATAGAAAAGTCCAGCTACGGTAGTTCAAACAACATGACTTGGTTTTAAAGAAGATCATTGACAACCAAGATCAATCCAAGGGAAAATTCGCTCCTAATTGGGAAGGCCCGTTTGTTGTCAAGGAGATATTGACAAGAGGCGCTCTCAGACTACAGGAAATGGATGGCGATGAATTTCCATAACTTATCAACTCGGACACCATGAAATGGTACTATGTCTGAGGATATCATCAAGCAAACATCCTGGTATTGATCATCAAATCACCAGTCATTCCGGTTTTTTAACCCTTTTTACAAACTCTTCTGCCCCTCAGGGAAACATACGCTTCAAGCCAGCAGCCTGGTTTCACCTATTTTCAAACCTTTCATACAATTTCGGTTATCTTGAAGACGGGATTGAACCTTTCATACATGTAGTTTATCCTGAAGACGGGATTAAACTTTTCTACGCCTGCAGTTTATCCTGAAGACTGGATCAAACTTTTTCTACACCTGCAGTTTGTCCCCATCATGGGATCAAACTTTCTTCTCCCCGCAGTATAGCCTACACATGGGATTCATACTTTTCTTTGGCTGCGATTCGTCTTGAGGGGTGAACTATGTCGACCTGATCTCCTTGATACACGGGAGTACGTAGGCAACCATATTCTATATGGCCCGGTCGCAATAAACAAAAAGCAACAAAAACATTTCTACCCCTTTCTCTACAAAAACGAAACAAAAACAAAAACACTTCTACACCCTTCTTCATCAATAAAACTTCTACACCCATCTACCTTTCACATTCAACTTTGAACCTCTTACACCAGGTTCGAACTACGCAGACTTGATCTCCTATTCAATAGGAGTGCGTAGGCAACCATTTATGGTTCAGTCTAACCCCTACCAAAACAAAAATACTTTACACACGGTACTGGGATCAAACTTCAATCCATTACAGTTTATCAGCTTCAGACCATAGGGATGGAATTATCCAACCTCTCCTCACCAATAAGAGATTCGGTGACTATCTAAGCTGCGGTTGTGCCTCAAAGAGCAACACCAATCCATAAGAGATGGAATTAACTAGGCTTCTCACAAATAGAAGTACTGGCGACCATCTGTGGTGGTGTCAATCTCAGAGAGGAAAAGCCACACTCCTCTCCACATTTCCATACAGAAACTAGTCCCAAGACACCAAAGATGGTAGGGATACATACAGATCAATGATCCGTTTTGAGAGATCTTGTGATGGCTAAATGTCCACATATCAAGGATGAGTTCAGAATGCATCAAGATCACAAGCCCTGAAGAAACGGGCAAATATCAAGCAAGTATCAAGGCACAACTGAAAGGGAAGTAAATCAAAATATATTTCTCTGCCATATATAATACTGTTTGATATATACACATAAGTTGTACATGACAAAATGGCTAAGCTAGTCTGTGCAGGAAAATACAAAGCTACCTACGGATCTGTGTGTATGCGGACTATCAGATCTAACATAGCATCCCTCTCTAAAGAAGGAGGTAAAGCTGCAAGCTCCTGCCCAATGGTATCTACATGAGCTAGCAGATCCGAGGCTAACTGCATGGTGGCATGATGCTTATCAATATATGCACTCATGTCGGCAAGGATGCTAGTCGTATGGGATCTCACTAAAGCACTATCTGCAATGGCCACAATCAATGCATCTCTAGCAGATAGGGCAGCATCCCGCTCCACAATCAATGCATCTCTGGCTGATCTAGCCTCCTCCCTCTCTAATAGAGTGGCATCTCTCCCATCAAGAGCTGTCAACATCGAGGCCCTAGCCTGATCTCTCTCATAGGTCATCAGATGTAGGCTCTGCTCCAAATACTATGCTGAATACTGAATAACAGTGGCACTCGGGGTGGGAGAATCCATCACAAATGATGGCAACCCAACAGTCAAGTCCTCCTCGATGGGAATATTAGCCTCCTCCATAGGCTCCTCATCATCAGAATCAGTCTCCTGTACTGTGGATACTACCACAGCCGAAGCAGTCTCTGTCTCCATCCATGCTGAATACTCTACAGAATAACCCTGGATGATCGATGAGAAAACTTCATTAGCTCTCGTTGATCCCAACAGGCATACAACCTGGATCTGTCCGCAGCTGATAAACGGCGAGAAGCGAAGCGCTGATCACTACCCCCTCAAATGGATAGAAATCCTAAAACTGGTCAAACTGACACATCACAGCCAGTGGGTGGTAGGTGATCATCCCTCTCAAACCAGCTAAAGGAAGATAATCCATGCCTGGAGCATGAGTAATGAAGTTGTAGGGTGAACTAAGCCTTGTACATGACAGTATAGCAAACAGATCTCCAATCCCTGCTAGGAAAGCTGACCAAGATGCAGCATCAGTATACTCCGCAGACTAAAAGGAGTATGACATGGCTATATCATAGGTGAAACAATACTCATGCCGTCTAAAAGTGCCAATCGGTCTCAAGTGTTACATAAACCACACGTACAGCATGACCGCGCTGCCTGTAAACACTCCTGCCAGATAAGTGTAGCAATATGTGGCCGACCTCAGAGTCTCTGCCATAATCATCGGTATGATGGTGTGACCCTCCCCGAGAGCTCTCACTGCCATAATGACCCTTATGTCCAACTCATCCATATACCGTAGCATGTAGACATATGATAATACGCATAATAGCAGTACATCCACTCTGGCTGAACGCCAATGATCCTCTGGTGTGGTAAAATCCCCGGAATGCCATACATAACTATCCTCAGAGTCAAATCTGTCAAACAAAAAACACTGGGATATAACATGGCTAGATGTGATCTCATCCTGTACCACCCTACACCTTAATCCGGTGAGGGTCATGAACTGCCTACTCATGTCTCTGATCGCCATGTACATGCAAGGTCTGTCCAATGGCATCATCGTCAACCGTGCATATTCCTCCAAAATAGGAGTCAACTCCTGGGTCCCAAATTGGAAAACCTGCCTCTCCGATACCCAGTGCTCCAGCATGCCCTCCACAAATCATGTGGGAACCTGAAACATCAATAGGGTCATAGTATGCTACAACAGATGATCTACAGTCACCATGTCTGATGGTGACATGCTATCATACTATGATCGCATACCCGATGCCACTAAAAATGGTGGGGTATGATCAATATGGCTAACTGTCGAAGAAGACATCTGTACGGGCCGTGTCATAAGACTATCCAGGGGTCAATGCTGAATATCTCTGGACATATATACATATGCATAACATAATAATATGCATGATACAATAGATGGTAATATGATATAGGGAATGGAAAACTGTACATACATTCCTAAGTATATCATCATCTAATACATCTCTGTACAGCTAAAATACAGGGAAATGGGGCGAAGCTACCCAACATCTAACAGAGGCCTATCAAAAGATATAGCGAGAATGGGGCGAAGCTACCCAGCATCTAACAGAGGCCTATCAAAAAAGATAACGAGAAATATGCATCAGAAGAAGTCAATGATATCGATATCAACATCGTCAATCCTGTCAACCTGATGTAACTCCTCCTGAGTCACTGGATCTCTATCTACAGGGATGTCAAGCCTATACAAGGGAGGATCTACACCGGAAAAGCCATATGGGTCACCCGAGGGGCCAGCGCCAGAGCTAGAAGGATCAAAAGTATCTGCCTCTGAAGGATTTCTACCCAAGTGCCGAATAAAGAGATGTTCCCGGTCCAACTACCGGGTCAAACTGTCAATCTGTGTCATATGAGTCGGATCTCTGACACAGGCTAGCCAATACATCATCATCACAGATCCTGGAACCATATCCCCCATAAATTGTGTGGCGCGGGTCTAAGCTCCAATGGTACGAGGGAACCACCAATGCTGGAACATCTCCTAAGTACAGGGGCCCTCTGATAATGTGTAACCGTCAATCCCCAACAATGGGATATTAATGATGGGTGACTGCGAAACAGGCCAATAACGCCTGGCAGGAGGCAAGATCGGCATGCGAATCTCTCCTATAGTGCTCCTGATAGCACACTCTCCTAAATAGAGCTCCCATCATCCATCTGTGAAGAGAGGAATCCTACGGGTGGACATAACGTGCTCGACACCAAACGCGTACCCATCCTCAAATCCAATACTTAAATGCTCCCCAGAATAGGGAACCCATGTGATGACATCCGCTATCAACAACTCCAGCTGTAGGCGGCAATGGGTGAAACCCTCAGCAATAGGGACCTCCGCCAGTATGGAATGATGCCATCTCCGTCCTCGTGGATAAGTGTCTAAACCTAACATGCTCACAGGACGTAAACATGGAAGCCTCTCATAGGCCCAAAACTGCCAACACAAAGGCAAACATCTGCTGTCAGTCAACGCTCTTAACCTGTACATGGGAAAAGACAAGAGAAATACTCACCAATAGAAATGGGTAGAATCCTAACCAAGCCTCGGTCAAACCCTACGATGGTATGTGCATTCCCCTGAGGAAGTAGGCGAAGGTGTAGGAACCCAAATCATAGTCTCCTATACGGTCCACGTGTCGAGTGGCGCTGATCAAAGTGAAGGACACCGTAGAAGAGTTATCTTCTATGAAGCAGCCTCTAATGATCATCAGGAACAATCGCTGAAGAATGCGATCCTTGACTCTCACATCATCAGGAATAGCCTCACTCAACAGCCCGCTCATAACATCTACGCTCAAAGGACATGTACGAATAGTCCTGCCCTTGAGCGCCTCCGCCGGAACTCCCAACAAGGATTTGACTGCAGTATGGGTGATATCCATCGTACAAGGCATTGGATCCCCTCCAAACTCCATACCTGTGATAAATCGCCAATCCATCGGCGTCATCATCACCTCACAGTCCAGCAAATGGAGTGACTGAGTCTAGTGAAACCAGCGCTCAGACAATGTCCTCAGGTAACCCTAGGGACAACAACATGGAAGAATGGAAAAGAACGTCCCGAATCCCCAGCCATGTACAATCGCTCTATAGTCATCATGAAAAGCTTGATACAGAGAGTGGATGCTGAACTAGTTCCCTCAAACACGTACAGCAAGAGCAGGAACCTCAACCGGTACATCCTCCTCCTCGTCCTCGACATCCAGCACTTCATCCCGGATAGAATGTATCACCGCCTCCACCAAACGACGAGGTTGTCTAACAGAACGGGGTCGAGGCACTTCAGAAGTCCTTCTCCGTACACCAGAAGTGGTCCTGCGGGAACTACTCGGTTGATCCAGATCCATAATATCTGGACAACAAGTCTCCAAATCACCTCAGAAAGGGTGTGGTAAATTCTTATCTGGAGCTTTTCAAAATGCATCTTATGGCTACATGCATGCATGCATTGTTTTAACATACATCTACAGTAGAGTTAAAAATGCATGACTACCCAATGCCTATGTTTTGAAATTTTTTTCCATAGCCCCCTTTGTAAATGGGACTATCCACATGCATATAGGCATAACTAGGTGGCCATTCAGTAGCACACCTACCCACAGTCATATACATCCTACATGCATTAATACATCACAATTAAAAATCCGTAAGTGTAGTCTAATTACCAGGATTATTTTGTTTTTCTACCTTTACTCATTTGTCCTTAAATAGGATAAGAAATGACAGTAAAAGGTGCCAATTTGACTGTTTCAAAAGTTAAATTTTTTCACATCATTATGTTCAGCATGGTTTAATACTAACATTTAATGTGTTGAATATTTTTTATAAAGTCATATCAGCATGCATATTCACTACTATGTGTCTAAATACATTTCATGTGATAAGTCATTTTCCAACGGATAGAAACTGGAAAAGAATACATGCATATGTTACCGGAATGATGAAGAACACTTGTACAAATGGCGAGAATGTGCGAGAAAAGTCGCCTAACTTCAAGCAGAGTCTAAAGAAGAGCTCTTAGGTTTCCTTCGCGGCACAGCTTGAAAATGGCTTATGAAAGCAATCTGCAAGCTTTACATAGCCATGGTTGGCCATAGGTCCACCTACGGCTGCTGCAGGTGTACCTGCGGCACCCATACATGGGTCCCACACCTCCGGTTTGGTCCAATTAAAGTTGCAAAGGAGGTCTCACAAGTTGAAAAGGCCAAATCAAGAATAAAAATGCTACGCAATTGAGCGGAATAGCCTGAAATCCTAGTTTTCATGGGCCAAACTCTAGCTTTATATAACACGCATTGGTATTCACCTGCATACAAGGTATACTATACCATTGGCCTCAGCTTTTACAAATCATGCTCGGCAATTCCTCACAAAGGTCCGATGTCGTCAGTGCAGGGTCACAGTCCTAAAACGTATCCCCGGCAGGGGTTACAACGCTGAAGTTATAAATTGATAAAGTATCCCCCGGCGGGGGTCACAACGCAATACAACCATTGATATAAGCATCAATGAAGGTCAAGCAACCTTGGCATACTCTGTGACGCCCCCAAAATAGGTATACATCACCCATCTTGGGTCGCTAGATACATGGTACATAAATTCCAATACAACTTAATTATACAACAATCGTGTAAAATACGACAAAACATAATAACTGAGAGTTTAAACAAGAATATTGTCATCTAGACAATATCCACACTCAATGGTGTCCTCATTACAATTATTATCACATTATTCCGTAGAATAGTGAGGACTACTAAAGCCATTTATCCTGGACCATCACTCCATTCCCCGACTCGTCCCAGCTATATTCTCATTTCACAGAAGAACAATGAAAGAAAGGGTGATCTCAACTAGCCGATAAGAAATATTATGACTAAGATAATGCGAATAAATTATCCTTAGCCTTCAACGAAGATAACAACTGATAGAATACAATAAACAACAAGTTTTAGATCAACAACTGCAGCGAAAATAAGCAATCCATTAGAAGAGTCAAGTAGAACATAAAATCTACTATCTTCTATGATTTAAAAAGTTCTTCATCAACTTTATCATTTGAGACTCGACAATAAATAAAATCGAATCATCCCCGCACCACGGCCAAGGATATTCATGTAATCATCAATGGTCATGATTATCTACGAATAATCCACAATTCATAATCATACCAACAACTCGTCCATCAATGAACTACGAGCCAATGAGGACTTTTACCACATCATTCGTCACATTACGGTCATAATTATACCGAATAATCCCTGGTCATAATCATACCAAGTCCATCTATGCACGTAAGCCAAAGATGACTTTCATCACAATATAAGCATGAGGATGATGACAATGACATAATAATTCAATAAAACAAGTTCAAGGATAAATTTTAAAGATTTATAATTTAATTTATTCAGGAATCAATAAAGTCCAAATTGTCAACATGATACTACTTTGTAGAGTAAAATTCAAGAATAATATTCTTGTACCAAAAATAATTTGGACAAAAAAGAAATATATTTTTCGGGTGAATAGTACCCCGTGAATAGTACTTCGAGAATAGTACCCCATGAATAGTATCCCGACACAAAAAAGTGCCCCGAATACCCGAGAGAATGATACTAGAGTGAATAATAATTGAGTGAATAGTAACCTATGAATAGTAACTCATGAATAGTACTCCAGCACGAAAAGTGGCCCGAATACCCGAGTGAATAATACTAGAGTGAATAGTAACTGGGTGAATAGTAACCCATGAATAGTAACTCGTAAAAGAAAAATACCAAAGAAAATGATATTCCATGACGAGTACATAAGAAATGATATCTCATACGAGTATAATAGAATATACGAAACTGCAAATGAATTTTCACCTGCCATGCGGTAATCCACGTAGACAGATCATTTCCTCAATTTAATAAGGAATGAATACAAAGGATTATTCACCATGCATGCGGTAATCCACATAGACAGGTTATTCCAACAGAATGGAATAATAGAAGAATTCACCATGCATGCGATAGACCGCACAGACAGGTTATTCCCAACAAAATAATAAAGTATGGAACCAGGTCATGCGTAATCCGCACAGACATGATATTCCAATAGAATAATAAAGAATGGAACCAGGTCATGCATAATCCGCATAGACAGGATATTCCAAAAGAATAATAAGGAATGGAATAACAACAGAATTCACCAGGCATGTGATAGACCGCATGCACGAAGTTATTCCAATGAGAATAATAAAGAATGGAATAATGAAAGAATTTCACCATGTATGCGGTACTTGACATGGGCAAAGTTATTCTAACATAATAATAAAGAATGGAATAACAACCCTTATGAGTATTGAAAGAAAATAACTCTCTTCATGAATACGAAAGAATAATACCACTTACCTCAAAAGAAGACTGGATACTGGAATAGTGAGGTAGCAGACTTTTCTTCTTCTTTCTCTCTATAATTTCTCTCTATAATAATTGCACTATAGCTTTAGTGAATTGGTGACAAATGAAGGAAGAATGAGCTTCTATTTATAGGAAAATATAGTTTCGATAATTGCACATTTTGGGGCTCAAAATATTACAGTATAATACCTCCCTCTTTTTTTTCATTTTTAATTTAGTCCTGCAAGTATTATCAAACTTGCACCACCTCCCCTAATAGTAAATCATGTGAATCAATAGTAAATCATGTGAATCAATAGTTCTAGACATGTAAAAAAATTAATTATAGTATAGTACCTTCAACTATACCTCCATTTTTAATTTAGTCATGCAAGTATTATCAATCTTGCACCAACTCCCCTAATAGTAAATCATGTGAATCAATAGTACACACATGCGAACACATAGTTATAAGCATGTGAATTAATAGCAATTAATTGCTCATTTATTCGGTGAATTACCCGATTGGTCAATATAACCTCCAGACATTAATTATTATCGAAATAAATATCGATTTCCACTAACACTAATAATTCCCACACAATGAAATTATCAATTTCATCATTAATCAACACGAACTTATTCATCATTAATATTATAACTCATAATATTTAACAACCAGGTCGTTCCCAAGAAAGAGGGGCTTTCCGATAAGGATTTCTCCTTATTGGCGCGCAATTAGGTGACCAAACCTCTCCTTGACAGAACTTCTAGACATTGTTAATATTGCAAATAATAATATGAATAACTTTGTTGTCTCAATTATTAATTTAATAATATAACATATTATGCAGATGATACTATGACAATAATTGAATCAATAATATGAGAGATATGATCAAACAATTCTCAGTAGCAATAATTGAGTATAATCGAGTGACTTCTTACGTAAGCATCAATAATCAATACCGTGTGCTACTATGCAACCACGCGTATTACTGTACTTTTACTACCGAGTAGTTCAACAGTTTTAACGGTAACACTTTCGCCGTTATTTTTATAAAAAGATAATTCTGTCGTTTTCTAACTACGACAATTAATAGTACCCCGACACGAATATTCCCCGATAAAAAGAATATTCCCCGGCACAACGAATATTTTATAACAACTTGCATACTTTGCAAAATTTATAAATATTACCCACAACTATAACATTATACCATAATATTAAAAAAAATTGAGAAATTTAAATCTTTATTCATAAAATTTGGGGTCTCACATACTCCCCAGCAAGGGTAACAACACAATGCAGCCATTGATATAGACATCAATGAACGTCAAGTAGCCTTGACAGTTTGCCCAACAGGGATCTATCCGGTGATAAACACATCAGTGAAGGTCAGGCAACCCTGACAATACATATTATTGGGAGTAACTCCGATAGGATGGTGGGATATGTTATACACATCCTCAAACAGACAAAGCTTTCTCCCCACAGATCTCTTGTACATAAGAGGCACCTTTATGGAGTAGAAGTCTGTGTCTAGAATTCAAGACTTTGGTGATAGCCCCAACGTCAACATCCTTGAAGACTTGGATCGAATGTCCAAGACATCACTGATTGTCATTCCAATAGGATGTACAGGGAACCGACAATCATTTCATTCATGCATCATACATTTGCACCATGTTACTGCATATAGCATCATGTTTATCTTGTTACATTTCAAGTGTCTAGGATTCTTTATCCTATCCATGCCTTGCATTGCATGAATATGATAAAGAGGGGCATCTGTAGACACTCAAATTTTTTTGCACACCTGTTACTAACATTGTAGGAGGGCAGATTCGTCTTCCGGAGATAACCCTGGAAGACAGCTCACATCCATTCTGAATACTACCGGAAGTTTAGTCTCAACCCCGGAACACACACCGGGAGTATCATTTCTAACCTCAGAGATAACCCCGAGTTTCATCCTTGGAGATAACCCCAAGGAATATTATTGCAGTTTCAGCGATAACTCCAGAAATGCTTGTTTCAAATGCATGCTATCAGCTTCAATCAGACCTCCCGCCGAGGCACTCATACCTCAGACCCGGAGCTAACACCGGGGAGACAAGCACACTCACAGATGACATTGCGGCATTCAAACACTTACAGCAGTCCAATCTCAGATGTAACCCTGAGCAATGTTAGTTTCAACTTAAACTGGAGATAAGCCCGATGAGGAGTAAACGTCATCTTGCCACCTCAACAGCTGCGCGTCGTCTCAACACTTCATACATATATACATACGACAATGTCCTACAAGAACCAAGGAGTTCAAATCCCGAGTGACTATTACGTGTGGCAGCACACCGGATAGAATTTGAAGCTTGAAGACCATGGGCATGGTCCCCTCTTCTTGACTTCGTACAACCTCTAATCCCATGTCATTTCGTAACTCTCGGCAAAAGCAGTCTGAAGATGGTCTTGTATACCTCGTTCGGATGCTCAAATTGAAGTTCTTCAAGTTCGAAGGACATTACAAAGGCATGAGTGCACGTGCTTGAGACAACCAGACCCCATGGAGCCGGGGCACCTCGAGGCGTGCAAGCAGTGAATCTGCTGGTGTCAGCAGTACACTGCATGCTCCCCTCTATAAATAGAGGGCTTGGGGTGGCCATTTTAAAAAAAGGAAAAGGCGAGGAAGCCCTGTCAAATCTGCTCTATACACACCCCATATTGAGTGTTTCCTCATTTTAAACATTTGTTAGCTTACATATAGCTATAGATTTACCAGCAGGAGCTGAGTGTTTATCCTTCTAGAGTCATAGAAGCCTGCATTGGCAGCCCACTGTAAGTCTTCTCACACTCTATAAAGCCTTTCTCTTCATCTTTACACACACTATTCTATAAATTGAAGGTCGTGTTGTGTGCGTATGCCCAAACTTTGGCCCATGGTTTTCATTTTTGTCTATATATATATACTTATATATGTATATATTTATATATGGACTAACATTATCGAGTTATGCCTCGATTGAGCCTAGACTTATGTCTGAAGCGTTTATTTGCTTATATATATATATATATATAAACTGTTGTCAGACTTTGTCGATGAGCTTTGATTTTACACACAGGCGCTTATTTGCTTATATATATATAGCAAGTTTACTTCGCTCCGTGTAAAATTCGAAGCTCATCGATAAAAGTCTAACAACAGTTTATATATATGAGTGTATATATATATATATATATATATATTTACATTTTTTGTCGTGCCCAGAGTTTACTTGAGGCCTTTTCTTTACTTTTATTTATATTTAGTCTCGCTTTGGATTTTACTTAAGTGGCGGTTGATCATCTTTTTTCGCTTTATTTACATTTAGTCACTTTGGAGTTTACTTAAGTGGCGGTTGATCTTATTAATGCTTTATTTATATTTCGATCTCCCATGGAGTTGATTAAGTGGTGGTTGATATATATATATATATATATATATATATATATATATTATTTACCGCTTTTATATATTTATATTTCGATCCCCATGGAGGTGCTTCGTGGTGGTAGATCATATACAGATATATATATTTACAACTTTTATATATATAACTGCTTACTGCTTTTCATATAAACTGCGGTATCATGTGAGCCTAGGAATCATGTGATCACAGATTCAGTCTACTGGATCTAGATTCGGTTCCCATGACGGACATTTTCAGCTGTAAGCAGCTTGTACATTATTTATGGTGTTTGAATTTCCTTGGATGGCTTTCATGCCCATGAGGAGTTCGGCATTGCTGTATATTATTTTCTCGAAGATGCCTCGCATCTCGAAAATAAAAGCAATCAAGCCGAGTATTTAATAATAAAATGGAAGTATGAAAAGGTCTCAATTCCTATTGAGCAAAGGGTTCGAAAAACCTCTTTTACAAAACTTCATTGCTATATTCTGTTTAAAACTAAATTTTTCTATAAATTCAAACCCTTTGTATATAGGTGCGAACGAGGCCACGCACTACTTTCAGATAATTGCACATTGATCCACACACACACACACATTCATATAACAGTTTCTTGAAAAGTGGCGGTCACCTTGGCAACACGAATGTCGAGGGGTGCCT
The DNA here is from genome assembly GCA_020205615.1 of Panax quinquefolius. NCBI lineage: Eukaryota > Viridiplantae > Streptophyta > Magnoliopsida > Apiales > Araliaceae > Panax > Panax quinquefolius. The sequence continues at coordinate 90,769,470 of CM035158.1, forward strand.
AACACCTTCCCTCCGCATAATCAAGCCCCCAAACCCAAAATGAATCTCAGTTTCACAAACCCGTTTAGCAGTGTCACATCACTGGGTCAATGTGCAAACCTTTTTCGGTTGCGTTGGTGCAACCAGTTAAAAACACCAACTGGCGACTCTTAACAGTCCATCGTCGACATTACATATGTCGGACCTTTTTACCTTGCCTTTTCAACCAAATCTCACATAACATGAGAACACCAAAGAACAAGTAACGAAAAGGGACAAATAAAAATCCCGACGTCGACATCAAAGATTTATAATTTAATTTATCCAGAATTTAAGAATGTCCAAATTGTCAACATGATAAGTAATTTGTGGAGTAAAATTCAAGAATGATATTCATGTATCAAAAATAATTTGGATAGAAAAGAAATCAATTTTTGTCGTGAATAGTATCCCGTAAATAGTACTTCATGAATAGTACCCTGTGAATAGTATTGTATAAATAGTACCATATGTATGAATAATATCGAATATATAAATAATGTCGTATGTATTAATAGTGTCGTATGTATGAATAGTGCCCATGAATAGTACTCCGACATGAAAAGATTAAAATTTAATAAGAAAGTTCAGAAAAATATTTCTGTGAAACGATACTAGATGAAGCACAAAATTCAAGGATATTCTACTAATTTTAAGGAGTATATAATCAATACTTATCAAAATAAGTGTAGATTTAGGAATATGAAACCAAATATTATTACTTACATACTATAGAGTATAGAAGAAAATAATATTTCTTAGGAATATCGAACAAAAATAATATCCCTTACCTTAAAAGGAGAGTAATTATGACTGGTATAGCAGGAAAATTCTTGAAGAAAACTTGCACTATTTGCTACACTTAAAGTTTCATTAAACTCAAAAGAAATACGCTCAATATTATAGAAGAAGAATTCTCTGATTCTAGTGTGATTTTCATTTCTAAACTAAGCATCCTATTTATAGGAGAATGGCAGGATACTATTTAGGAAATAATCACGGACTGCACAGGAAAAAAAAACACAGGTGAAGTCACGGGAATTCGCGCAAAAATCTAATTTTTACTATTTATTACTGTGCAATAAAATATTCTAATAAAATAAAAGCTTTATATAAAATATAATATATTCTATTTATAATCTAATAAAACGGATAACTTTATATATAATATAAAAAGTTTTCTATTTTATATAAAAAAAATTCTATTTTATTACTATTATAATAATAATAAAACAAAACTACGATAACTTTCTACCGACGATTTTGAAAAATGAGTAAGTGGGGGTCCATTTAATAATCCAAATTTATAAAAATACTTCATGAAAAAACCCTTTATTTAAATCAAAATTTGAATAAATATTTATCACAAATCACTTATCTTCAATATAAACACATTTTAATCTTTCAACAATTATTCATCATTAATATTATAACTCACAATATTAACAACGGATCATTCCCGAAAAGAGGGGCTTTTCGATAATGACTTCTCCTTATTGGTGCGTAATTAGATGATCTAACCCCTTTCCTTGATAGAACTTTCTAGACATTGTCAATAATACAAATAATAATATGAATACCGTGTCCTACTGTGCAACCAGAGATACTATACAATACCGTGTCCTACTGTGCAACCACGCGTATTACTGTACTTTTATCATCGAGTATTTTAACAGTTAACGGTAAAAGTTTTGTCGTTATTTTTAGAAAAAGGTTATTTCTCTCTCTTTCTATATTCGACAGTCATTCCGTTGTGGAGTCCACCAATGATTGTGTCGTCGTACGAATATTTCTTGATAAAATGAGTATTCCCCTACCAAACGAATATTTTATGACAACTTGCTTACTTTGCAAAATTTGTAAATATTACCCACAATTATTATATCAAATCCACACCATATTATTCAAAATAACATTTAGAGAAAATTAAATCTTTATTCATAAAAAGTTGGGGTCTTACACATATCCTTTATTAATCCGACACTGTAGCGCCAATTTGCAGTAGCTCCCTCCCGTGGTGGAGCTATGACACTGCTTTTTTAGGCTTGGTCGGTGCTGCGACGCCATGCCTTATGTCGACGTCGGGATTTTTATTTGTCCCTTTTCTGTTCTTGTCTTTTGTTGTTCTCATGTTAAGTGAGATTTGTTTGAAAAAATAAGTTATGAAAAGGTCTGACATGTATATGTCGATGATTGAACTGTAAGAGTCGCCAGTTGGTATTTTTAAATGGTTGCACCAACTCAACCGAGAAAAGGTTTGCACATTAACCACGTGATGTAACACTTCAAAACTGGTCTGTGAAACCGAGATTCATTAGGGTCCGGGGGGTTGATTATACGGAGGGAAGATGTTAGGCACCCCCCGACATTCGTGTTACCACGGTGACCGCCATTTTTCTATTAAACTGTTATATGAATGTGTGTGTGTGTGTGTGAGTCATTGTATAATTATTTGGAAGTAGTGCTATGCCTCATTCGCACCTATATACAAAGGGTTTGAATTTGTATAAAAGTTCAGTTTTAACAAGATATAGCAATGATGTTTTGTAAAAGAGGTTTTTTAAACCCTTACGCTCAATAGTAATTGAGGCCTTTGATACTTCCATTTTATTGTATGTTCGGCTTGATTGCTTTTATTTTCGAGATGCAAAACATCTTCGAGAAAATAATACACATAGCAGTGCCGAACTCCTTATGGGCATGTGAGCCATCTAAGGAAATTCAAACACCGTGAATAATTTACAAGCTGATTATAGCTGAAAATGTCCATCACGGGAACCGAATCTAGATTCAGGAGACTGAATCTATGATCACATGATTCTTAGGCTCACATGATCCAACAGTTTGTATGAAAGCTTGATAAATGGATTTTATATCCATGAATTGATGTCTGATTCGAGCTTATTTGTTGTTAATTCCTTGTTTTCATGTTCGTTTTTACTTGTTTCTTGATATTTCGTGTGTAGGATAGTTGGTGTGGTAAATGAGTAAAAAAGGAGTCATTTGGAGCGTTATTGGAGCAAGTATGAAGGTCAACAAAAATCAGCTTGTAGGAGGCACCCACTTGATGCGAACCTATTTTACCATTACACCCTGGTGAGGGGGTTCCATTCCGATTAGCGATGGCCTAAACTTGGCACAAAAAGGTGCAATTCTATCATACACCTCACGGAGCGTGGTGTGAGACCCCGAATTTTATGAAATGAAAGTATTCAATTTTCTTATAATTATTCTATTTAGTAAATGGTTAAATTGATAAAAGGTTAAAGTTAAGGGTGATATGTGAAAATTTTACAAAGTAAGCAAGTTGTTATTCGTTGTGTCGAGGAATATTCGTTTTCACAGGGAATATTCATACGATGGCATAATCATTGGTGGAATCCACAATGGAAGTATTGTCGTAGTAAGAAAACGACATAAATATCTTTTAATAAAAATAACGGCAAAAGAGTTACCGTTAAAACTGTTAAACTACTCGGTAGTAAAAGTACAGTAATACGCATGGTTGTATAGTAGCAAACGGTATTGATTATTGATGCCTACGTGAGAAGTCACTCAGTTATACTCAATTATTGCTACAGTAATTGCTGCATCATATCTCTCATATTATTGATTCAATTGTTGTCACAATATCATCTGCATAATATTTATTATTATTAAATCAATAATTGAAACATCAAAGTTATTCATATTATTATTTGCAATATTGACAATGTCTAGAAGTTCTGTCAATGAGAGGTTTGGTCACCTAATTGCGCGCCAATAAGGAGAAATTCTTATCGGAAAGCCCCCTCTTTCATGGGAATGACCTGGTTGTTAAATATTGTGAGTTATAATATTAATGATGAATAAGTTCGTGTTGATTAAAGATGAAATTGATAGTTCCATTGTGTGGGAATTATTAGTGTAAGTGGAAATCAGTATTTATTTCGATAATAATTGATGTTTGGAAGTTATCGGGTAATTAATCAGATAAATGAGCAATTAATTGCTATTAATTCACATGATAATAACTATTTGTTCACATGTGTGTACTATTGAATCACATTCATTTACTATTAGGGGAGTTGGTGCAAGTTTGATAATACTTGCATGACTAAGTTAAAAATGGAGGTATAGATGAAGGTACTATACTATAATTAATTTTTTCACATGTTTAGAACTATTGAGTCACATGATTTACTATTGATTCACATGATTTACTATTAGGGGAGGAGGTGCAAGTTTGATAATACTTTCATGACTAAATTAAAATTGAAGGAAAAGATGAAGGTATTATACTGTAATATTTTGAGCCCCAAAATGTGCAATTATTGAAACTATATTTTCCTATAAATAGAAGCTCATTCTTCCTTCATTTCTCACCAATTCACTAAGTCTCACAAGAGCAATTATTATAGAGAAATTATAGAGAGAAAGAAGAAAAGAAGTCTGCTACCTCACAATTCTAGTATCCAGTCTTCTTTTGAGGTAAGTGGTATTATTCTTTCGTATTCATGAAGAGAGTTATTTTCATTCAATACTCGTAAGGGTTGTTATTCCATTCTTTATTATTATGTTGGAATAACTTTTATCTATGTGAAGTACCGCATACATGGTGAAATTCTTCATTATTACATTCTATTATTCATTAGAATAACTTTTATGCATGCGATCTATCGCATGCCCGGTGAATTCTATTGTTATTCCATTCTTTATTATTCTATTGGAATATCCCGCCTACTGTCGGATTCGCATGACCGTTTTTCTTCTTTATTATTACATTGGAATATCACGTCTGCATGCGGATTACGCGTGACCGGTTCCGTTTCTTTATTATTCTGTTGGAATATCCTTTCGCATGCGGATTACGCATGACCTGGTTCCATTCTTTATTATTCTATTGGAATAACCTGTCTATGTGGATTACCGGTAGCATGCATGGTGAATGATCTTTCGTATTCATTCTTTATTAAATTATGGAAATGATCTGTCTACGTGGATTACCGCATGGCGGGTGAAAATCCATTTGCAGTTTCGTATATTCTATTATACTCGTATGAGATATCATTTCTTTTGTACTCGTCATGGAATATCATTTTATTTGGTATTTTTTTTTACGAGTTACTATTCATGGGTTACTATTCACCCAGTTACTATTAACCCTAGTATTATTCACTCAGGTATTCTAGGAACTTTCCGTGCCAGAGTACTATTCACGAGTTACTATTCACGGGTTACTATTCGCAGGTTACTATTCACCCGATTACTATTTACTCTAGTATCATTCACTCGGGTATTCGGGGTACACTTTTCGTGTCGGGGTACTATTCACCCGAAAAATATATTTCTTTTCTGTCCAAATTATTTTTGGTACAAGAATATTATTCTTGAATTTTACTCTACAAATCAGTATCATGTTGACAATTTGGAAGTTATTGATTCCTGGAAAAATTAAATTATAAATCTTTAAAATTTATCCTTGAACTTGTTTTATTGAATTATTATGTCATTGTCATCATCCTCATGGTTATATTGTGATGAAAGTCATCTTTGGCTTACGTGCATAGATGGACTTGGTATGATTATGACCTGTGGATTATTCGGTATAATCATGGTAATCGTAATGTGACGAATGATGTGGTAAAAGTCTTCATTGGCTCGTAGTTCATTGATGGACAAGTTGTTGGTATGATTATGACCGAAATTGGAGTGTCAATATTGATCAAAAGGTGACACAAGATCCTGTTTACATATGAGTCGTAGACTCACACTCGAGTCGTCTCTACTAACCGCCAAAGTCGATAAAGAATCGTAGAGATGCATCTCGAACTAAGACCAAAGCTTAATCGAGAGTGTGCTCACAAATGTCAAGGCGTA